>CAJVGC010000592.1:38809011-38858779 GCA_910822075.1 Senecio squalidus | reverse complement strand
GGGACCCCCACAGTTTTCATCTCCACCCAAGTATTACACCGGCCGGAATTCTTCTCTCCGGAGAAATCATCCAAGGTAATTTCTTACTAATTTGTTTGTTTTTTTATTATGGATCTGGATTTATTTAGTAATTTAATTGTGTTTTGGTGTGATTTCAGTTGAAATCCGGTAATACGATTCCGGTCGGAGTTAAGGAAGGAGATACGATTCCGGAACTCTTGATAAATCTGGTACCCCTGCCACCGTACCGTCGTCGGTTAATCTTACCACCACCGTCTTAGTTGAGTTTGTTGATCTGTCCATTAATGAACACCATC
Organism: Senecio squalidus; assembly: GCA_910822075.1. Taxonomy (NCBI): domain Eukaryota; kingdom Viridiplantae; phylum Streptophyta; class Magnoliopsida; order Asterales; family Asteraceae; genus Senecio; species Senecio squalidus. Next base: position 38,858,462 of record CAJVGC010000592.1, on the reverse strand, counting down.
CTCAGTATCGTAAGTATCTTAAAGATACGGTAAATGAACTTTTAGGGCCTGAGTTATCGAGTCATGTGGTGATCGAGCATTCGAAAGATGGTTCTGGTATTGGAGCTGCACTTTTGGCTGCTACCAATTCGATTTATGGTCATTGATATATTGAGAGGTGTTATTGTCAGTTTTGGGGAAAGAATAAATTAACTTGATTGGTTCATGTTGTCAAACCCAAGTTAGTACCATTGTTTGAGGATTATATGTAACAATTTAATAGTTATTAATTTTTGTAATCCACTGATTTCAGTTTTAGGAAAGAATAAATTAACTTAATTGTGGTGTTATTTTTGTTCGATTTCTGTTTAGACAAGCTTATAAATTTTTAAGATAGAAGAAATTTTTAAGATGAAGAATGGATAGGGAGAAATTAGAAGAAGAAAGAAAGATAGATGAGGCACTTGTTTCATTAACCATTTTTTATATATAAAATAATTAATTGCAACCTGCTATAACAAGTTGGATGGATCCCAATGAGTAAAATAAACGGTTTTTAAAAGTAGAGTGTAAATAACAAATATATTTTTTGTTCAATGAGCCAATCGGATTATTGGGAATAGTAGAGTGATCCTCAAGTACATTAACCCCAACAATAAATTACTAATTTTACTTTGTTAAAAAAATAGATATAGTAAAAATTATATGTAATACAAAATGCTACACGTAAATTTCTATTTTTGTTTCTTATTTTACGTGAAGTTTAGTTTTACAGAAACGTCACGCTATACTACTACTTCGGTTACGTAGCCTATCAAGATGACTAGACCTCAAATACGATCCACTATTTTCAAGATTGTTATACCCTACAAGTACAAAGGACCTAATTATGAATTTAATGAGCTATGATAATAAAATCTTTTTTAAGTACAATAATTCCTACCTTATTATAGTCTTGTTCATTTTGTTGAGCATTATATTAAGAGAAAAAACGATTTGTATAATTAATCCAATCGAATTATAATTCGGTTTGGCTTGAAGATTATTTGAACAACTCAAACTTTTTTACACTAAGCAAAAACCGACTAATTTCACTTAATTATTGTGGTTTACATCAATTAATCATATAAATACCTCTAATTTTACCAGATCATAAAGACCACGAAAACAATAGACAATCTCTATGTGGCATGTATGGACGTGCCATTAGATTTTATACACTTAATACTCGTTTCTATATCGAAAGTTACTAATCTTAATAAACAAAAATATGAATAAATGGAATGTTTTCATCTTCAAAAATAAAGTATAATTAAGCTAAATAAAAGTTTTTTAAGATAAAATTTACAAATATTAATAATTGTTACTTTCTTCGTCCTAAAAAAAATGTCTATCTTTCTATTTATGTTAGTCCCAAAACTATTGTCGTATTTCTAATTTTGGATGGTTAAAATATAGTAACTTTCTATTTTGTACTTAAATATTTTTAATTTACCAAACTCTAAAAGTAACCGACTTCTTTATTGTAGGGGCATAATAAGTAATCCAATAAAAAAACACTTCAGTCATTAACTGTAGGTAGTTTATTTTGATCGTTTTTGGTTTTTAAACAATATTTTTGAGACAAAGGAAGTATTAATTTTAAATATTTTATTCTAGTAAGCAGCTTTTTCAGAGATTGGAGGTGGTAGTTCTGCTTTTTTTTGGACTTATCTGCCCATTGTCTATAGATGATGTGTCTTACATTAAAATATAATTTTCAAATTCAATAAACTTCAACTTTAATAATTCTATATTATTAAATTGAATGTGTTATTAAATTATCTGAAAATGATAAAAACCCCTTTTTTACAAAACCTTTAAAATTAATACCTTTTCTACAAATTTCTCAACTAACAAAAATGTACTTAGTCCCTACATAATTAACTTACCATAACATTAGTTACTATATATATATATATTTGATGATCGAGATATATCACACGGAAATAAAGTACGAGAAATCTCTCGTTGCACACGACATACATAGTAGTCCTGTGCACGACCACCTACAACAACTAGAAGCCGAGTGGTTGTATGCTTTTTGGAAGCCAAGTTACCATGATGCTAAACTTAAGCATAATAGAGTAACTTAGCGAAAGCCTTGGAACATATTTGATGTTCAACAAAAGGGAGTTTTTTTTTCGAACCTTCAATTTTGTTGCATCACTTTTTGGACTAAATTTCACACTTTGGTATTTAGAATATCATCATTTTCGTGATAACTGGTGACAACACTTTCTTTCTTGAGAAGAGGGGCAACATCAAACTCCTCTCTTCCTTCTTTTATATCTTCGGGAAGTTCATCATTTGGATTACATCTTCTAAGAATCTCGAGAACGTCCTTCATTGATGGTCTACTTGAAGGCAATGTGCTAGTGCAGATGAGTCCTAATTTGAACACGGTAGTCATTTCCTCCATGTAGGTTTCGGTATCTTTGATCTCAGGATCCACCGCTCCCACCATTGAGTTGTTCCCTTCTCCATAGTACTTCCATGCCCATTCGGCTAGATTTAAATCTTGGTCTCCTTCATTAGGTTCTTTTCCGGTTACAAGTTCAAGTAGTACCACGCCAAAGCTATAAACGTCTATCCTCTCGTTTATTCTTGTTGTGTAAGCATACTCTGCAATCAAACATATAGACTCTACGGTCAAACCAACTAGTTTTCAACTTAAAAGAACATGTTCATTCATGATGGACTTTTAAGGTCAATTAACAAGAGTTTAGCTGCGTAAAACAAAGATTGTTACCTAATGATAGAAATTAGACCAAAGTTCGGAATTTGTAAGACGTTATACCTTTTAAAAGTAACAGAAAATGTTATAACAAGACGAGTGCTTACCAGGAGCAAAGTAACCCAATGAGCCAGCTATGGAAGACATATTACCCTCACCGGGCTTCTGCTTTTCCAGAATCTTTGCAAGTCCAAAATCCGCAATCTTTGCTTTAAATTCAGAATCCAGCAATATATTACTGGATTTCACATCTCTATGCACAATTGGGGGCGAACAATCATGATGCATATAAGAAAGCCCTTGGGCTGCACCGATTGCAATCTGCAACCGCCTAGGCCAGTCCAAGACAAATGGCGGAACCAAACCAGGCTCCAATTTCCTCTTCTTTCCATGTAACCATCTGTCTAGACTCTGGTGCACCATGTACTCGTAAACTAGAAGTTTAGAGTTTTGACTCGAGAGACAACACAGTAGTTTTACTATGTTCGAGTGACGAATGGAACCCAATATTTGAACCTCAGATGAGAACTCATTTTCTAAATTTTGGTCTAGTTTCTTGTTATTCCAAATTCGCTTTACAGCTACAAAACCTCGTGGCTGACCAACTGAAATCCGATACACTTTCCCAAAACCACCGGTACCGATCACATTGGATTCCGTCATACAAGACAAAATGTTTGCTTCAGTGAAATCCATCTTGTGGAATGTGGTTAGTTTCCAAGTTAACCGGACCCGTTTCTGTTTCTTCTTTAGGTTGCCTCTAAACGCAAACAGTATGAACAGGATTGTTACGGATACAACAAAGACGGATAAAACAACGATCAATGCTATGATTTTGGGTGAAAATTTCTTGGAGTGTGAGGTTTTGGCAAAACAGTTACGGAGGTTGGAAATTGGAGAAGTGGCACAAAGGTTAGGATTGTTGAAAAAACTGTTTTGATAAGCCATGTTATCGAAAGAGGACGGGATTCTTCCAGAGAGCTTATTGGAAGATAAATTCAAACTTGTGAGTTTCAGATTACCGAAATCTGATGGAATTTGGCCAGAAAATTGGTTTTCTGATAGATCAAGTTCAAGAAGATCTTGTAACGAACTAATCGAAGAAGGAATCTGGCCAGAAAGTTTATTTCTGGCCAGATTCAAAATGGTTAAAGCATTCCACGCCTTGATCTCAGACGGAAATTCACCAGAAAGTGAATTTCCATCCAGATAAAGAACAGTTAACTCCGAAAGAGTAGTTAATTCACTCGGAATTTCACCTGAAAACATATTATTACTAGCTTTAAACACACTAAGTTTCACCCAAGAAGAAATCCCTTCCGGAATCCGGCCCGAAAACTTATTATCACTAATCTCCACCCTAGACAAATTCCAAGCAACCTTACTAGGAAGCTCCCCAGAAAACGAGTTTCCAGATAGCCTCAAACTAGTAACATTCAACAATGTCCAAATCCCTTTCGGAATCTCACCACTCAAATCATTATCATACAATTGAATAGTAACAAGCCCCTCACACCTTTCAAGCGATTTCGGAATCCCCCCAGTAAGATTGTTCGAAAAAGCAATCACACCAGACAAAACACCACCATCACATAACCCCTCCGGTAACTTCCCAGTCAAACTATTCTCCGAAACCTCAAACTGTTCAAGTTTCGAATTCACACCAAACTCCGAAGGCAATTCACCCGACAAATCATTCCTAAACACCTTAAACACCTTAAGCGAAGGAATTTTACCAATACTTTCAGGAATCGAACCAGAAAACCTATTCGAATACAAATTCAAAACCTGAAGCTTCATCAACTCACCAAAACCACGAGGAATCGAACCGTTTAATCTATTCATCGAGATATCAATCTGAGTCAAATTCCTCGCCTGAATCACATCAGGCAATCCACCAGATAAATTATTTTTATACAAATACAAGTTATCCAAACTAGGCAACATAAACACTCCATTCGGAATTTCGCCTTCTAAGTAATTCAAACTCAAATCAAGCAATTCTAGCTTATCTAAATTCTTCAACGAATCCGGTATTTTTCCAACTAAATTAGCTCTAGGCATCCACAGCACTTTCAAATTATTCAAATTACCGAATGCATTTGGAATCACAGGATCTGCAAAATCATTATAAGGTAAACCTAACGTTTCGAGATTCGATAAGTTTCCTATCTCCACCGGTATAGTTCCGTTAAACAGATTTTGATAGAGGAGCAATGTCTTTAACGCGGTTAGGTTTCCGATGGTGATAGGTATATCTCCTGTGAAGTTATTACCACCGAATTCCGCCGTTTCGAGATTCGATAGCTTATCGATATCTTCCGGTAACGTTCCAGTGAACATGTTTTGTGAAATATCTAGTTCGATTAAGTTCGATAAGTTGTATAAAACCCTAGGGAAGTTTCCGGTCAGGAAATTATCGTGGAGGAGGATTGACTCGAGGTTTTTGAGATCGGAGATGGACGGCGGGATAGTTCCGGTGAGCTGTTTGCTTGTGAGGAGGAGAGAGGTGACGGTGGAGTTACGGCAGGTGATTTCCGGCCAGGTGCATGGTGATGACGTGGCGTTCCAGTTTGATAGTAATGGTGGATTTCCCCAGGATTTTTTGAGGTTGAGTAGAGTAGTTTGTTCGGAGATTTGTTGTGAGGTTACGGTGGCGATGAGGAGGAGGAGGATGATGGTGATGGTGGTGATAGGGTGGAGATGTGACGGTGACGACGGTGGTGGTGATGACGTCATTTTTTCCGGTAACCGGTAATGCATATTTGTATTATTATTGGGATTGGAAGTTTATCTGATGATTAAATATGCTGGTGGTGTGGTTATTGAAAGACTTTCTAGAAGATATGGTTAATTACGAATCTACCACTGAATTCAATATGGCGTTTGCTTGCCACGTGGAGAACTTAGTGACACTTTTCTTGTAAAACTTTGAGGTTTTGCTAAAGGGAAAATCTTTATAATAACATATGATATCCAACATATATTTTTCTTAAAATGATACAGGAAATAAAATATGTTTTTTCTAAAATAATACATAATCTAACGACTATAATTGACGTATTTCGTCAAATATATAAAATAATAATATGATAAATGGTCTAAATTTGGCCACATCAAAATATCCGATAAAAAACATAAATATATTTGACGAACTTCGCTTAATATAAATGAAAGACTATTAATTTTTTCACATCATATATATCTAACGAAAATAATTAATATTTGACGAAATATTAAATATATCCGACGAAATTCGTTAAAACAAATCCAACGAAAATTGTTTCAACGAAATTTTTAGATATATCCGACGAAATTCTTTAAAACATATCCAACGAAAATTGTTTTGACAAAATATACAATTATATCTGACGAAATTTTTTGAAAATAAATAATAATAGCCTTTCATTTTGTTGGATTTATATCTAAAGAATTTCATTAGATATTTAAGTATACTCGTTAGATATATATGATGTGGAAAAATAACAGTCTTTCATATATATTAGGCGAAATTCGTCAAATATATTTATGTTTTTCATCGGATATTTTGATATGGCCAAATTTAGACCATCCATTATATTATTATTTTATATATGTGACGAAAATAACAAAATATGATCGTCGGATTATGTATTATTTTCGAAAAACTCTATTTCATGTATTAGTTTAAGAAAATTATATGTTGGATGTATTACTTTAAAAAATTTCCCTTTGATAATCTTTAACATTATTATTACTCCAATATATCTAACTTAGATAAATTTTAATTAAAGATATTAAATTTTCTAAGGACAAGGGTCATCTTAATTCCTTTTTCTTTCTCATTCTAATATTTTAGATTTAAATTAAAATCAACTTTTATATTATTTTTAAAAATTAGATTATATCTCAGTTATTAGTTAGATCAATCATATTACACCGACTATTACTTTGATTTTGACAATTTTTATTCAGTTTCAAAACCTGAAAATGTAAATGTAAATTTTAAAACATAAAAATAATGTATGATATATAATTTCTTATCTCTAGTCAATTGTTGAAGTTATTACAAATTTAAATATGAATTTCAAAAATTTATACGTTATATGATAATATGCCGTCTAAGCATATTGGTCTATAAAACGATTTACTTTATTTATATTGTTTGAGTCTTAGTATAAAATAAAGAAAAAATATCACGAATTGAGATGACTAGTTGCTTAATGCGATCATCTAATTAAATACTTTAATTCGTCAACATATATGAAAGAAGTACTTTCCATATGTTAAGTTATAGACTTATAGTTATAGTTCTAAATTTATAAGTATTTTTTAAAAAAATTTTACGAATTTAATCACCTAATATTTTAAAATTTCGAAAATAATTATTTAATTCCCAACATTTTTTTGCGTCATTTTTTTCTTTTACTTCTGGATCGAGACGAGATTTTTTGAAATGAGTTGTGTATATTAAGTCATATTATTACGCTTGAACGAGTTTTAATAGGCCCGAAGACTTGGCTTAATATACACTGTATATTTAAAATATCATGTTCTCGTGTCATAGGCAAAATAAAAAAAGTAGCGGGGAAAATTATCGCCAATTTAATAGTTATTTTCAAAATGTTAAGATACCAGGTAATTAAATTCGTGATTATCTAATATATATATTTTTTTATTGTTTAGGATCATATTTGCTTAAAATAAGATTTTTAGATCAAACTCCGTATTTAATTACTTAGTTTGTCATGTACCGGTTAGAATGTAGTATGATTGGGAATAAATAATCCTCCCTTGTAGGACCACACCCTTAGCTGGCATTCATATTCAAATCTAGAGTTTAAACTTTACATTTTATACCAAATGTTCAATTAAATCTACATTTTGACACACATTCAACTACATAATACAACTTTAGGTTTAACCATTCATGACTAAGAAACACTAGTTTTGCTTGGTGGTCCGGGATGAACGGACCATCGCTTTATTCGATAAACTATGAGTGGCAGTAGATTGTGCACAATTTATATTATCCATAGTAATGGATCTGTTTGAAGTTGCTTATTTTGTAATGCAAAAGTTTATGTATGAATAAAGGTCGATTATCAAGTAATAGTGCAAGCAAGATTAACCGTCTTTTTGAACGAAAAAATGAATGTATTTGAAGTGACTTATTTCTTAGTAAAGAAATCTATGCATCAATACATATTAAATGTAGCTAGTCCAAAAGACTGATCTAAGGGGCTGTTTGCAATCACAACAGACTCGGTACAGATCGAGCTTTTCATGAACTTATCAAACGTACAGACCACGGACCGAGTCCGTGGTCCGAATCTGTTGTGATTGCAAACAGCCCCTAAATCAAATCGCAAGTTAGTTCGGTAATTTGTGAATATGTATTTGTTTGTGTTAAACACTTAGTTTGGACTTCGGATGATAGAGCTTTTAACCAATTATTAAGAAAATAAACACTTAGAAACCTAAAAAAATCAAAATGAAAAACTAAAAAATCGTTTACATATAGGAAATTTTTCTTTCTTTTTTTCTTCAAAATAAAAGAGGTTTTACTTCCAATAAAGCAAATAAACATTATAAAAAGGTATAAGATGGGGGAAAAAAATCCATTATCTATCAACGGAATTTAAAAGTGAAAATTCAGAAACGATAAAAGAAGTTTCCAAAATAATATTTATAAAAGAGAAAATGAAGCTTTTGTTTTGGCCAATTATTTTATGAAAACACTTTATGTTTTGAGTTTTTCTCTTTCTTTCAAAAGGAAAAGGAGAATTTCGTCGAGGACTCCGTAACCCCGTATATCTTTCGTACCAACTGATATCGCTACCACATATTAGCCCCAGGTAATGTGATCCGAAGACCGTCCCTGTCTCAGCGTCTTTGACCAAAGAGTGAGATCAGATTACCCCGAACCCATGACCCGTTTCTCTCAAAGTCCTCGTGACCAAGGTCAACTGAGCTTTCGCGGAGAACATTTGGTGTCCACAAAGATGGGATGAGGTTCGAACCGAAGAACTCCCGTTAAAGAGACCTAAAAACATTCTAAAAAACAGCTTTAAGAAAATAATACTTCAACTCCATACTTAATTTATGTCAAACATATCTTAAATTATTAGTAAAGTATAAGAAAATGACTTTCAAGTATGTTTATTAGAACATTTAAATTTGGATGTTATTTTAAGGTTGCCGTTTTGGATAAGAAAAGAAGCAATGGGATCATAAGGAGATTCGGGTTTTCATGACATAGAATCACAAATGAAAGATCAGGAAAATGCCAAAACTTTCTTAGTTAGAATTTCTCTTTATCAAATAAGAAAAATTCAAAATTTTTAATTAAAAAAAAAATCTAAAAATTATTCAAAAGAAATGATCTACTTCATGATAAATATACTTTTGGAAATTATACACTTTTTCAAATCATAATCAACGCATTGTAATTGAGATTTTTTTATGTTAAAATATGAATAAAACGAAGAAATAAAATTAATTGACATCATACAATAATTCATTTATTGTTGTTGTAAAGACGAATTTATCGCTAATTACTAGACGAAACAAACGATATGGTCCCTCGATGGTGAGTGCTATCTTTTTTTGGACCTAAATTAAAGCAAATGATTGATTTATACATAAAGACATATGGTGTATTTGAAGCATAGGTTTTCAAATCTTTTAGGAGTTCGATGTTTTTTTATTTTTAGAAAGAGTAAATTGTATGAAATGTTCTTATGGTTTATTTAAAATAATAATTTGTGTCTTTTAAATTTAAAAGTAACATTTAATATCTTTTATTTTTAAAAATATAACATTGGTTGTCATTTATTTGGCCCGGTCTATTTTTACCGTCAACTATCAACACATGACACACACACAAGGGGTATATTGGTCTTTTTATATTTATTACTGTATTTGTTAAGAAAAAAATAACAAATCCTACCCAATACTCACTCGCCCACTATTTTATGTCTTTCTCTCGTTTTCAAAATCATTAGCAGCAACAGCACCAAATCGAAATTGACGGTTTTACTCTCACGTGTAACTCACGTGACATGAGTTAATGACCTTGACATCCATCTAAAGGATATTTAGTGTTAAAATGTTTAAAACAAAAGGACATAAAGTGTTACTTTTAAACTTAAAGGACAAAACCTATTATTTTACGTAAACCATAAGGACATTTCTTGTAATTACTCTTTTTAAAATAATAAGTGTTTCGAAAACAAAAGGTGAAAGTTTCTAAAAGCGCTAGAAAGAAAAACTAATCGACGAAGGTTTCAGAAATTAAAAGAATCATACTGAAACTCGTAAATAAAGTTTTAGTTTCAACTTAATCCACAATTTTAGTTTCGGCTATAACTATTTGCGTCAATTATGCACAATATAAAATAAAGACCGTATATAGATAAGTCAAGGGTTTAGTGAAGATGATAGTGATCAATGCATCAAGAAGGTTTTTGTTTAATTTCTATGTTAATAATAGATTTTTAGAAAGATCAAAATTATATTATATCATATAATAATTTCAATAGTTTTCTTTATATATCATTTTTAATCTTCGACTTCAGATAATCGGCCTTCAGTAAAAACACTCTTTTATAAAAGGTATATATATTCACCGACTTTTGTATAAGATTTTGTAGTAACTACATATGAACATATGTATATAATTTACATATGATTACTGAAACACATTTCCGTAATCATTAAATACTACAAATCTTATAGTAATGAAATTGGAACTTACAACTTATGAAGTAGTATGACCCGCAACCTATATGTTGGAGTATATATGCATATACTTCAAAAGGCCACCTTCATCTCGTTGGGGGATGAAGCATCTAAAACACCTTCATCCCATTTGAAGCTCCATCCCATTATTGAAGAATTGATGGAGCTTCGGCTCCATCCCATTATTGAAGAGTTGATGGAGCTTCGGCTCCATCCCATTATTGAAGAATTGATGGAGCTTCGGCTCCATCCCATTATTGAAGAGTTGATGGAGCTTCAGCTCCATCCCATTATTGAAAAATTGATGGAGCTTCGGCTCCATCCCATTATTGAAGAATTGATGGAGCTTCGGCTCCATCCCACTGATGAAGCACTGGAGCTTCGGCAAGCACTGGAGCTTCGGCTCCATCCCACTGATGGAGCTACTGCTCCATCCCATTTATGGTCATGGTCAAACCGGCCCCACCAACTATTGTGACATGTGACATGTGAACTCTATAAATAGAGCTCACCCCTCATGGTAAAGGGGGGTCTTCTCCCCTCTCCTTACTCTCTCTCTCTAAACTCTTTCTCTAAACCATTGATTCTCGGACATCGTGGCGTACAACACTTTTTCACGGAAAAGGTGTTACCTCTGGGGAATCGCCACCCGACAGGGTTAAAACCCTCGGGTCCTTGGATTATGGAATCCGATACCAATTTCGGTGTCGGGTCTCTTTCTATCTAATTATTTACTGTTTGTCGTATAATCTAAGCTCGGGGTGACGAGGAACGGCACCTCTTGGTCGTTGACACCAACCCGGCGGATTTTTACTTCAACATTTGGCGCCATCCGTGGGACGCTTTATTTAACGATAGTTGGAGCGAGAACATAGACATATGGATACCCCTCTGACTTCAGGGATGACCACCCTTGTGTCTACTGTTCAGCCATCAACCAACGTTGTAGAGCCACCCCGATCTCAACCACATCAGTCAACGTTTGTAGAAGTAACTTTTACAAAAATCTTTTAATAAAGATGTCATAAAAAAGTACTTTTACAAAAAGTGCTTTAATAAAGATTCTTTAAAAAGTTACTTTTATAAAAGTTTTGATATTGACATATCATAAAAAGTAACTTTTACCAAAATCTTTTAATAAAGATGTCATAAAAAAAATACTTTTACAAAAAGTGCTTTAATAAAGATTCTTTAAAAAGTTACTTTTATAAAAGTTTTGATATTGACATATCATAAAAAGTAACTTTTACCAAATTTTTTTAATAAATATGTCATAAAAAAGTACTTTTACAAAAAGTGCTTTAATAAAGATTCTTTACAAATTTACATTTATAAAAGTTTTGATAATCTCAAAATTTTGAGTTTCGGCTTCATCCCATTTTGGATGACTTTTATCTCAAATTTTTGAGCTTCATCCAGTTTTGGATGTCTTTACCCAAAATGAAGCTTCATCCCATTTTGGATGACTTTTATCTCAAAATTTTGAGCTTCATCCAGTTTTGGATGCCTTTACCCAAAATGGAGCTTCATCCCATTTTGGATGACTTTTGCCCAAAATTTTGAGCTTCAGCTTCATCCCATTTTGGATGACTTTTATCTCAAAATTTTGAGCTTCATCCAGTTTTGGATGCCTTTACCCAAAATGGAGCTTCATCCCATTTTGGATGACTTTTGCCCAAAATTTTGAGCTTCGGCTTCATCCCATTTTGGATGACTTTTGCCCAAAATTTTGAGCTTCGGCTTCATCCCATTTTGGATGACTTTTATCTCAAAATTTTGAGCTTCATCTAGTTTTGGATGCCTTTACCCAAAAATGGAGCTTCATCCCATTTTGGATGACTTTTGCCCAAAATTTTGAGCTTCAGCTTCATCCCATTTTGGATGACTTTTATCTCAAAATTTTGAGCTTCATCCAGTTTTGGATGCCTTTACCCAAAATGGAGCTTCATCCCATTTTGGATGACTTTTGCCCAAAATTTTGAGCTTCGGCTTCATCCCATTTTGGATGATTTTTGCCCAAAAATTTGAGCTTCGGCTTCATCCCATTTTGGATGACTTTTATCTCAAAAATTTGAGCTTCGGCTTCATCCCATTTTGGATGACTTTTATCTCAAAATTTTGAGCTTCATCCAGTTTTGGATGCCTTTACCCAAAATGGAGCTTCATCCCATTTTGGATGACTTTTGCCCAAAATTTTGAGCTTCGGCTTCATCCCATTTTGGATGACTTCTATCTCAAAATTTTGAGCTTCATCCAGTTTTGGATGCCTTTACCCAAAATGGAGCTTCATCCCATTTTGGATGACTTTTGCCCAAAATTTTGAGCTTCGGCTTCATCCCATTTTGGATGACTTTTGCCCAAAATTTTGAGCTTCGGCTTCATCCCATTTTGGATGACTTTTATCTCAAAAATTTGAGCTTCGGCTTCATCCCATTTTGGATGACTTTTATCTCAAAATTTTGAGCTTCATCCAGTTTTGGATGCCTTTACCCAAAATGGAGCTTCATCCCATTTTGGATGACTTTTGCCCAAAATTTTGAGCTTCGGCTTCATCCCATTTTGGATGACTTTTGCCCAAAATTTTGAGCTTCGGCTTCATCCCATTTTGGATGACTTTTATCTCAAAATTTTGAGCTTCATCCAGTTTTGGATGCCTTTACCCAAAATGGAGCTTCATCCCATTTTGGACGACTTTTGTCCAGATTTTGAGCTTCATCCCGGAGGACTTTCACCGAAGATTTTTAGCTTCATCCCATATTGGACATTTGTCCGGATTTCTAGCTTCATCCCATTTTGGGAACGAAGCCTACAAGTTAAAAATGGTCGGGGGAGATACAGTCCCAAGGACTTTGCATGAGAACCTCCTCAGACATTGTTATATGTTAACAAATCTCCTTCGGAAAGATGTAAGGGTAATGCCCAATTTTCTATCGCCTGTGATACAAAAGCTATGGTTGCCTCTTGGTTTAAGGGGCAACAATTTTCTCAATACATGGCAAATTTCTAAGACCATTGATTAAATTGTAATAGCAAGTAATTAACGATAATTAAATTCCTAAGAGCACCGCGCTCTTAGAAGACGAAGGGGAGAGTGCCCTCTCTAATAAACTCCATGTTAGTCTGATACTCCAATCCTAACATAGACAGGTTTGAGCAGCCTATATAAAAAAATAACTCCGTACTGGTCTGAGAATATCCCGGTATCGAAAGGGTTGAGCAACCTCTCTAATTAGCTCAGTGTTAGCGAAGGACGCTTCTTAACACAATAAAAATAGTCGAACCACCCTTAAACATTTTCCATTTCATGGAATCACACTTCCCACGAGGAAATATCATGGGTTGAGCAACCTCTCTAATTAGCTCAGGAAATGACTTTTCTAAACACAATATATGTGGATGAAGCACCACCATCTCTTTATTGGATGAAGCACTCTCATCCCTTATGTGGATGAAGCACCACCATCTCTTTATTGGATGAAGCACTCTCATCCCCTATGTGGATAAAGCACCACCATCTCTTTATTGGATGAATCACTCTCATCCCCTATGTGGATGGAGCACCACCATCTCTTTATCGGATGAAGTACTCTGATCCCTTATGTAGATGAACAACTTTCATTTCTTATATGGATGAAATATTTTCTTTGCTTTTATGGGTTAAGCACGTTCTCGGTAGTGAAGGTCACTAAAAACCTAAGTCTAGTTTAGTCTCACTACATTCCACATCACTAGACTGGGGGGAAGGGGGGGGGGGGGGGGGGGGGGGGGGGGGGCATGTTGGAGTATATATGCATATACTCCAAAAAGCCACCTTCATCCCGTTGGGGGATGAAGCATCTAAAACACCTTCATCCCATTTGAGGATGGAGCTTCGGCTCCATCCCATTATTGAAAAGTTGATGGAGCTTCGGCTCCATCCCATTATTGAAGAATTGATGGAGCTTCGGCTCCATCCCATTATTGAAGAATTGATGGAGCTTCGGCTCCATCCCATTATTGAAGAGTTGATGGAGCTTCGGCTCCATCCCATTATTGAAGAATTGATGGAGCTTCGGCTCCATCCCATTATTGAAGAGTTGATGGAGCTTCGGCTCCATCCCATTATTGAAGAATTGATGGAGCTTCGGCTCCATCCCATTATTGAAGAATTGATGGAGCTTCGGCTCCATCCCACTGATGAAGCACTGGAGCTTCGGCTCCATCCCACTGATGGAGCTACTGCTCCATCCCATTTATGGTCATGGTCAAACCGGCCCCACCAACTATTGTGACATGTGACATGTGAACTCTATAAATAGAGCTCACCCCTCATGGTAAAGGGGGGTCTTCTCCCCTCTCCTTACTCTCTCTCTCTAGATTCTCTCTCTCTAAACTCTTTCTCTAAACCATTGATTCTCGGACATCGTGGCGTACAACACCTTTTCACGGAAAAGGTGTTACCTCTGGGGAATCGCCACCCGACAGGGTTAAAACCCTCGGGTCCTTGGATTATGGAATCCGATACCAATTTCGGTGTCGGGTCTCTTTCTAACTAATTATTTAATGTTTGTCGTATAATCTAAGCTCGGGGTGTCGAGGAACGACACCTCTTGGTCGTTGACACCAACACGGCGGATTTTTACTTCAACACTATACTTATGATATGATGTGGCTCACTAACACCAGTTATGTGGTAGTGTCATGGTGTGGCTCGTAGCCTACACTTATGAGGTATTCTTAGACCCTAGGAGTTTTTACTCCATTGGATGACGATTTTCATTACGGTAAATATATTTTTGTAATATAATTTTTCGTGTTGATTAGTTCATGATTAAGGTGTTAACATGGTTTTGACTAATACGTTCAATGGAAACCTTTTCCTACTAATAGTCAAATCTAGAGTTTAAACTTAATAGGGAAAATTGCATAGTAATGCAATAAATTTTAATTCAATTGTCATTTTGTGTAACCAATTTTTTTTTTTTTTTGTAAATCCATCAATTTTGGATTCGTTGTCATTGTATATAAAAGTTAACTTGGAATATCGTTAAATATTGAAATATAATAATTATTTGAGGTCTTTTAAAAATAAATGTCATAGATGTGATATAACACATGTTTATCGTGTTATTTTGTTATTTTTTGACATTTGGTCTCAATAATTGATGATACGGAAAGGAATTTGTCATTAAAAATTTATTAAATATGAAATAAATATTAATGAGATTTCAAGTTAAGTTTTCATATAATGACAATATATTTCAAGTTGATGACTTAATTGACAAAAAACAAAGTTGGTTATATATACAATAATAATTGAATCAAAGTTCGTTACATTAGTGTCCAATTTTCACAACTTTATATTTCATATCTATGATTTTTAACAAGTAATATGTTATACTAACAAGGATGTTCACTTGTCAATTCATTAAAAAATTTGAGGCAAATTGAAATCTGTCTTTTAAATGTAACCATAGTTCTAAAACCAGACATGTAAAAGAAACCTCTCGCCTTGCTTGGGATCCGGGTGTCCAGGTAATTTATTTATTCGATAAACTATCAGCTCATCTAGTGCTTAACTACGCAACATTAATAGTATTTTGAACATTTAATCTATTTGAATCGGCTCGTTACTTACTAGAGAAACCTATGTATAAACAAAGGATAATTTTTAAGTTATAGTGCATGCATGATTAATCAAATTTTGTCGACAATAATGACTATATCTAGAGTGGTTTATTTCGTGGTAGAAAAACTAAGAGTTAAAATTCCTTCAAGTTGAAACTCTATTAAGTTGTCTTAAGTTAACAAGTGGTAAGAAGCAGGGGCGAAGCGGACGGAGCCTGAATATAAAATTGTCCCTACTAAATAATTTTCGCAATGTATTAAAAATATTTATTTATGTTATTTTTTGAAATTTTACCCACATAAAAATAAAAAAAATCTATACTTTGTCTCCGCGTAGACAACGTAAAAAAATTCCTATCTCCACCATTGATAAGAAGAAATAAAAGTGATCCATTTATTTTAGATGATTGTTTGATCATTTATAATGTTTAAAACATTCTGATCATTGAATATTACTAGTCCGATTGATTATGACACAAGACTGTTTAGTAATCTTTTCTATTTTTTGAGTAGAAAGATAAAAATAAAATGACCACAAGTTTAAATAAAACTCACATCAAAAAACAAGAATGAATTAGAAAGAAGCATTGGGATGATGGAAATTCGAGTTTTTCAGACAAAGAATCACGAATAAAAGATTCAGGAAAATGCCAAAATTTTCTTAGTTAGAATATCTATTAATGAAATGAGAAAAATTCAAAATGAAATGATTTAATATAAATTCTTACTTTTTGTAGATCTTAGAAAAAAGTAATAGCTGAAATATACTTTTTAAAATTATATGTTTTTAAATAAAATATTAACATTTAATTCTTATGAATAGTGAAACTATATATCAGCTAGTATGCTCGTTTAACACATGAACGATAAAATGATAGATTGTGATTAGATGTAAAAATATATACTTTTGAGAATTTATCATGTTAAAATAAGATTAATTTTTTTTTTTAATAACATCATACAGTTATACATTATTGTTTAAAGACGAGTTTACCCTTGATCACTAGTCAAAACAAGCGATATGGTCCCTCGATGGTGAGTGCTAGCTTTTTTTTTTTTGGACCTAGTTAAAGCAACTTTTATTGATTTATACAATTATACATAAAAAAGAAAAATTAAAAAAAAAAATGTAATTTAAGTCAAGGGCCTAGGAAATAGGATAATCTTGCATGCATCAATAGTCTTTTTCTTTCACGTCTTTTTGGCATAGACGGTATCGTCGTGGTCCAGCAATCAAGAAGAAAAAGTTGTGGTTTTAATTTTCGTTAAGGAGAGATGTGTATGTATTCGTTGTGTGACACTTTAACTATGGATGTAAATGTTTAGGCATGAAATTTGAAGGTTATGTACCGTCACATCTCTTGCACAAAGGAGCGGCTCGCACACATTGAAAACTCTTTTTGGAACTTAAATTAAAGTTGAAACAAAGCGAGTGCAAAGATGATATTGAAATGACAAAAATCTGCAAAATCGAATCTATGAGGATGCCCAAAACAGTTTTTGTTGCAGTTGATTTTGAGTCTTCTGCAAATGATTTAAACAAAGATTGTAGAAAGTGACACTTCGAGTGCTTTGTTTGTAAGGACCAAATAATCAATCTTACATTTGTCATTCTTTTGTGCATAGCCACTTGTTTTGTTATTCATAGCCATTTGGAAGTTTGTTAATGTGTTAGTAGTTTGTTTTGATGGTAATGAATTGGATATAGAATGGATGGATCATATATTCATACGAATTAATCACTAGAATAAACACCTATCACTTACACTTTACAAAAATAATCACCTGATTCGCGACGAATTTCTCGCGACACTTATCGTCGTGAGAAGTACATAAAACAAAATCAGACCAATAAAAATCAGACACGTCGTCGCGAAAATGAATATTGACGCGAGAAATGAATAGTGTAGCGAAAACCTGTCGAATTTCTATTGGTCTGGTTAAATTATGTGTACTTTCGCGACGAAAAAAATGTCGCGATAAATCCGTCGCGAATTAGGTGATTATTTTTGTAAAGTGTAAGTAATAGGTGATTATTTTGGTAATTTGCTCTATTTATATCCATGCTCATTTAACTTCAATTCTCTAATTTATCGATCTTCCTACAAGCACGTGCTTACCTGCCATAATACGTCATTTGTTCATAATGAAGCCAAGCCGATACCCAGGACCGGGCTGAAGATTTCGAGGGCCCTGTACGAAATATAATAATGGACCCCATAATACATCTTAAGTGACACACAAACACACACATATAAAAATAAATAGTAATAGGATATATGTTATTAAAATTAAACAAAACAAAATAACGATAACAAAGTATTTTACTTGACGTAGTAATACGAATTGTGAGTTTCTTTTTGCATTCTTGAAAGCAAAGTTGTTGATCAACTCTTCACAATCAATATTCTTTGATATATCACTCTCAATAGATATTATTGTCAATCCATCAAGTCTCTCTTATGACAATATGGACCATAAGTAGGACTTTAACAAATTCAGTTTTGAGAAACTTCTTTCTGCATAGGCAACCGTTACTGTAATAATCAACAACACTTTAAATGCGGTTACGGCATTAGAGAAACAAGCTGCATATTTTAAATATTTTAAAACATTTGTAAGTTTGGTAGCTTCAGTAGACACGAGCGTGTCAAACAACTTTATCTCCATATAAAGTTCATTTACATGATCGTTCACCATTCTTGAATGCGGTTTCAAGACGACTAAAACATACTTGGGCAATATGTAAATAAAAAAATAAAATAAAAATGCGCCTCCAAAAATTATGGGCAATGTTGGGGTAGGGTATTTATTACCCAAAGGATAAAGCCCCTCATCCAGAGCACCGAAGGTCCTAGCACTTAAGGAGCAACGGGACTGTTTATTGCTCATGAGTGATGAAGTCCTTCATCCGATACGCCGAAGGTCCTAATACTGAAGGAGCAACGGCCTGAAGATCTTACGCCACGGCAGTGATTGGACAGATGTGTCGCCGTTTATGTCGGGGAGTGGAAACACCTAAAGAAGTATGACATTAATGAGATACAAGACAGAGTGGGTGGCACCATTTAATGCAAGAGCACGTGAGGGACAAAGCGCCGTCACGCGTCTTGCAATAAATGCCTAAGACTGAGACAGTGTACTTAAAAGCATGGAGAAAAGTGAGTCACATCACTGTAGGACATGGACCGCCTGACAGATAGGAATAATCCGGTCCTTCGGCCTATTATCTTCCGGACAAGGACCAGATATTTATTATATATAAGGAATCATTCTCTTTGTAATAAGCAGGTTTTTCACAAGATCATTTATTACACCATTTATATCATTTTACGCATTAACTCTCCAATCATTCGAGTATTTAATACCACAGTAAATCTATTGGATCCATTGTTAGTGCATATCGTTATTATACCCTTCGTCAGCCACCAGACGAAGGGCCTAAGCTTCGGAAATTTACTTTAACATTGGCGCCATCTGTGGGACCCTGTTGTTAATCAGTGATAGATCGAGGGAAAACATGGAAAAAGTACTCGTAAATCAGCAAGAAGAAGGAGTAGTCCAGTCCATTACCCAAGAGTCTGCTGAGGACGCAGGGCCGTCCCCGATATTTACCCCAGGAGTGAACGAGCAAGCAAGTCCGATCACACCGGAATTTGTAAGCAAAAACTTCAATAGTCTAAGAGCTATGATGAACAGACATGCCCAGCAGGAGCGCAGGAGAGGAAATCCTCTCGAACTCTCGTACGGAGATGCAGAAGAAATAGAGCAGGAGGAAAGCTCCACTCGGAATGATCACTCTGGCCAAAGCAGGACGTTGCGGTCCAGAAGAGTGTTTGAAAGAGAGCCGAGGGTGGCAGGGCCAGACAATAGGCCAGCAGGGACGTTTGTCAACCTCCTTAACGCCCAGCTTCCAAATGGAAGCAATCGACCAGAGGCAGGAGTTTTTAACTTCGGCATGTCACGCCCTCAAACTCCGTTTCTTCAATACCAGCCTGTTCAACCTCCTCAGTTCGGACAACCGTTGTATGGACCTCAGCCAAATATGGGAGTTCCCCCTTACTTGTGGCAACCATCCCCCATCATCCCTCAAACAGTTCCTGAGGCAGATGACCTGGCTAAGCCGTACCAAAGGTCGAGAAGTACCAAATTCCCAAAGCGTATAACTAACTTTAAATTCCCTCCGAGGATAAAGATGCCTACCAACGTCAAGATGTATGATGGTTCGCAAGATCCGGACGACCATCTGAGTATCTTCTCCGGAGCTGCGGAAGTGGAACAGTGGTCTATGCCCGTGTGGTGCCATATGTTCGTCCAAACTCTTTTAGGATCAGCGCGACTCTGGTATGATAGCTTGCCCACGGAAAGTGTGGACAGCTTTGAGGATTTACAACATAAATTTAAAAACAACTTTATGCAGCAACGGAGGTGCGAGAGGAAATCAGTAGAAATGCATAACATCAAGCAGAAAGAACAAGAGAGCCTTAGGGCCTTTGTAGAACGTTTCAATAAGGAAAGTTTAGAGATCAAAGGAGCTACGGAAGACATGCGAGTTTCCGGATTTATGCATGCCATAAAGAATACTCAGCTCATTGAAACCCTGAATAACAAAGTCCCGGATACCGTGGAAGAGATGATGACAAGGGTAAGAGATTTTATCAGGGGAAAAGAAGCAGCTAACCTTATCGTAGAAACGAGTTCTAGCAAGACATACAGGGAGGACAGAAACTGGAAATCTGGGAATAACGCCAGACCGGAGGGTCCGGGACCACAGAGAAGTGAAGGGAAACAACCGGAGCAACGTAGTCGGGGTCCATACTCAAATCCCCATACAGCCGCTACCTCCGGAACTGATTACCGACGAAAGGAAGTATTCACCGCGCTTACAAAGACCCCCTGTGAGATCTTGTCAACGGATCCTGTGGGAAAGAATTTCCCAGCTCCCCATCCAATGTTGGAAAATAAGGAGAGGAAATTATCAGATAAATTCTGTGAATTTCACTTAGATCATGGACACAATACTAATGATTGCTACCACCTAAAAAGAAGGATTGAAGAGGCAGTCAAATCAGGAGAGCTTGCACACCTGATCAAAGATATTAAGAAGGGAGTACCTCAGGGAAACAGGAATAACCGGAGGGGGAAAGATGATCGGTATCCCGGAACCAAGACACATACCATCAATATGATTAACAAGGATTTGTTGCCTTTAAAGAGGAAGGAGCCAGACCCTGCTTGGATGAATCAAGAGATAGCATTCCCTCCCCGGAGTGAATGTTGTCCCACCGTAGACCCTATCATAGTGGAAGGACGGATGGGAAACGCCATCGTTCCTAGGGTATACATAGATACGAGAAGTTCCACAGAAGTCATTTATGAACATTTTTTCCGACAACTTAGAAAGTCGGTCCAAGCGCGGATAAGAAGGCCAGAATCAGCACTTCAAGGGTTTAACAACGAGATGATGTGGCCCCTAGGAGAAATAACTCTCCCTCTGACGTTAGGAGAGTATCCACGCATGAGGACTGAATGGATGAATTTTGCGGTAATCCAGGCACCGGCCCCTTTCGACATTATCCTAGGGAGACCAGGGTTGTATCAGTTAGGAGCGGTACCGTCCACTTTTCACGGGTTGATGAAGTTCCCCACCCCCCACGGTATAGCGACGATTCGTACCAAGAGGCGAAAAGAGAAGTGGTGTGCCTCTACGGAAAGGTCTGATAACTCGCCGGAGGTAAGTCCCGATCCGGAGGAAAAGCTAGTCATTAATCCTAAGTTCCCGGAACAAACTATCGCCATAGGATCACATTTGTCCAGATCTTGTAAAGAGAAGTTGTTCACGTTACTTAGTAGTAACATGGATGTATTCGCATGGACACCATCGGACATGACAGGAGTGCCTAGGGGCATAGCCGAGCATCGGCTGAAAACGTACCCTAGTGTAGAGCCGATTAGACAAAAGAAAAGAGGAATGGCGCCGGAACGTAACCAGGCCATCAAGGAAGAGGTTAGTAAGTTATTGGATGCCGGAATTCTCCGGGAGGCAAGGTATCAAACGTGGGTAGCCAACCCAGTTCTGGTGGAAAAAAGTGATCATTCTTGGAGAATGTGTGTAGACTTCAAGAATATAAACAAGGCCTGCCCAAAAGACAACTACCCATTACCTGAAATAGATTGGAAGATCGACTCCTTGATGGGTTACAAGTACAAGTGCTTCCTGGATGCCTACAAAGGTTATCATCAAATCCAAATGGCACCAGAAGACGAAGACAAAACAGCATTTTACACCGATTTCGGCATATTTTGCTATAAGAAAATGCCCTTCGGACTAAAGAATGCCGGAGCCACTTACCAAAGGATGATCGATAGGACCTTTGAAGCACAAATCGGACG
Source organism: Senecio squalidus (assembly GCA_910822075.1). Lineage (NCBI taxonomy): Eukaryota > Viridiplantae > Streptophyta > Magnoliopsida > Asterales > Asteraceae > Senecio > Senecio squalidus. Next base: position 38,835,985 of record CAJVGC010000592.1, on the reverse strand, counting down.
AAATCTGGAGGCTTACGTAGACGATCTTGTTATTAAAAGCCACAAGGAGGAAGACATGATCTATGATATTGACGAAACCTTCCGGAAATTAAGAAGTATCAATATGAAGTTAAATCCCAAGAAATGTACATTCGGTGTGGTGGAAGGGAAGTTCCTCGGCCACGTTATAACGGAGAGAGGTATCAAGGCTTGCCCCGACAAGGTTAAGGCAATTACCGAGATGAAATCCCCCGGGACATTGGGCGAGGTCCAGAGTCTAAACGGGAGGTTAGCGGGCTTGAGCCGATATCTTTCGAGATCCGCCGAACGTTCATTACCTTTCTTCAAAGCACTGAAAAAGAGTATTAATGCGACCGACTTCGTGTGGACAGCCGAAGCCGAAGATGCTTTCCAGGAATTGAAACGGTACTTAACACAGCTACCGGCCTTGGTGGCCCCGACTGAAGGAAAGGAACTGTTCGTATACCTAGCGGCCTCCCTTAACACCGTAAGCGCAGTGTTGATATCGGAAGAAAATGGGAAGCAAACGTTGTAAGTAAAGCTCTACGAGCAGCGGAGTTAAACTACCCCCCGATGGAGAAGCTAGCATTGGCTCTCATACACACGGCAAGACGGCTGCCTCGGTACTTTCAAGCTTACCCAATTGTAGTCATGACGGAACTACCCATCAAGGACATATTAGCAACCCCGGAAAGGTCAGGAAGATTGGCAAAGTGGGCCATAGAATTGGGGGCTTATTCGATAGAGTATAGGCCAAGACAGGCCATGAAAGGTCAAGTCCTGGCAGACTTCATAGCCGAAGTACCAATGCCCCCGCCCCCACCTATAAACCGGCAAGAGGAGAAAAAGACAACGTTGCCTTCCCCACCATCGGAGGGTGAGGTATGGTTCCTATATACCGATGGGGCCTCTAGCAATTCGGGATCCGGAGCAGGTATGGTTCTTATCAGCCCTACGGGGGAAGAATTCACATATGCAGTAAAATTATCCTTTGAAAGCACGAACAATGAGGCAGAATATGAAGCTTTGCTGGCTGGTCTACGGATAGCAGTGAAAATGAAGATACAAGATCTTGAAGTTAGAGTAGACTCAGCTCTAGTAGCTAATCAGGTGAAGGGAGACTTCGTAGCCAAGGATGAAAACATGGCAAAGTATAAGGGGCTAGTGATCGCCCTCATAGAGAGCTTCAGATACTTCAACATCCTACAAATTCCAAGAGGAGAGAACGCCAAGGCCGATGCGGCCAGCAAGGTGGCATCACTAGCGCACCCGGAGGGCAAAAAGAAAATTTTGATAGAAGTTTTGAATCGCAGAAGTACGGAGGTAGAAGTGGTAGGTGCAGTGATAGAAGACACCAACCCTAACTGGATGACTCCTATCACCCACTATCTCAGAACAGGGGAAGAGCCTAGCGATAAGAAAGAAGCGAGGAAGTTGAGAATGAAACTCCCCATGTATACGCTCGTGGAGGGAACGCTATACAAAAAAGCCTTCCTCATGCCCTTGTTGAGATGCGTAGGCCCAAGGGAGGCTAATTACGTGATCAGGGAAGTCCACGAAGGGGCCTGCGGCATGCACTCAGGACCGCGAGCCGTGGTAGCAAAGATAATCAATCTGGGATATTACTGGCCTTCCATGCATCGAGATGCTACCGAAGAGATCCAAAAATGCCAAAGCTGCCAGAGGTACGCCCCGGTGCCCAAGCAACCTAAAAATGATATGATTTCAGTCACATCTGCATGGCCGTTTCATCAGTGGGGCATAGATATCGTCGGACCCTTCCCAGTCTCCAGCGGAGGAGTCAAGTTCTTGTTAGTAGCCATTGATTACTTCACCAAATGGGTAGAAGCGAAACCCCTAGCCTCTATCTCAGGCTCCCAGGTAAATAAATTTGTTTGGGAAAACATAGTATGTCACTTCGGCTTGCCAGGGATCATCATCTCAGATAATGGGAAGCAATTTGCTGATAACCCATTTAAAGCATGGTGCCAAGAAATGAGGATCCAACAGAATTTCACCTTCGTAGCTCACCCACAGGCAAATGGCCAGGTGGAACGAGCAAATAGAAGCTTGGTGGAGGGGATAAAAATGAGGTTGGACAAAGAAGAAGGTAAATGGTTGGACCAAGTGTCACACGTCCTATGGGCGCACCGGACCATGGTAAAAACCAGCAATGGCGAGACTCCCTTTAGTTTGGCGTATGGAACGAAGCTGTTATACCTGCAGAGATAGGGATGCCAACGGCGAGAACAAGCTCAGGAGCGATTGAAGGAAACGACGAGGAACTACGCCTCAATCTTGACATAGCTGAAGAGAGAAGAGAAATCGCCGCTATACGGGAGGAGAAGTATAAAAGGCAGATAGAAGGATATTACAACAAGAGAGTGAATCCAAAGACGTTCAGGAGGGGAGAGTTGGTTTTAAGAAAGAACGAAGCGAGCAGGCAGAAGGATGTAGGGAAGCTAGGCCCGACTTGGGATGGCCCTTATAGGATCAGAGAGGTCCTAGGGAATGGATCTTACGAATTGGAAGAAGTGGGAGGAAAATCCATTCCGCGCACATGGCACGGAAACCTACTACGAAAATGTTACGTCTAGTAATGATAAAAGAAATACTTCTGTACGATGTAACGGATGTAATTTTTATCATATGAAAAATATACATGTCTATCCCTCGAATAGGGATAGAAGTTTTCACATCCACTAGTCTGAACGTATATCCTGGTGTAGATAAATAAATAAATAAAAAAAGAGTCGATGCACTCTTCTGGGAGGGACGCTTCCCAGCTTAACAAGTACAGATATATACATACATACACGTATATGATAGATAAAAAAGGAAAGAAAGAAAGAAGCAATAAAACAGAAACATGAGGAAAAATGCGTACCTTGACGCTATTATACTAAAAATACGTTACACAAAGTCACGAAAACAAGTACCCAAGAGTCATACAGATTTTAAAGAAAGATTACATATAACAACAAAGCATAAAGGGAAATCATTCGACAACCGGAGCAGAGGGTTCTATCTTTACCAACTCTTCCACAGAGAGCTCCGAGCTCTGGCTAAGTGTCTCAAAATACGGAAAGGAAAGGTGGCGCATACGTTCGAGAGCTTCATCCAACTTGGTTTCGGAATCAGGGTCGAAATTTGGGGTGGCCAAAAGAGGGAGATTCCTCTGTGCCTGACGAAAGCCATTGCGCACTCCAAGAGTATACCCAGTGGCGGTAAACAGAGTGGCAATTTCTCCGTAAGGAGCACTGAACTCATGGCTCTGATGAAGTTTTTCCACAAAAAACCTGATACCATCTTTAACCAGCCATGTAGCCTTTTCCCTCAAGGCGGCGTTCTCAACCAGAAGCCTTTGATTCTCACCCTCAAGTATTATTGACCCACCCGACGCGTCACCAGCTTCGACCTTTTCACTTTCCATCGCTACACCTGCTGCAGCCTTCTTATCACCAACTTCCAAAAGCTTCACCTTCTCAACCAAGTTTTCCCTCTCAGAAACGGAGACCAGCTTCATCCCCGGATCTACAGTTTGCGCTTTCACAAGTTCACTATTCGTGTCCTGCAGATCACGGATAAAATCCTCCAGATCCCTGATCCTGCGTTGGAACTTAGCATGTTCTTTCAATCCATGTACAACCCTTCGGAAGTGGACCTTGGTGCGCCTCCGGAGCTTCACATTCTCCTTCTCCAAATTTTTAACTTTAGCTTTCACGGCCGTCAGACGACCTTTCTTCTGGGTAAGAGACTTCTCAAACTTCACAACACTACCCTGAGAGGCCATAAAACGGCCACGGACTTCAGTACCGGCTACTGCCAACTGGGCCAGTAGCACGTTAAAATTGTCAACCAGGATTTCCTCAGGAAATCTCCTCCAACGCAGAGCTTCGGCAGGAGTAGCAAAATAATTCAACATATCTTGACAAACATTGGGATCACTCATCCCACTGTCACAACTAACCTCCCAACCCGGCACATATCGAGACGAAGAGGGACCTTCCCTGTCACTCGGCGAGTGAGGTGTAAAAGAACCTCCAGCTTCAGCAGCAAAGGGTTTCGCGGGTGTACTATCCCCTTCGTTAATGTTTTTACCTTGGTCGTCAGAAGGAACAGGTTTCCCAATGTCTGGCTCACCGGAGGAAGAAAGAGATAGAGGATGGGAACTAGTGGCCCGCAGGGCAGGAGGGACATTCATCTTGAGACCAGCGCTGTGGAAAGAGGGATCTGCCATACACAAATGGTACATTAAGATCTACATAAGAAGGGAACACAAAAAGCAAGACACAAGATGGAAGCCTACCACTAGCGAGAGAAAGTCTTCTTCGTTTAACTCTGGTACCAGGACCTCCGGACAGCTGTCCTGGCAGTGGCGAGGAAAAAACAGACGCAAGGGGAAAATCAACCACCAAGGCTGGTACACCGGGTATCAAGGAGTATACCTCAGCGGAGGGAAAGACAAAATCCCCAACCCCCTGCTCCAGAATACTGGTGATGTTCTCCTCCAAAGAAACCATGGGAAACGTGACTCCGATCAAAGTATCAAGCTTTAAGTAATCCAACAAAGATATGGCTATAAAAAAATATATACATAACAAAAAGTTATAGCACGGAAGGACGGTAAAATCACAACTCTCCAAAAAAAAAAAAAAAAAAAAAAAAAAAACAGACAAAAAGGGGGGAAATAACGTACGAACACCATTCCGTTGGATGGAGGGATTCAGGGCAGTCGGTAACATTCGAATCGGTTGTGGGGTTGCGAACCCGCCACTCCACCTTCAACCCATACTCGGTAATAAGATCAGAAAAAGGATTTTGAAGAAGAGTACAGCGAGAGGATAGCATGTCGTTCTTACCCATATTGACAAAATTAAAGTAGGAAAAGCAGCGAACAAGTATAATACGCTGAACAAGAAAATGAAGAAAAGAAAAGGATTAAGGAAATCGGAATATCTAGAGGGTATTTATAGAGAAATCAGAGAAGTTAAAGAGGCCATCAAATCAGGGGTATTTAAAACAAAGAGCCAATAATTTTCCCTCCAAAAATTAATTGCAGTGTCTGGCAAATATGCAGTCTAGTGAAGATTCGACTGGAAGTAGGCCCCCATTTCTTTACTCACTTCTCTAGGTCTAGGGGGGAGATGTTGGGGTAGGGTATTTATTACCCAAAGGATAAAGCCCCTCATCCAGAGCACCGAAGGTCCTAGCACTTAAGGAGCAACGGGACTGTTTATTGCTCATGAGTGATGAAGTCCTTCATCCGATACGCCGAAGGTCCTAATACTGAAGGAGCAACGGCCTGAAGATCTTACGCCACGGCAGTGATTGGACAGATGTGTCGCCGTTTATGTCAGGGAGTGGAAACACCTAAAGAAGTATGGCATTAATGAGAGACAAGACAGAGTGGGTGGCACCATTTAATGCAAGAGCACGTGAGGGACAAAGCGCCGTCACGCGTCTTGCAATAAATGCCTAAGACTGAGACAGTGTACTTAAAAGCATGGAGAAAAGTGAGTCACATCACTGCAGGACATGGACCGCCTGACAGATAGGAATAATCCGGTCCTTCGGCCTATTATCTTCCGGACAAGGACCGGATATTTATTATATATAAGGAATCATTCTCTTTGTAATAAGCAGGTTTTTCACAAGATCATTTATTACACCATTTATATCATTTTACGCATTAACTCTCCAATCATTCGAGTATTTAATACCACAGTAAATCTATTGGATCCATTGTTAGTGCATATCGTTATTATACCCTTCGTCAGCCACCAGACGAAGGGCCTAAGCTTCGGAAATTTACTTTAACAGACAATGTGCGGTTGCTCATAGTTCACTCTATCCATTTTATCAAACAAATAAAGGAATATCAATATCACCATCCATATACAGACAGGGATGGTACATAATTGTTATATACAGAAACTCAAAAACAAAATGTACCAACATGATCCCTAATAGTGTGTGTTACTACGTGTACTAATAATCGCGTAAATTTGTATCATGATATTAGACTATATATAATGATTGTGGATATTTGTGTTTCAACATTTTAATGTATTCGATATGGTTTCTCTTATGCTGTTAGAAAAAGGAAAGAAAAAAGCAAGTTTCATAGATTTTTCATTACTTTAAAAGAAATGCTAAAAATGCACGTTAAATGGAAGATGGGAATAATCCGTTGCTTCTCCAACTATAACATAATAAACACAATCTTAAATTCCAATTTCAGAGTTAAAAAATAATTATTGGGTGTAGTGTATGACAACCATCACAATCTACTTATTCACTATCGACGCATAACACGAATACTTTTTTAATATCTAAAAAAATATTCTGCTTTCTTTAAATAGCATAACATTATGATTTGAGAAATTTAAGGTTACTTCTAATAGTTTACTAACATATACGATATAATAAAGATGTTATAAGTTATTTTTGGTAAATCACTTTATTTGAATTGGTAAATACCCTAAGCAGAAAATCATGAGAATCGAACATTAAACACGTTATTTTCTATAAAACCTCATTTTTTTTTAAAATTCTCACATTTCAAGTTAGCCATTGAAACAACTGATAGAAAGTTTTACCAATATTACCACAAGTTGAAAATGACTATTCATATTAATTATTTATCAAACTTTTAACAAAAATTGAGATAGAAGAGTTGGTAATGTACTTAATAATGAATAATGTACTTAATAATGAATAATGTACTTAACAAATTTTTATGTATAATATTATTTTTTTGTCATTCCATATTAATTTTCTAATTAATAAGAAAGTAATATTATGTAATTAATTTTTTATTATTGTTATTTGATATTTTTGTTAATTATACTACTAAAGAAATTTATTTAATGAAAAGGTTTTATAATATTTTTTGTTATGTTATCAAGCTTTTGATTATGATATATAATGTTTTAGTTTTTCAAATAGAAACTTTTTATTATATTTCTTTTACTAATCAATAATAAACTTTTCTAATATAAGGGTAAATATATTATTTAAACTAATTATATATAACCGTCAAGAAACTTTTAATTGTTTAGATATTTTTTTATTGTAATTATAAAATAATATATAAACAAAAACTTTAATCTGCATATAATTAAAAGGTTTTATAATATTTTTACGTTTTTGTTTTCTTTTGTATTGCTATTAAATAACATAACTATATCCTCATTTGGATTACTTATAATCTTTATTTTTAACCTTTTTACACTATTAAATATGGTAATCAACTCTTCATTTCGACTAATTAAAAATTTTACTTTTAAGACTTTCTTTTTTTGATTACGTTTTTTTTTCTCTTTGTCAAATTTTGGGTTTTACCGTTTTAATTTGTTGCGCCATTAAATAAAGTACACACGTGTGCATTTTAATTATTTGTTGATTCATAGTTCTAACTTTTTATTACATTATTTAACTTAAAGTTTTATGTAATTCAACTTTTTTCTTTTTTGGGCTACATTTTTTTTCTTCAAATTTGTTGGTTTGACTTTTCTTTTTGTTATAATATTAAATAAAGTAGTTACGTATTCATTTTTATTAATTGTTAATTTTAGGTTTTTACTTTTTTTTTTTGAAATACATTATTTAGTTTTTCTTTTATGTTATTAAATAGAGTTGTGATTTTTTTATTTGTATTTTGTTTCACATAACAAATCGTATAAAGTCTACAATTATATTATGTTTTTTCATTTATACAACTAATTTTATATCAGATAAATCTTGATCTTGTAGCAACATGCGGAACAACGATATCTAGTTCCTCATAAACGTACATCACATTTATATTTGTTTATTAAACTATATTAGAACAAAAGAAAAGTCATACCGTAATTAATAAATATGTAGTTTAGTTCTAGAATGATTGTGACTTTATATTAATCAAATTTGATTAGTAAAACTAAATTAAGATAACTAATGACCCACTACAGACAAAATATTTGGCCTGCTCAAATGTTCTCTTATACTTTGAAATTTCTAGAAACTAAAGAAAACTTATTATCATAAATTGAACAATATTAGTATTCAGAATAGATGATCCAGCCAAGTTATAAAAATCGGTTAAGGTTAATCGGGGAACAACAAGAGAAACAGCCATGGCTTCTCAACGCCGCGCACCCGATCATGGCTAACATTTTCAATTTGTAACATCTTCTAGATGTTACTTGCTTTAGTGGTTTTGACATTTATCAAGTCACTCCAAGAAGATGATGCATATAGATAAATCAATTTATTGAGTCATATTTGATTAGTGGTTAACCAACTTCTAATTAGTTGCTTAATTTAAAAATATAATAGACCAAAATGTATCCTGTCTAGTTATTGTATGATAAAGTTACAATTATTATTTCTTAGAATACTTTCGTAGATTAGTAGTATGTTACTTCTATGATAATATACAATATAATATAATTATATACCTTTCATGTTTATGCAATTAGCTTAATGTAATATTATTGTAAGGATTTGAGAATATGACGAGAAGGTTCCTAAGTCAATCAATTATATACAACTAATTAAAAATTCTTATGTTTTGTCTTTATGTTTTTATTTTATTCACCTCAACAAAACGGTATCGATTGTAGAGAGAGTATACCGTTTATATTGAAAAGAAATTAAAAGTACACGCAATGCAAAATAATTATATAAACTATAAACGAAATAACGAAATAGTAAACGAGATTGTCGTCAAGGCTCGTGATAAACACGATTCCCTTAAAGCAAATTTCGCGTATATTCACACGAATTGTTTCCCAGGATACAATGACATAAACAACTTATTACGAAGTTGCCGGAGCAAACAACTTGCCTGAAAATTTCAATCGAAATAATAGCCACGGTTTAAGCTTTTAATCGGAAAAATTAGAATGGAAACAGGTGTGAATCCGTGTGAATTGGTCGAGCCTGGACCCTTCTATTTATAAGCTAACAGAAAACGCTCGTTTTTAATTCGATTAATTGCCATTAAACCCGAATTAATCTAAATCTGTAACTCCCGAAACTGTCAAAAGTAGCGTAACTGTTAGTTACGCTACGTAACTGTCAGTTACGCTACGTGACAATCTTAGCTACGTAACAACAATTACACTACGTAACTATTAGTTACGCTAGCAACGTAACAACAGTTACACTACGTAGCTAATAGTTACGTTAGTAACGTAACTGTTAGTAAAACCCGAACACCCATCTTTAGGTGTCGATATTTCATTCACCTTAATTCCGTTTTGTACGTATAATATATCGTTGCAAAGCCCTTTCTAAGGGCTACACATTCATATTAAATATTGTTCGAAAATATTAAATATGTCTCACTTTAAATACATACAAAGTTGATGAAAATATCATATTTTATCAACATTTTTTCCAACACGATTTACATCAACGTCATTTTTGTCTGGAATTTTTGCCGATTCAAAATAAATCTTTTATCAAACAAAAGAAAAAGAAAAAGGATTATCATGATTTAAATCAAAGCAAGAAAAGTGAGGCTGGAATTTTGGTTTGTCTCATAATATTTAGTAGAGTTAATTACATAATTGGTCCCTGTGTTTGTCGTAAAACAACGGGTCCAGTCCCTGGGTCGCAATTCCTTCGGACCCAGTCCCTGGACCCTATCTTTGGTTGCACGTTTGGTCCCTCTTCCTAACGTTCGTTTGTTTTGGTCGTTAAGTGAGTCATGTGCTTCTCACGTGAAGGGTATTAGAGACATTCTTTCTTTTACAGGGACCAGTTATGTACATTAGGAATTTTATATTTTAATTTTTTTTTTTTTTTTTGTAAATTCATAGACATTACACAAAAACACCTAATTTCATTTCTCTCTCTTGTTCTTTCACTCCAAACAAAAGTAATACCCACACCTGCAAATTAATTCAAAATCAGATCAAACAAAACAGAATCATATCTTCAATTAAAAAAAAAAAATTGATTTTTTTTTCAATTACAACAAGAACAAACATTAATACATAAAATCCCCAAAATCCAATTCAGATTTATGTTTTTGACTCGTCAAATGGAAAAACGGTGGCATCGGTGGAAGGCCATCTGGACTACTCATTTGCATCCGCTTGGCATCCAGACGGAAAAATGTTTGCAACCGGAAACCAAGACAAAACCTGCAGAGTATGGGATTTACGCAACCTTTCTGAACCACTGGCAGTTCTCAAAGGCAACATGGGGGCAGTTCGGTCAGTCCGTTTCTCTTCAAACGGGCAGTTTCTAGTTGCAGCTGAACCAGCAGATTTCGTGCACGTGTATGACGCCAACTTAAACTACGAAAAAAGACGGGCAGTTTCTTTGGAGAAATCTCGGGAGTGTCACTTGTCTTGTGTGTAGCCTGGGATGATTAATTGTGTGTAGCCGTTTTTAAAGTCCTAGCTGGCTCATCTCTGTTCAACTCCGACGAGTCAAACTCGCCGGAATTATGCTGAGACGACGGCGTTGAAATCGCCGGCGGTTGCTGATTGTGCTTATGGTGATTTGGGGTTTGAGATGATCCGGAACCGATGTTGAATGCGATTGCGAGATCAGGGGTGATTAGGGTTTGTGAAAGAGAGGTAACCCTACAATGAGAGAGATGAAATCTGAAATTGTGGTTTGTTGTTTGCGAGATCAGGGGTGATTAGGGTTTTATGTATTAATGTTTGTTCTTGTTGTAATTGAAAAAAAAATCAATTTTTTTTTTAATTGAAGATATGATTCTGTTTTGTTTGATCTGATTTTGAATTAATTTGCAGGTGTGGGTATTACTTTTGTTTGGAGTGAAAGAACAAGAGAGAGAAATGAAATTAGGTGTTTTTGTGTAATGTCTATGAATTTACAAAAAAAAAAAAAAAAAAATTAAAATATAAAATTCCTAATGTACATAACTGGTCCCTGTAAAAGAAAGAATGTCTCTAATACCCTTCACGTGAGAAGCACATGACTCACTTAACGACCAAAACAAACGAACGTTAGGAAGAGGGACCAAACGTGCAACCAAAGATAGGGTCCAGGGACTGGGTCCGAAGGAATTGCGACCCAGGGACTGGACCCGTTGTTTTGCGACAAACACAGGGACCAATTATGTAATTAACTCTATTCAGTATCATATAGTTTTGATATTCATTTTCTTTTAGAAAAACATATTACATTATTTCTATTGGATTCATCAGTTCATCACCTTTACCATATGAATTCTAAAAAAAAGACAACATAAAAACCAAAGATATGATTATTGTCAATTAGTATGTTGGTTACTATAAATGGTTAACAATCATGATTCAATTCTGAAATGTGTTCTTTATTAGTTATTTAGTCATTAATATCACATGGTTAAATGATAGGACAAATTCAATAAAATAATAGTAATATTTTTGTTTAGTTCTCATATTTGACAAAAGTCATATTTAAAGGTATGAAACAAGGATACCATCATCTATTGGTCATACATCTAGAAGAAAATTTTTATAAATAAATATTTCATTTAAAATGAGTTAGAATAATAACATACTTAAAGCATACGTAATTGTTGTGGACTTCATTGTCGTCCATAACGAGGTACAACTCCGGGTTCCCTCGTTGTAGGGGCTTGTTGTGTGGGTAACGGATCGTTATTATTATTATTATTTTATTTTTTTTCAAACAGTTAAATGTTTTAAAAAAAAGAAAAAAATAAGTTTTTTTTTTAAATTTTATCGTTAAAATATAGCAACGGCTATTTCTTTTTTTTTTTTTTTAAATCACATCTCTTCTATAAATATAACATAAACTTTTAAACTAAAACCCACAATATTTCTCAATCTTTTTCTAAAAAATATATACAACAAAAAATGAGTTCACATTCTTCAACCGATCCCGATGTTACGGATTCGTCATCGTCCGAATCCGAATTGGTCGAATTACCAGTTAAGGCGGTAGAAGCCGTTGAACAAATGGAGGAGGAAGAAAATGAGGCAGAAAGTTCGCGTCGGACTGAAAAAGGAAAAGGCGCTATATCAACGGCGATCGAACTGCAGCAAATGATAACGTGTTACGACATTACTTCTCCGGTGAAAGCACGTACCCGAATGAATATTTGCGTAGACGATTTCGTATGAGAAGACCTCTTTTTCTAAGAATAGTCGAAGGTATATCTAATTACTCCGTAGAACCTTTTTCCGACTATTTTAAATATTTCAAACAACGACCCGATTGTACGGGTAAAAGGGGTTTTAGTTGTTTACAAATGTCAGAAAGAACATCATCTTAATCCCTAGATAATTTTTTAAAATGTGTAATCCATTTTTATACAAACGTTTATCTAAGAACCCCAACACAAGATGATGTTAATCGTTTATATCAAAAACACGATGAGGTTCACTGGTTTAAGAGTATGCTTGGTAGCATTGACTGTATGCATTGGAAATGGGATCAATGTCCAAATGCATATAAAGGGCAATACACACGAGATGACCATGGTTATCCAACAGTTATGCTTGAAGTTGTTGCATCGTACGATCTTTGGATATGGCATGCTTACTTCGGTGTCGCGGGGTCGGACAACGACATCATCTTGCTTAAACAATCGTCGTTGTTTCATGATATGCTCAACGACTCATCCCCGGATTACAAATACACCGTCAACCGCAACGAGTATAATAAAGGATATTACCTTGCAGACGGTATATATTTGGAGTGATCTACATTTGTTAAAGCTTTTTCGTACCCATTTGACGAACCGCGCCAAAAATTAAACGATTTTCAAGAGAGTGCGAGAAAGGATATCGAACGGGCATTCGGTGTTCTTCAAGGTCGTTGGGGGATTATAAAACATGAGCGAGATTTTACAAGATGAACAAGTTAAGAAGAGTTATGTAGGGGGTATCATATTGCACAACATGATTGTTGAAGACAACGGGCGGTCGATTTGTGATGCCCAAGAATGGTATGCTCCTCCGGTTACAGGTGTTCCCCGAACTTATAACGAGAGAGTGAATGAACGTATCCGGATTAATAGAGAGATTAAAGACAGGAGCACACACGGCAGACTCCGCGAAGATCTTGTGGCGTACATTTCGACATTTGTGGATGACTATCGACAACGTTAACTATTTTTATTTCATGTATTTGTATTTTTTTTTTTAATTATTGTATTGTAAATTTATTTTTATTTTATGTGTTTGTATTTTATTTTAATTATTGTATAGTAGTTTTATTTTTTTATTTTAATAAAATCTTATATTTATCTTATTTAAATGTTTTTTTTTTTTAAATGGGGGTCACATATCTTCCATAACTCTTTTGATCACTCCACCAAAAAAATTCACAACTCTCGTTGTGGATGTCACGTCAGCAAAAAACTCTCATTCTCACTCCCCCGAACGCTCTTATAGGTTATAGGTTGTGATTTGTTATTAACTTATCACACATTTACTTTGTTGTACTTCCGTCAAGATAGAAGATAGATTTATGAAAAACACAGGATTATTAATTATGTACATGTAGATAAAAACATGTTCTGAAACTTTACATAGAAAAACAGATATTCCTTATTTATTATCAGATAATCACTTATTTACGAACTAATATATGGTTGTTGTTAATGCAAAGGTTGTTCATAAATTACCTTATTTCTTAAGTTACATCTATTGAATTGTTGACTCTAAATTTGTGTCTTTGCTTGAAATCATATGTTATGCAATTAAACTAAGTCATCTTAATTAGTATATTATAGTTTATACGATAGAATATAAAGTTATCATCCAAGTCATTACAGTTTGTCACTATTAGTTTCGATCGACTTGTATTAAGAGATAAAAACCGATTAAACTTCTCTTATGAATGAAGATGGTCAAGAGTTGCTAAGTAGTCACACTCAAATCAAGTTAACACAATTGACCACTTATAATATGTCTCTACTTTTTTGACCATTCTCGTTCTTTTGGGGACTTTTATACTCGGATCACCTAAATGAAAGACGAAAAGTACTAATTATCTTTTAGGTTCTCACTTATCGTTACATAATTAACAAAACAACATATTCGGTAGATGCTGGAGAAAATACAAAAGAGGAAGAATGAATGTCATGCGTGCGTGTAAAGTTATGAAAAGCTTAAATAATTTAAAACCATACATATAACGATAACCTAGTCAGTTCATACAGTCCCCCACTCTTACCCGGAACAAGTCTGAATCGGTTTAAAACCATATACCTACAAGATAAGGGTTAGTACATCCCAATTTATTGTGATTGCAACAGATTAACTGTAGACGATTGGAAATAAATACTAGTTAGAGGCTGCGTATGAATCATAATATTTCGCCAACAAATGAAAAACACATAACAGAATAAAATGTTAGACAGTCATGTAGTTATACATGCGTGTAAATTAGGAAAAACCTAAATAATGTGGGAAAAAGTAACAAGCAAAATCCAGTGGTGTTTACATTTCCAGCACAGAAAAATCAAGACCGATACATCAAATTTAGTAAATGACCCTTTAAATCATTTTAAGGACAAGTCTACCGCGGGTCTACATTTCTTTGAATGAATTTCCACATTGTTAACCAAAGGATCTGGCCAAAATCTAATTACTAACAAAATAACATCTAAAACACATTAAATATTTAGATTCCGATCGGGTATTACAAATTAACCTGTTCAAATGTAGATAGAGGCAAACCGGCAGGATCAAGTTCAAAAGACCCCTTTGGAACACCTTCTTTTTCTTCTCCGCTCATTTTATAAGATGGAACCATGTGTGCGAATCTATATTTATCACTTCCTGCAATCACCGTCTCTCCATCCTTTTTCCGATTAAAGATACACACAAAACCCTTCACTTTTTCTAAGTAACAAACCCGCACACCCAACGTTTCATCATAATTTGATAAGATTTCGGCAAAATCATACTCGTACTTTCTTTCCTCATCATCGTCATCAGATAAGTGCCAGTTCATAGACCAGTTTTTAAAAAGGGCCCATGTTTCTCCTTTTCGTGGAATTATGTTAATTGTTCCCGCTTTTGGACCACCTTTTTCCTCTTCCCAAGAAACTAAGTGGGAGAACGATAGAATATCTTCCGCTTTTTCAGGTCTCCCACGTTTATAATTACCACAAGAAACAGGCAAATCCTTTTTCACCCATTTCTTTTCATGATCGTTTCCAGGATCAGGTTTCAACCATTGTATTTGCAATTTAAACACTGGAGACCGAGTTACAACTTTTTTAATGTAAGCATAGAATCTTGGCATAGCATCATCGGTATCATAACAAGCCCATATCTGACCTACTTTAAAACTCTCTTCGCTTCTGTTTTTGTCAAAGTCACTAAACTCTGGATCAGGACAGTCGTAAACTTCTGGTTCTGTTTCTTCTTCTTCATCATCATCTTCTATATTGACACCGTTTGATTTTTCTCCACCTTTATTATCTAAACTCGGCTCCTGATGTTCTTTACCATTCTTCTGAGATTTCTTATGATCTTCTTTGACCACTTTCTTCACCTCCGGTTTTGATGGAGTAGCATCGTCATCATCATTATCAATATCCATATCAATTTCATTTACATTTTCTTTGTAGGACACATTTCTTTTTGAGCGTGAAGATCTCCGAGGTTGTTCACCTTCATTATCCGCATTCATATTAACGTTGTTGGGCACACCATTACCCTCACTTTCACTGTGTTCTTCTGCTTCTTCTTCTTCTTCTTCTTCTTCTTCTTCAGATTCACTGCTTTCACTATTGTCGGAACTTTCACTGGATTCTTCTATTCTCTTTTTCCTTTTTTTGTTCGCGTTTACTTGTGCCTTAGGAGGTTCTTTTTTTTCAAAAACTGGTTTTGTCGTGTAAGTACGTGGAATCGTAGTCTGTTGAGGAAACGAAGGTTGTTTACTGGTTTGAGTTGTACTTGCCGCAGCAGGAGTAGTACCTTGAGCGTTCAATTCAAAAGCAGTAAACGATTTCTTGCAAGTTTGACAATGAATAACTTTGTTTAGAACGTCGTCTCTATAAAACTGGTACCTAACCGAACAAAAAGCACAAACAGTCCAAAAAGTAGACCGTTTCCCACTAACCCCAGTCTGCGGTTGGTGTTGCGTAAACGGGAAACTACCAGAACGCCCCCCGGATAAATTAACAGGAGCTACATTCCAAGGATGTTGATGATGAGCATTTGGTTGTCTGTTTGGTGGCTGCGGGGCCCAGTTTGGAACATTCCCAAAAGTTCTACGTTTGTTATCATAGCTTATTCTTTTTTCACGGTCTAAAAGCACTCTTTGAGCTTCACCAATTAACTTAAATGCATCCGTAGATCCGGAAAACTTGTTTTTATCAGGATGCAGTATAAGAGCTAACTTCCTGTACTGTTTTTTAATCGATATTTCATCAGCGGAAGGCTCGATTTTGAGGATTCCATACCAGTCTTTATCTGAACCGTATGATTTCTTTTCAGCAGAGCAGTGTACTTCACATACTACAATCAACTGGGAAATGTTTTCTAGTTCGGGATAAAGTTGTTGGGCTTTGGTTGCATTCTTTAAAGCCCCATAGAAATCTTTGATCTCCATCTTCTTCTCCGCAAGCTGTTTGGCCTTTAACGCATCTTCTTTGTTGCAATCCATCACTAAAATAAGGCTTCAATCACCTTCACTTAATCAAAAAGAGGGTCAAAACTGACTTTTTACACACCAAGCTTTTTATAGCTTATTTTTATAGAAAAGTAATTACACTAAAGTTATATATTGATAGGTTCATGTAAATAACCAGAAAAACGTTCTGAATTATAATTTGAATCAAGTTAATTTCCCATAGTAACATAATATAACAAAAGAGGGGTGTAGACACTACCTTATATGACACAGTCTGATTTTTTCATTGACTGATTCGGTTGAAGTAGAAGCAGCTTTGAAGTTCCAGCTGCAAACGAGGTACCATAAAACTGCATACAAAGTCCTCACTAATCTATAGACAAAGAAAAGAATTTATTAGTACTTTAAAAGAGTCTCAAGCAGCATTCTAAACTGGCTTTCGCACATTACTAAGTGAAGGAGTACAAAGTAGCAAATGATTTTAAACTTGTCAAGTGCTAAAGAACTTTCCGCATATACTGTATATAAATGAGTACTGTCATGAACTATTTTATGTTGTTTACTTTCTTACAACATTTAGTCCAATCACTTCGGTGACACCAGTGCAGCTGGGATACAAATGACGGTGATAGCATTTGACCCGATATACACTACATAGTTAAACAAATTGTATGTGGAGGGAAAGTTTGTAACTCAGCAACTTTACGTACATCTTCCACTTATGTCGGAAGTATTTTACAGAACCATTCTCAGAGTTAAAGGTAATCTATTTCTATGGAATGGTGAAGTCCTCAACACAAAAAAGAATTTAGAGGGAAAAGACGGTAAGCTGGTAAAAAAAATTAACATTAAAGCATACGACATCTTTGATAATCTGGAAACCCCTCTGAAAATTAGTGTAGAAGAACTAATGCAATTAGACAACAAAAAGATCCAAATATATACAAGCTACAAATGATAGTAAAACAACAAAGCAAAGATGTTTACGTCTTTCATTAAATAACATTCAACTGGAAACCTACAATTAGACAACAAAAAATCCACCAAGAGAGGCTAAAATCATCTGTAAACAGATTAAGCGAAACATATTTACCTATTCTCCAAACAGAATGTGAATTTGAGGGAATAAGTACATGTTCATATTTAATAAGGGACATGCAGATGCATCATGGCAAAAAAAGGTCATGATGGATCGCCAAATAAGCACGGTGAAGGAGTCCTCTTTACGTTACAAAAAGAGCCAATACAAAACTTAAAAAATTCTTAACTTATCCCCTCTACTTATCGTCAATGTAACCTTGAGTGCAAAGTGTATTTTATACCTCAACAACTCCGTCAAACAATTGCAAAAGTTTTATTTACTCTACCCAATCTCCCTCACTAAAATATAAAGCAGGAAATAAAAACCTAAAACTTAATCTTACAAGAGTATGAAGTTATTTTTTAAATAAGCTGTTGATCAACCAGCAAGTTACATGAAAGTATAGTCGTCAATGATGGAAGCGCCCTTTAAAGAAACATTAATCATCTCATATCATAAGATTGACTATAAGAGTCAAAATGACTGTAACTATACATAAAAAAATTGTAACGAAATATATATTAATTAGTGAAAGAATGATTTAACATTCATAGATAAAAAAGTAGGATCATATATTCCATGAGGTAGAGCGATTCGATCCAGGGCAGGTTCAACTCCGACCTAAGACGTTTGATAATCCTTGTTTGCATATATATTAAAGTAGATACTAGTATATTTATAGTAACAATAGCATAGACTTTGCTTTAAGTTTGATAAATTCGATAATACGCTTCTAAGTTCGTTAATTAAATTTTTTAAGTTTTTCCTCTTTGTAAGAAGATATGGACAGTAAGAACAGCACGGTACACAGAGAAGACATGAGCAGCAACTGCAAACAGTGGAAGTTACTGTAGACGTTGACGGTAAACCCTCATAAATCCACAATGTTCGATGGAGAAATAAAGAGAAGAAATCGTAGTAGAAGAGACAAAACTAAGCACCACAAGGCTGGTACATTCCAATTATAATCCCTCAAGGAAGACAAAAACCGTGATGACTCATGAACACATATTTGGTAAAAGATATGACTAAAAAAGGAAAGGTCAAAGAAGACAGTACAAGACAATTGCCATCTTAACTAGAACACGAAATAAGCCAAAGTCCGTAAGAGACTTTTCATACCTTATTAACCTAAAAAAACATCCCACTTAATACACGCAAATGTAACTAAGATATTAACTACTTTCCTATTTATAATTAACAAATAATAAACTAGTATTCATATTATCACTGGTTTCGGTCAACAATGCCATACATACAAAAAACGCAAACTCGTCGGTTAATTCTTCAAATACCTAAGATATTAACTAATAGTTTCGTTCGACAATACTCGTCATTTAATTCTTCAAATACCTAAGATATTAACTAATAGTTTCGTTCGACGATACTCGTCATTTAATTCTTCAAATACCTAAGATATTAACTAATAGTTTCGTTCGACGATACTCGTCATTTAATTTTTCAAATACCTAAGATATTAACTACTAGTTTCGTTCGACGATACTCGTCATTTAATTCTTCAAATACCTAAACGTAATAAAACTAAATATTGACAAAAACTAGTAAACAAAGTTAGAAACAAAATCATTTGTCAACGGTAAACTATAACTTGTAAACACACTTTGATGGTACAGATCGAAAACAGTAAAATTAGCCAAACAAAATTAAAATAAACAATTTAATTTAGGGAAACCCTAAAAACGGTTACTTGGAATATAATCAAAATTAGGTCAAACTAAAATTGAACAATAAGCAAGAATTATAATCAATTAATTTAAGGATTTAAAGAAGAATTTTAGTACCTGTTTTGTTGTTGTTGTTGTTGTTGCTAAAATTGTTAAGATTGAAATGAAAAATAAATTAGTGACAGCCCCAATATGATTTGTAACCCTTTACATCAACACAAACTGTCAGTTTGGGTTATGGGTGTGTGTTTGTGTTTGTGTTTGTGTTTGTGTAATAGGTGGGTGAAAGATGGGCTGGGCTGGGCCACTAACAGGCCCATTTAAAAATACTCGATTTTTGCGGGTCCGGTTTTTTAGGTAAGTCGAACCGAAACCAAACCGCGAACTAAATGATTTGGGTTGGATGGCCAGTGAACGAGAAATGGAGGCTAACTAGACTCGCCAACCTTTTTGGTTGGGTTTTCGTTTACTAGCATAGTGCTTAATAAACTCAACGTAGTCCTTGTATATGTTCAACTACTCACTTGGGGACCATGCCAAACCCAACAAACTATTATGCATGCCTGCAGCATTGGTTCATCTGAGTTCTACACAAGTTCTTATCTATGGGAGATGACGATTGGTTTAACTCTAGTCCTACGACCTATGTTGTTATAGTCTTTATGCAGACAGAAATCACGGGCCCTTTGATCGAGCGGGTGAAATATTAGTTTCATTTGATTTATTAGAGACAGACATGAATATTACGGTATGGGTCATATAAATACAGCTAGGTGGCGCTAAATCAAACCGTTTATAATGCTAGTGGCCAAGTGGGAACACTAAAAAACCCAGACTGTTAAAGCATTGTAATCAACATTTATTCAAGATCAATAACATAAGAGGCTTCTTTAAAAACATTTCACTTCCATATTGGACTACAAACGAGCTCGAGCTTTTATCATTAGTTTTACAAAGTAAGGAGCTCAGCACAAAACATCAACTAGTTTCTTCAAATAGTAAACAAAAACAGTATCTGAATCTCTAATACAAAAGTTATAAAAAAAAAAGTACTACCACATATAGCTAAAGCTGACAGAGATGTGAAATATTTACAACGAAAATCAAAAACCCCTACTCCTAGGCGCATCCTGCCTCCACTGCCCGCCACCATATGGCTGCCCTGGCACGTTGGCATTAGGTGGTGGTGGTGGTGGCGGCCATCTAACTACATTTTGCAAAACATTAACATTAGGTTGGATATTCATATGCGGGCTCATAACTTGTCCTATTGCAGGCCTAACTTGATTAACCATATGTGGAGGCATAAAAGGCGCCTGCTGTATGTTTTGTATATGGTGGCTTTGAGGAAGTTGTGGCTGCCATTCGGGCATGTCATCATCTTCGTCATTTGTAGTCTGACCATATTTATAAATAAGTTGTCTCATCTGATCTACAGGTCTAGATGTGTTTGGTTGGGTCCCGTTTGACCCGAACCCAGCCTGGGCAGGTATGTTCTGCCGGGATGAGTTGGAGTTACCAGAGAAATTAAATTCAGGCAAGTCATCTTCATCCCGGGACGCAGCAGCTGCCCCAGGACCAAACCCAGGAGGAATATCGTCTTCATCATCGTCAACATTATTATTATTGATCTTTGTGGGAGGTCTACTGTTGACATTATTCAAATTTGAATTGGAAATTATATTTTCTTGTCTTCTACTTGTGAAATTATGCGATTTGTGACGTTTATGGGACGATGAAGGATTATTAAAATTAATAAGAGGTCTTCGCCATACGACTACACCAATTAGGCCATTATCGCTTTCCTTGAGAATATCTGTCTGGTTTTTAGAAAGGTGTCTGCAGAGCATTTCTATGATTTTTGTATGAGGTGGACAAAAATAAAGTTCCACTCCGGGAATTGGTTCACCAAAACCTAGCCTCTCATCTGCTATATATGAATCCACTGCCTGAACAAAAGTAATTAAAGAGTACAAAATTGTCAAAACAACCGAATATGACGCAAAAAAAAATATCGACGAAAGGCAAGAGCTCACCTCAGAAAGATGAGTACGGTGAACTTCAGAAGATGAATCCTTTAGAGCGAAATGCACAACCTGTAAAAGAAAGTACTTTTATCATGAATTTACTCGAGGTAATCTCGTTCATTCAAAACAATAAGGGAACTCGATATACCATGACTGCACGGGTCCTGGACATGGGAAGTTCTTGAAGGAACTTTTCGAATGCATCAAGTCTCACTCTGCCCTTAATCTCCATAGAACCAGGCCACTCCTTCGTTGATGTTTTTTCACCACTAGATATAAAAGAACAAATACAGCAATGGTTATTAAAAGCTAAACAATAGAAACACACAAGATACTAAAAATCTAGTCATTACTACTATAATCAAAAAGCTGAGATGAATGAAAGAGAAAGGAAAAAAGGAAAGCCCATATCGCACCACAGAAGGATAACAACCATTAATAATACCAAAAGGACAGTAATCTGTTAGATGCCCTGCTTGGTCCCCCGGCACGGTGGAGGTTCCATAGCGCGTCATGAGCACCGGGCTAAGGGGCGGTTGAGCAACTCAAGAGAACTGCCCTTGTACAAGCATTTTAAAGGTAATATGTAAATTGTTTAATATCATTATCGTTACATGAAAACGATTAAAATATATACTAAAACTGTATGGACCTCTTTAATGCCAACTATATATTTAATATGTATTCACATGTACACTACTTATTGGATTCACAATTAGCAAGTAAGACATTGGAGTCGGTTCTGGGAGAAAAAATATGCATGTGCATTTAAACAGACAGGGTCACAGGGGATACAGTTGGAACAAAATGAAACAGGTAATGAAAACAATCACCATCGGCAAAAATGAGACGATTACATTAATCTTAACATATGAAACTTAAATTTATGCCAAGTATTTAGTGTAAAGTACCTTCTGAACAGTCCAATAGCCGGTATGAATGAAGAGATTGTAAGCTGCAGTTCACCTTCCCATACCTGTTGTCCAATAATCGCACTAGAAGCCGCCATAGTTTTTCTTTCAACAGAGGTTTCACTAGTTTTCATGGTCAACGATGCGTCTGTGGTCTTTTCTTTTGGTTGGTCAATCCTACCTGCAGAAGCTGGTTCAGGTGAAACCTTTTCAATCTCAGTTTTAACATCAGCTTCTGAGTTAGTCTTCTCTGCTACAGGTTTTGTCTCTTTAGAATCTACAGGCAAGTTCTCAAACGGCGGCTCGGAATTGAGGGATTCCATAAACTCGTCTAATGAAACAATTGGAGGTAAAAATCCCTCATCCTTGAATTCTTCAACAATTAGTTCTTGCATGAAGTCGGTTCCATCAGCAGGAATGGTAAGTGAACTGTTCTTGTCACCATCAGCGGTTTCTTTATCTTTGACTTCATGAGCTTCGGAAGAGGGAGGTTTTGTTTTCTTCTTTTTTGGCAGAAAATGAGCGAACGAACTTGATTCGCCCAAAGAAACCTCAACCGAAATAGCATCATCTTGTTCCACCTCCACTTGATACTCACCTTTGTGAGTTTTCTTAACCAAACGTCTGATATCAACATCAGAGTCCGGTAAAACTATCATTTTATCTAGTGCTTCAGCTTTTGCTACTCGCCATTCAGAAAGTTCTTTAGAAGCAAGTTCTTCTGGTGTCATTGAACACAATCGTTCAGGAGAGATGGCACCAGATAGAACCTTTTCTCTCAACTCAGGATTACTACGATCCTTCAAATTGAACATTAAAGATCTCCCTTTCTCTTTATACTTCTTATTCACCCCTCCAAATAGCTTAAATAGCTCTGCTTCAATTTTCGAAGCTAATTCTTGAGGAGATTTAGCATTATTTTCTATCTCATTTGCATTGATACCTGTATCACCACCACTTTGACCCTGTTCGGACCCATTCACTTCTTTTAATTCAGTTGGCGGCTCCATATCCCATGCCCACGAAAGCCCGTTTCCTTGCAAAAGTTCATCTTTGACGAAAAATGAGTCTCCAAATGAACTATCTGCATCAGGCATCACATAGTTGTACTGAGGTTCTTCCCTGGTATTTTTCCCATTTTCAATGTTCATAGCAGCCGCTGCAGGCTGAGAGTCCACAAGTGGTTTAGCTTCCGATGGAGAATTATTATCCTCATTAGAAGCTTTCTCTTGATTTTGACTGCCAACAGATAATGCAGCAGCTAATGTTTCCCTCATTTTGGATCGTACGGATTCAAAAGACCCACTTCTAACTTTCGGCGAGATTTCTTGATTTGCAGCTCTACCCTTCGGAGTCTGCACACGTTGGGGCCCAGCTTTACTAGGCATAGTTTGCAACTGGGTAGGTCTTTTATTTAGGTGGGGATCCATTTGGACCGCTCGTTTGTCTACAACACTAGGAGACAGGGGTTCTGTTGCTACCTTCCGTTTTGTAGGTAGTAATGGCTTTTGCGTCCCTATGTTATTCCACACTGGTTCCATTTTCCAGGTAGGTAGTGGTAATGGTTGTGACGAAAGGTTATTAAACATGCTAATGAAGAGAAACCAACACAGTGTATGCCATCAAGTTCCAGAATAGCAGTCTAAAATCAAATACAATAAAGCAATTAGCAAATAGCAACGTACAAAAACTATCAACGAGTAAGGGCAATCACAAATCATTAGACCATGTCAAATTAAACAGCACAACACACTACCCTAAACAAATTCGTAAAATTTAACTTGAAAGCAAAATCTGTCATATGTTAAAAGTTCAAGTCAAATACAAACTAGCATGCAAAAGCAGTCATACGTTAAAAGTTCAAGTGAAATTAACAAAGACACCAGACTGCAAATAGATACACTACTGAGAAGGTTAAATTTCGATAACCCTGCTCGTTTAATAATGAAAAAAAATACACTATCACAAATACGAAGTAATGAGTATTTGCAGTTATGACATAACTTTTCATAAAGCAAACATTTAGTTATCAACAAAGAAAATTCTTTCTGTAAGGACGATCCAACTTAAGTCTACCCTGTACCTTCCCCCTCCTACAGAACCTTTTGTGTCTACTATCTTATATCGACAAAGTCCGTCAATTTGGTGATGCAAATAACTATAGCATATAACTCTGAAAAATATGGTAGTCATTAAAATACTTTTCTAAAATTTATAAAATTGGAATATTAATGCTAACACCTTATCTATTTACCAAGCTGCATGTGTTCTAATTTCCAATTAAACCCTGCTTCTTACACGATAGAAAACAAAGCATTAAAGTTACAGAATTATATGTTTCTTTTATAGCCAGCAGTGGAGCTTCATCACAGAAATAAATAAAAAACATCAATTTGATCATTTAATATATGTAACTATTGGGTTTTTCCGATATATATTAGTTTCTTTTAAATTAGAGTAATAGCCACTGATTAAGTTATCTTTGAAATTTCTTTGGGCACGGAAGAAGGACGCGATTAATGGTCATAACCTTGTCCAGCAATAGAATAAAAAATATGTCCACTAAAAAATGCTGTCATCTATTTCAAATGTCTTTAAAAGTAATCAAACATCCACTTGATTTGAAGCTTTGTACTTGAGGAAATATCTCTTTACCCTCTCACATTTTACGCAATAGAGTAATGCCGTTTTGTTTTAATACTTACAAGCATCACTTAGACCAGATGCATAGCAATCTTGTAAAGAAAAATTTAAACACAAACTCAGAGAAATCGATAACCATATGCATTAAAAATAAATTTACAAAAAATAAAAACTATAAGTCTCCTTACGGAAGGAAGACTCCTACGAAACAGTGACCTACAGCTACATGAATGACATCTTAACCAACTCTAATATGTAGCACCTTCAAGATAAGGTGCAATAAGACCCTGAATTTTTCCTTGAACAACACCGAGAGAAGAACGCAGCCAAATATGAGGAACCCAACAACAAACCAGCTGAAAAGGTAACAACTTTCAAAGATTAGGACACCATACTGGTTCATCGTATCCCACAAACAAATAAAAGGATAAAAATCATCATTTTTCCCCTTAAACATTGTATGTACAACTTTTACCATATCAAAACAGAACTGTTACGCGTTACAAAACGAGTCAGCATAGCCAATTACAAACATCAAATTCTTGTTTAAATTTAAATCTTTTATTTATAAAAAAAAACCTGAAAACATATAACAATCATTCAAAAGTCTCAAACCAAACAATTAATAAATCAAATTCATCAAACCCTAATTTCACAATAGTAGAAATTCAATCTTTAAAAAACAAAATTATTCTTATCCAGAATCATATATATCAACAACAACAAAATCAAATTTTTCAAAACAATTCACAAAAAAATCAGCAAATGATACAAAAAAATTGCGAATTGAATTCGTAGGAATAATTAACAATCAAAAGCTATAAACAAATTGACGGAGCGATTGAGAGATTAGGGAATAAAGAAGAGAGGATTATACCTAAACAGTAATTTGTGTGGATTGAAAGGTGGAAAAATCTGACTGAAAACCCTAGAAAACTGCAACTGAAAACCCTAGAAAAGATAGATATAAATATAGATATATAGGGGTAAAAGTGGGTATTTATGTGAAGCACGGAAATGAATGTGGGACATCCCCTGTTATTATAAGACTAGGAACGTATTCGTGCTACGCGACAATTAAAAAATGTGATGGTAGTCTAATTGGATTTTTAGTAATAAAAAAGATAGACTTAACGTATTGGTATTTTTAGTAGTTTGTACTTTTAAGTGATATAACAAAATAGTAGTTATAAGCATATTACGATCTTAAGATTATGTGAAAGTTTCGAATTTACATTGAACGTTATATATATTAACATATTACATATTTATAATTATAATTCTATTGAAACATATTTTTTTTTCCTCTTTTTGTGAACTAATAAAATTTCAAGTCAATAAATTTTGTATTATGTTTAGGGATAGCTTAATTTGTTTTCAATTTTATATTTTAATAATATTTGATATTTAATAGAATATAGTTAGTATTAAAGTGCATATAAGTTACATATTTGATAGTGTAGATTAACTTAAAAAAAAATGAATGATGGAAATTGAATCTCCGTAAACTTAAAACTTAAAAACAAAATAGTTAATATGCTTTATATAGTAGTTAAGATTATCTTGATTGATTATTCCATAAACTATATATAGGATTTTGGTTAGCGGGTTTAAACTACTTATATGAATAACAGCTTGTTAAGTTGAAATTACTTAATTTGAACCTAATATGTCGATGATTTGACGTTTCGTGTTCCAGTGAGGATAATAATGCTATCATCGGATTCATTATAAGGGTCTATTTGAGCCCTAGAACTATGATGGGTTGATTTTTTAGATCAAACATGTTAGTTTAGATCAATTTAATCAAATTAGTTTCAGTTATAAATGACTCAAGTTGTGTTATGTTATCTTTTTTCAACGACTTGACGAAAAAGAGAAACATACACATGTTTGAAAAGAAAAAGGTAAATATGTTAGAAAACAGCTATTATAATTGAGATTCAGATAAGGGTTGTATTAGTTAAATATGATTAAATATACTTAGTATATATTAGAATTTATATATTATGAAATATACTTAGCTATTATCATATGAAACATTTTAATTATTTG
>CAJVGC010000592.1:38762333-38808911 GCA_910822075.1 Senecio squalidus | reverse complement strand
AAGCTAAGACTAGAAGAAGCCTATTCCCAAGGAATTGTGTAAGGGATGTTTGTTTTGGCTCGTGTAATGGGTTTATTAGCCTATATAAATCATAAGCTTAACTTGATAATCTTATAAGCCGAAAAAATTTGGCTTATAAGTTTATTAAAATTTATATAAACTCATAAGTCCGTTATATAAGTCGAAACAAACACCCCTAAGTTATAATTTTTTTATAGGAGCTTATTTGAATCGTCTTATTTTTATAAAACATATTTTTGCGGCTTGTTCGCATATTTAAAGTCGTAATAAGCTAATAATCAGAAAAGGTACGCTCTAGTTAGCTCATAAACATAAAAGTTAGTTGCAATATATACGACCTCAATTTTTGTGGGCAAAAATTTAAGACAAGACTTATATTTATTGAAACACCATATTTTTCGAGAGAAATGTATCTATATACATTATAACTAGTAGAAAGGCTTAAGAGAACATTTGACATTTGTTTATACATAAGCCTAACACCAATCTTTATAATAATATATTATAACAGCGGATTTTCCAGTTTGTTTGATTAGTTAGTGTATCTACGTCGGATTAGAGACATGTAGTTACTCAAAACTTGTCTTTTTTTAATGTAGATATTACAAGTTTATGTTAATGTATGTGAATATTTGTGTCCAGTGATGAAGTCATCACGCTATTAGAATATAGTTTTGACATGTGTTGGGATAGGGTACCACTCAATCCCTATACCTTCGTCCGGATACATACCGATGATATTGAGCGCATCGGAATAGAAGGAACGGCAAGACGAAGGCACACAGGAAAGGTCCCGGAAACAAGAACATTGAAGAGAGTGCAGCATTAAATGCGGACAAGACAGAGGGATGGTGGCATTTAATGAAGAGGAGCGTGGGACAAAGCGCCGCCCACGCGCTTCTTCATTAAATAACGGTCACAGTCAACAGAATGGTGTGAAGTAAAGGCGGTCACGTTGCTGACACGTATGAAAAGACTGATGAGACGGACCGGTCCGACTGGACGTATCCTCCGGGTATTAACCGAAGGGATTCTATATAAGGACAACCCAAAGAAATTAATGACTCAAGTGCATCCTAAAAGAAACACCTTTACTCCTGATCATAAAGCCTCTTAGTTTGAACATTCCTTGCATTCAATACTCAATCATTTGTATCATTGAATGCTTTGTAAACCTATTTAATAGCACCCTAGTAGGCTACAGGTACAAGTGCTTTTTAGACACCTACAAGGGTTGTCACCAGATACAAATGGCACCAGAAGATGAAGATAAAACAGCATTCCACACAGACTTCGGCGTGTTCTGCTACCGGAGGATGCCTTTGGGGCTGAAAAATGCCGAAGCTGCCTACCAAAGATTGATCGATAGAGCTTTCGGAAATCAAATAGGTAGAAACCTAGAGGCCTACGTGGATAATCTTATCATCAAGAGTCATAGAGAAGAAGACATGATCTACGACATCGATGAAACTTTCCGAAAATTGAGGAACATTAACATGAAGCTAAATCCGAGAGAATGTGCATTTGGTGTAATAGAGGGGAGGTTTTTAGGGCACCTGATAACCGAAAAAGGAATCAAAGCTTGCCCCGACAAAATAAAAGTAATCACAGAGATTAAATCTCCAGAGACACCGGAGGAAGTACAGAGTCTCAATAAAGGATTGGCCGGTTTAAGTCGACACCTCTCAAAGTGGCCGAACGCGCTCCCCTTTTTAGAAACATTGAAGAAAAGAGTCGATAGGACGGATTTGTCTGGACGACCGAAGCGGAAGATGCCCTCCAAGAACTAAAGCAATCCTTAAACCAGCTGCCGATCCTCGCAGCCCCGAGCGAAGGTAGGGAGTTATTCGTGTATCTGGCAATTTCCAACAACACGGTAAGTGCAGTACTGACAACAGAAGAAAAGGGAAGGCATAGGCCTGTGTATTTTGTAAGCACACTTTAAGAACAGTGGAGGTAAAGTATCCACCCAAGGAAAAACTAGCGCTGGCCCTCGTGCACACGTCCAGGCGTTTGCCCCGGTACTTCCAAAAATACCCAATAGTGGTCATGACTGAACTACCCATCGAAGGTATGCTCACAACGACGGCCGGATCGGGAAGGTTGGCAAGATGGGCCAAGGAGTTGGAAGGCTATTCAATCGAGTTTAGGCCCAGACAGTCCATGAGAGGACAGATACCGGCGGATTTCATCGCCGAGATACCGATGCTCTTCCCCACGCCTACAAACGGCCAGAAGGAAGGAAGGATAGAATCATCATCCCAGACACATAAAGACAACTTACAATCTCTCTACATTGATGGACCACCCCCCGGATATGGCAAGGCAGCCTATTAAGGATACGTTATGTCTAAAATTGTAAAAGGTAATTACCTTTATTAGGATGTGATGATTGTAAG
Organism: Senecio squalidus; assembly: GCA_910822075.1. Lineage (NCBI taxonomy): Eukaryota > Viridiplantae > Streptophyta > Magnoliopsida > Asterales > Asteraceae > Senecio > Senecio squalidus. The sequence goes on along the minus strand of CAJVGC010000592.1, from coordinate 38,806,491 downwards.
CTTTCATATTATATCAAGTATATACCGGCTCTCGAATAGAGACGGAAATTTTCACACCCACTAGTCTGAATGCATATCCTAGTGAAGATATATATAAAAAAAAAAAGAGTCTAAGTACTCTTCTGGGAAGGACGCTTCCCAGCCTAACAACCATATATACGTATATGAAAATAATAAAAGAAAGAAGAAGGAAGTAACTAATAGAAATATGGGGAAAAACGCGCGCCTTGGCGCTAATACATTAAACACAGTACACAAAACAGTGGAAATAAGTGTCTAAAAAGTCACACAGATTACAAAGAGAAAGCTACATATAATACCAAGCATAAAAGAAAATCACTCGATAGCCGGAGCAGCAGGTTCTAGCTTTTTCAAATCCTCCACCGATAGCTCATGACTTTGACTAAGTACTTCCAAGTAAGGGAAGGAAGGGTGACGCATGCGCTCAAGAACTTCATCCAGCTTGGCTTCAGAATTAGGGTCAAAGTTGGGAGTGGCTTGAAGGGGGAGATTCAAACGTGCCTGACGGAAGCCGTTGCGTACTCCAAGAGTGTATCCAGTTGCAGAGAAAACAAGGTGGCAAGTTCCCCATACGGTGCGCTGAACTCATGGCTCTGGTGAAGCTTTTCCACAAAAAACCTTAATGCCATCCTTAACCAGCCACGAAGCTTTTTCCCTTAATCTGGCGTTCTCAACTAGAAGCCTTCGATTCTCATCCTCCAATGTGATCGCCCCTTCCGAAGCATCACCAGCGGTAACCCTCTCACCGTCACTAGCTACACCAGCTGTAGCCTTCTCATCACTAACCTCTAACAACTTCACTTTTCCAACCAAACCTCCCATTCAGCAATGGAAACTAGTTTCATGCCTGAATCCGCAGCCATGGAAGACTGCCCTATCACAGGTCACTGTTTACCTCCTGCAAATCACGAACAAGGTTCTCCAGATCCCTAACCCGACGAAGGGACTCAGCATGTTTCCTTAAACCATGTACCGCCCTGTGGAGTTGGACCCTGGTACGTTTCCGAAGCTTCACATTCTCCTTTTCCAAGTTCTAACTTTAGCCTTCAAGGTCGACACACGACCTTTCTCCTGGGTAAGAGACCCCTCAAGTTGCACAACACTATTCCGAGAGGCCACAAACGGCACGAGTTTCGGTACCTGCTACTGCCAACTTGGGCCAGTAACACATTAAAATGCTCAACCAGGGCCTCATCAGGAAAACCCCTCCAACGAATAGATTCGGCAGGGGTAGCAAAATAGTTCAACATGTCTTGACAAACTATGGGGATCAAACATCTCGCTGTTGCACTTAACCCCCCACCCTGGCAAGTATCGGGATGAAGAGGGACCTCCCTTGTCACTTGGCGAGCGAGGCGCATAGGAACCTCCGGCTTCAGCGTCAAAAGAGTTAACCGGCGCACTCTCCACTTTCTCCTCCTTGTTAGCACTATTACCTCGGCTACCTGAGAAATAGGCTTCCCAACATCTGACTCATCCGAAGAAGAAAGAGACAGAGGATGAGAAGAGGTGGCCCGCTGAGCAGAAGGAACATTCATCTTAAAGCCGGCACTGTGAAAAGAGGGATCTGTCGCGCACACAAATGATACATTAACAAAAAAAAAAAAAAAAAAAAAAAAAAGAGAGAGAGGGAGAGAAAAGAAAAAAAAAAAAAAAAAAAAAAAAAAAAAGTCTACCATTAGCAAGAGAAGCCTTCTCCGTTTAACTCTGGTACCGGGACCTCCGGACAGCATCTCTGACATAGGTGAAAAGACAGACGGAGGAGGAGGGTCAACCACCAAGGCCGGTACCCCAGATATCAAGGAACGCACTTCAGTGGAAGGAAAGGCGAAGTTCCCAACACCCTGATCCAAGATAGGAACAATATCCTCTCCCAAGGGAACCACGGGGAAGGAAACCCCAGTCAAAGTGTCAAGCTTCAAGTAGTCCAGCAAAGATATGGCTATAAGATATACATAACAAAGGAATCAGACATTCGTCCACCAAAAAAAAAAAATTAAATAAATAAATAAATATAATAAGCTTACGAGCGCCATTAAATTGGATGGAAGGATTGAGATTTAAAGGAGCCCAATAGCGGCTCACACCACCCAAAACCAATACAGCCTCGACATGAGTCCGAACTGGAATCTTGTTTACAGAAATCAATTGACAACGTTCAGTTTCTTCTTCGGTAAGGGCAGGAGGGGGATCAGGAATGGCACCGGCCAGAATGGGTCTCCAATGCATCAGTATGGGCGCAACCGAAGCATCTAGCCAGAAGAACTTGTCCTTCCACTGCTTCACACTAACGGGCGTTGGGCTAAAACATTCCCACCCCCCCGTTCTCCACCCTTGGCCGACGCTCCACGGTAAACCAGTCCCCGGAACGAATTAACCTAAAAAAGCTTCTCCAAAGGTTTAAAGTGGCGGGAAAACCCAGGGCGTTACACAGCAACTCAAAATTCGTCATCCTCAGAACTCCCATTGGATTCATCTGGATCGGACACAGTTGATAGTATTCAATAACAGAGAGGAAGAAACGAGTAAAAGGGATTCGAACGTTTGAGGCATCGAAAAAGCGAGTATACATCGCTATGGAACCCTCAGGGCAATTGGTAACGATAGAGTTATCAGGAGGATTGCAAGGACGCCATTCCATTTTCAACCCAAACTCAGTGATGAAATCAGCGAAAGAAACTGGCGTGACGGCACAGCGAGTAGTTAACATATCATTTTTACCCATAATCGGCGAAATCAAAAACAAGAAAAGCAGTGGATACGAATTATATAAGGGAAGAAATAAAGGGGTAATGAAAATAAGGGGATTAAAGAGTATTTATAGGAAAATTAATACCGCCTCAAATCAATCAATCATTCCCTCCCGTCAAATCAGAAGCATTAATGGCTAACAGGTAATAATGATCCTTTAAATACGAGTAGCAACGTCAGACAATGATAGTCTAGGGAAGATTCGATCAGAAGTAGGCCCCCACTCTCACACTCACTTCCCTAGGCTAGGGGGGGAGATGTTGGGATAGGGTACCACTCAATCCCTATACCTTCGTCCGGATACATACCGATGATATTGAGGGCATCGGAATAGAAGGAACGGCAAGCCGAAGGCACACAGGAAAGATCCCGGAAACAAGAACATTGAAGAGAGTGCAGCATTAAATGCGGACAAGACAGAGGGATGGTGGCATTTAATGAAGAGGAGCGTGGGAGACAAAGCGCCGCCCACGCGCTTCTTCATTAAATAACGGTCACAGTCAACAGAATGGTGTGAAGTAAAGGCGGCCACGTTGCTGACACGTATGAAAAGACTGATGAGACGGACCGGTCCGACTGGACGTATCCTCCGGGTATTAACCGAAGGGATTCTATATAAGGACAACCCAAAGAAAATTAATGACTCAAGTGCATCCTAAAAGAAACACCTTTACTCCTGATCATAAAGCCTCTTAGTTTGAACATTTCTTGCATTCAATACTCAATCATTTGTATCATTGAATGCTTTGTAAACCTATTTAATAGCACACGAATTCTCTACTTTGTAACCCCTTCGTCTGAAGCTGGACGAAGGGTCAAGTCTACTAAAATTTACTTTAACACTTACAAAGCTTAAACTCTAGCTCGAATCATATAAAAGCTCGAGTTGCTTGATAAACACCCGATTGGTTTGCAGCCCAAAACACAACAGCTTACAACTCTTAAACCCTCAATCCAATCCCACCATTAATGAGAGATGTTGTAGTACTTCGTTGGGTTGGTTAGTTGGGTTAGGGAAGAAAAAGAAGGCTATTGAATTACCCGGTATTGTAAAAGCAGCATGGCCCTAGGCCGGAATGGGCCATTTTTTTCGAATACGTATATATATTTGTGTAACAGCTTAACAAATTGGCATATTTTTTCGAAGGTTGTTTGAGGTGAGGTCACTAGCCTTCTTTATCAGTCGTTAACGAGTCAATGAAGTTCGAAGATATTACTAATGTTCAGCTTCCTTTTAGTTGATTTACCATTTAAATATTTTCAGTACGACTTGTACGTGGTCTATGCAACTATGGATTGCGGGTTTCATTTACTAAGGGTTGATTTTAGTTATGTTTTTTTTTATCTATAAAGGATCCAACGGGTAAAATAAAAGGGGGACGGGTCGAAAGTTGAAAGTTGCGCTTAATGATTTTGTTTCCTTTAATCATATGAAACATTTTAATTATTTGGAAAATTTTTTGACAAAGAAAATGTTTATGAGTCAACCTAACCCAAATCCGTACTAGAAATACGTGTTGGATTAGTTACCTAACTCGTCAATCCCACATAGTTTTCCGCCTCTAATTTAGGTGATGTAAACCATTGACTATCCAGTGATGACGCTTTAAAAAATTATAGCTCATTCGGAATAGATGTATGTTGCTTCGGATTTGACCGTCTTTTCTTTGAGATAAAGGAAAAACTTGAAAATTTTTAGTTCAAAGAGGGTGTTTGGATGTGTGTTTTCACTAGTTATGGTTACTTTCAGTCTACTACTTAGGCGAAAAATAAATATAATTAGATTTGGAGAAGCATGTAAGAAGCTGTTTTCGCTAAACAAATTGATTATTGAGATACTTGTAAAAGCATCTACTTTGTCTCTGGTTTGTATCAACCAGTTATCTTTTTATGTATTTTATTGATCAAGTCGCAACAATTGCTTTCAAACCACATATCCAAACACCCGTAAATGTTGTAACACATGGACGTTTTTGCAGTGTTGATGGATATAGAGCATTGGTGGAAAGGTTCCTTGAAGTAGAAGTTAGAGGGTTAGATCGAGATGGAAAGCCTATAAAGGTGGATGCTTGTGGATGGCAAGCTCGTATATTACAACACGAATGTGATCATTTAGATGGAACATTGTACATTGACAAGATGGTTACGCGGACATTCAGGACTATCGACAACTTAGACTTGCCTCTTGCCAAGGGCTGTCCTAAGCAAGGTGTTTGCTAGTTTTGTGTTTTCATTGAAACGGGACATAAAAATATTTTATTATTATGTTTGAAAATGTCAATAATCAGAAAGGAAAAAGTTTATTCTTATTTTCTATGACCTATGTTTTGGTCAAGATTTACAGCCAACACGATCATTACATTAAAAGAAGCTCGGAACAGTATGTTTACATGAGACTAACTATAACATTAAACTACAAAAAGAAAAAAATAACAGTATGTATATCCCGAAACCAGAAGGGGATAGGAGACGGTATTTAAAGAATGTCTTCACAGAACCCTCTAATAGTGGTAAAAGCTCGATTTCCGTTGGATATCTACCGGGGATCCAGTCTCTGCCCTTTTTGTTGAGTTTCATTGAAGTTTCTCTTATAAAATTAAGAAGATCGAGAATTAATGGTACTACTGTAATCTTTGCATTTCTGGCTTAGTACCTAATAGGCCCATCCAAGTTCCCAGACGCAAACTGATAAACGACATAAAAGAGTTTTAGTTATCAGTTCAATGAAATCTACACTTTTTACGACATATTGTATCTCTATTGTTTTGTTGAGATATTTATATTGCCTAAAATAACTTTGGACCAGGCCACTATACAATTATTTGCCCCAATATCGCTTTCCGGCCAAAAAGCAAAGTGAATTAGCCGGTTTGCACTTGCTCATTAGGGGCATATCTAACAGGATTTAAAAAGTCGTGTTGGACATGTAAATAAGACGAGTGGACAAAGTACTGAAGGAATATGACGTATAGTGGCCACATTAGTAACTTTACCGAATGGCAGAAAAGACTTATTTTACTTAACAGTAGTGGTGTCAATTTCGACCCATTCACTTATGAATGAGTCTGATTTGGGCTATGGGCTATGGTTTATCCCTAACGGGCCAAATAAAAAAATTAGCTAACGGGTTGAAAGTTGACCAAAGTGAAATTTACTGCCTGCAGCACCCATAAGCAACCCGCCCGACCCAATCAGGCAAATGGATTTTCTCCTATTCCATCAATTAACTCCAAGATTCGCTCCCCAACCAGAATCAAAATACAAAAATACGAAAATTACCTGCTGAACGATTGGATTTGTGGAAGTAGTGAATTCATGAGTCATTCCTTCCCATACAACCTTTCCCTCATGAAGAAACACCAACCTGAAAACACAATACCATTCAACAAAAAATCATAAAAATTCATTTTAATTTACGAAAAAATGTCTTTGATAATGGAAGTAAATGATGCAAAATATATGTTGTGTAACCTGTCAACGGCTCTTCTAATGGTACTGTGTTGGTGAGTTACAACAACATAAGATGCAATCTTTCCAGGTTTCCCGAGTGCATCTTCACCTTTGCAATGAACGGACCGGATCAGATCTTCAACTACAGTAGATGCAATGGGATCAAGTCCTGCAGTTGGCTCGTCATACAAGAGCACCTGCTCAAAATTGCACCAAAACATAAAAATTACGCATGATACAGAGTAACACAATATTTGCAACAAACACTTAAACACTTCTTAATGAGAAAGAGTTGCCAACAGGAACTCGAAACGATCCATGAATCCATGCTATTATTCTGTATAGAGATGGGAAAATGGGGCAGGGTCAAAAAGCGTTTTCTCAATACGGATCAGGTTGACCCACACACTTTTTTGGCTATTTTTAATTTTTTTTATAAATGATCAATTGGTTATGTATGATTCCAAAAAACAGATTTTTAGTAATAATAATCTGAATTTTAACTAAAGTGACGTGAGAGGTTCTATGCATTAAAAATACGCTTTGAGCGACTTTCGACCCATTTAACCCATCTTTTTTTAGCTAAACTTTTTGATTTGACACATTTGAGCCAAAACATAACCCCCAATTGACAGATTCATAAGTAAATATACCTCAGGTTCTATTGCATTATTTGTAGTATCATATATTATAGATCGTGCTAAAGCAACTCGTTTTTTCATCCCTCCAGACAGCTCAGATGGCATTCGGTCCTCAACTTCCTGCCAAAGAAGTCAGCAAGTTGTTCACATCAAACAGTTTCTAAATAATATATGTATAAACACGAAAAATAAGTATTCTGGTGACTGTCTCAACCAAATATACTTATGTTAAACGTGTTTTGTCTCACCGGTTCTTTACAACTTTATCAGAAGTTTGATTTCAAAACAAGATCAATAAAGGTCTACGTCTAAAATACATGAAATTGCCTTTTAAGGTCACCTTTAATCCGACTGCTGCCAATGTTTCAGTAACAAGTTCTTTAATTTGATCCTCGGGCATTCTTGAATGCTCGTATCTACATCAATGAAAGAAGAATTTATAATAAGGAAATTAACTATAAGGAAGCAAGAGCATGTTCAACGGAGTTCATTAGCATAGGGAACTTACAAAAGGAAACCAACATTTTCCCGCACTGTTAAAGAATCAAAAAGTGCTGCACTTTGAAATACCTGCTTATTAAAAAAAATATTATGTTGGTACCAATAAAGTGACAAAAAAAATAACACTGTTGGAAGGTGAATGACACTTCACCAGGCCAATTCGAAGGCCAGACATATCATCATCACTTATCAATCCGAGTCTTTTTCGTCCTCGAATGTAAACTTCCCCCTGCTCAATTGCAAAACCAAAGTCTTACAAAAGTAAATATTAATGACGGGTCAAACACAGTGGAAGTTATCTAAAGTCAATATTTAATACATACAGCCTCCTAAACTGTTTTATTCAGACATTTAGACTATAGTCGTAATGATACTGTTTTTGTAATCATAATTAACTCATAGTTATCATTGAAATAGAATAATACGTTCAAAAGAAATGTTAGCTGGTCAACCCAACCTGACTCAGCCCCACTCGACCCGAACTATAAATCACCCATTATGAAATATTACTCAATCCGTCCATCTTGCCACATCTAATGGAAACCCAGCGTAACTATTTCAAAAGCATGATAATTTAAACACCTTATCAGGAGTAAGGAGCCCTGCAATGATCTTTAAGATAGTCGACTTTCCAGTGCCAGACGGCCCAATGATTCCAACTGCTTCACCATACTTGATCTGTAAGCCCAAAACAACGCAAAAAGTAAACAAGGCATTATCTTTAAAATAGTCGACTTTCCTGTTCTTTTCTGAAATCGATGCAACAAATTTAATCCTTCACCTTAAAATTTACACCTTTTAAGATGTGTTTCTCTCCAAATGACTTGTAAACATCTTTACACTCAATAAGCACATCCGTCTCCTCCAAATCGCCCGAAAACAAATTCAACGAAGAATCCTACAAAACGAACAAAACGTTACCATCTTGCACTAATAATCCCCAAATTTCTCTACAAACAAAAAAAACCACAAATTTATTATTTTCATTCCAAATAAACCAACATGAACTAATCAACAAAACATCAATGTCCAATATTTCACTATAAAATCATAAAGTAACAAACTATAACTTATAAATCATAAAAACATAAAAATCCTACATTAAATTTCGAAGAACATAATTCATCACTAGGCTTTAAATTCTGAGAAGTTGTACTACAAGAAACAAGATTTCTTGAATTACTTAATAAAGTAACAATCTTTTTGCAAGATTTTGAATACCCAATTGATGGGTAACACACATTCCGATAATTTAGGGGGGAAATTGGTGAACCCACCAAGGAATTCATGTTTTGGGTGAATTTGGGGGAGAATTAAATGGAATTGAGATGAAATATGTTGTTTTGAATCATGGGATTTATGTGGGTGTGACTGTGAATCAAAGAAAAGAATTAAAGACGAATGTTTAGATGGTTTGGTAGTGAAAAAAGGGTGATTGCCAAGAAGGTGAGGTTATGCCGTTATGGTGTTTGTGTTTAAAACACTATTTTGACTAAAAAAAAGTAGTTTTGCTTGTTTAAAATGTGTCATAATTTTTAGTTGAATTAAATAACTAGCATCATGATTACATGATATGATATGATAGTAGGAAGATAGGTGCTATTTGTTAATTTTATTATGTAGGTTTGATGGGCTAAAATAATTTTGTTTTAGGGTTGTTTAGGATATGATTATTGTTTTGATATGGGTTAGGAGGATAGCATATGAAATGTATGTTTGTTTCTCGGAAAGCGGGGGTCAATGGATCGCGTCTAGGGTTTGAGTATCTAATAGGCGACGATTCTTGTGAAATATCTAAGGGTATGTATGAGTGTAGACTAACATTTCCCACTTGAAGATGTTGGTTTGTAGAGATGCATAATATTTGTGAATTTGTTAAAGTTGTGTTCCTTTAGTGTAATCTTATTGACCAGCTAAAAGGTTGAATATTCACGTTATTTGTGAATTAGTCGTGTAATCGTTTTGACTGATACGATTGTGTTATTGGGTCATTAATGGGTTTAATTGTCATAATATCACCGTAGTTGTGGAAACTCGATATAAGAGAGCAAACTATTAAAACGAATGACACATCGAAAAAATTGTCAACGAAAACATAATATTTTTCTTTAAATGATTGTTAGTTTCTGCCAAAACTCTATGGGTTGTACCAAAATAATTAGTTTATGCCAAAACTCTATGGGTTGTACCAAAATAATATATACAATTAGAGTTAAATAATCTCTTTTATAAACTAATATCATGATTTATTAAGATAAATGATACGTAATTTTATATACCCTAACCATATAAATATCAATCCGGGTATTGAGTTGAATGTTTAATATTTAATTGAGGAAATATAACAAAAAATCAACATATTCTATTAAAATGTTCATTTAAGGGAACATACTTTGCATAAAAAGGTAATATATTCTGATAAAATGTTAATTTGAGTGGAAAAACTTTTAATTTACGAAGAAAAAAAATGAAACTTAATTATAAGAATGATTAAAAAAAAAGTAATTTGTAGAGAGGCAACAAAACAAGAAATTGTGAGAATCATGCTTACCACCCAATCCTCGTTCCTCATTCCACACGCTCGTCCATTTTCATGTTTCTGTCTCGACGAAGCTCATAAAACTTTTCCTTATTTATATCTAACTTAAAACAAAAGTAAGAAAAACTAAAAACAAAACTAGAAATGCCGACCCATTTATTACCGTATTTTTTTTTCTTGTGATTAAACTATTTTTGACAATACCAATTAAAAACATTAAATAAACTAGTATGAATTATGGTTAAACATTTTATAATGACAATTTTGTGACTTATCTTAAAAATAATCTCGTATGATTTATGGTTAAACAATATACAAGGCTTTTTAAAGATTCAAAGTCAAGTACATAAGTAAATTTAGGTCATTTGTTATGTTTTATTACCTTTTCTAAACGTTTTTATAAGTATCTTATATATTTGTTAATATATTTGTTACGAAAAAGATGGATGCACCAAACTGTATATAAAATTAAGTGCAACAAGGTTAAAAGAGAAATCATATGAGGATTATTACTTATTACTTTATTAGTATGAAATTCTTTTGAAGAAGTTTAAACGAAACTTTTATTTTACGTTTTGTCGTACACAAGAACATAAATATATTTAGCCTATATTCTTTGTTGTTGAAGCAAATTCTCGTCAGATTGGTGTAGACGTTGTTCCTTGTCACCTCGAGCTATCCGCTACAAACATCAAGAAAGTTGCTTAGAATGAGACCCAAGTTGGTATTGAATTCCATGATCCTTGGACACGTCGGGTGGCGATCTCTCTCTCTCTCTCTCTCTCTCTCTCTCTCTCTCTCTCTCTCTCTCTCTCTCTCTCTCTCTCTCTCTCTCTCTCTCCAACTATAGAGATGGTATGATCACGTACTCCTCTCTCTATATATCTCTCCATGGAGGAGGGTGTTACCTTCGGAGAAACGCCACGAATTGTCACCCGACGGATTAAGAACCTTCGGGTCCAAGGATTATGGAACCCGATACCAACTTTGGCATTAAGTATCATTCTAAGCTACTTTCTTGATGTTTGTAGCGGATTCAAGCTCGAGGTGACGAGAAACAACGTGTAACGATCTGATTTTGTTAAAAGGACTAGTATTGTAATAAGTTTTGGTTTAGGACCATTTTTGTAATGAAATAAACAATGTGGGTTAAAAATGTCATTATAGTTAAATATAATGTTTATTTTGAAAATTATCAAAATATCTATTGAAACCTTATATTTAAGGTTGCTTAATGATAAGGAAAGAAACAACCAAAATCAGATTTTTCAAGTGTTTGTGTGTGTAGAGAGAAACAAAACGAAAAGAAATAAAACAACGGTTTCACCATTTTGATTCATACGGTTGTTAAGACTTTGTCGGATAATCAAACGAACCACATATTCAGACTCCTGGAGCTGCAAGGAGTAATTTGGTAGTATCAAAAGTTGATTTCGTGAAGGTTGACGTTAAACCATATAGATACCTGCTTCGTTTTCGGAAGGTATAACGCGATTCTTACGTCAATATGTTGTTTATACGTCGTTTGCTATTGTCTAAAAGTGTTTTGGTTAAGGTTGGTTAAGTTTGATAAACCTACAAGTATGGAGATGTGTTTTCGGGAAGAAGATGATGCAGGTTTCCAACCGGCGGATGGCTAAGCCCAACCGGCGGTTGACTGCATTGTTTCCGGTTATTTTGGTTCCGTTAATTGTATTAAGTTTAATCCGCCGAGAGTTGTTTCGATGTTATTAATCAGTAGCATTTGATTAGGTTGTTAGTGCTTTGGCTGTTAGAATAGTTGTTGCTGCTGGATTTGAGGTGAGTACAATATGTTTTTTTTGTAAAACCGAGCATTATGACAAAAAGTTGTTGAAACATTAAAAGAATCTTTATAAGAGGTATTTTGATCAAATTTGATAAACACAATCCAAGATAACTTGTTTTATGAAAATAAGTAGTTGTAGCTACTCGTTTATGGTTTAGTTACATTGCGACGAAGTACACTTTTGTGTAATTATATGTGTTATATAATTGTTATTATTGTTGATGATTTATGCATTATAAGGGATTGCCTTAGTTTTGCATAAGTTGACTTGAAATGATGTTGAGTAGTTTTAGCTGCTCATAGATGATGATGAGACCTAGTATGACTATCTAGGTATTAAGTGCTAGGCAGTTTATGACATTTGACTATGCGACAAATTAGTTGCGGGGAATTCTAGACCTCCTTTGCAACATGTGGTATGAGGTGTAGACTCATACTGGAGTGATGTCTGACTATGCGATGAGTCAACCGAGGACATCACGTGGGAGTGGGGAAGTGTATCCGATGACACACTGTGGATCCCTCCTTCACGACAATGCATTGAATTGCAACGTTGGAGTAGTGAAGCTACATTTCGGGTTATTATAGAGATTGAGAGTCGCACCCCAATGCTTATAATATATGCGTAAATGTACGAGTAACGAACGAGGTAGTAACCCTAGGGCATAAAATGGACCCTATTGTTATAAATAACTAGCTTATTGACCCGCGTAATATGCGAAAAACTGATGAAAGATTAATAGAAACTTATTAGTCATTAAAAAAAATGAATTATATTAACCATCTTACGTTGTTTCGCTTATTCATAAACGAATTTATCTGGAACTTTATGTCATTTGTTTTTAAGAAATAATAATTGTGGAGCGGAAGATGAGATTATTATATTACTTCAAAAATATCATATACATATTGACGATTTTGTAAGGCGATTCGTGAATGTTGTCAAGATGAGCTCGAAGTTAAAGAAAAACAAATTAAAGACAGATAAACATACATTACGTGTTGCATTTTAACAATGTCACGATAACAAAAAACAGTCAATATACGTTACGTATATTTAAAAGGAAAATAAAAGTAAAATACTTAAAAGATATATGTTACGTATTATTTTAGATATTAATTTAAGTAACCGTGTTAAGTTATTTAAAGTAAATAGTTAATTCATTTTGTGTGTTAAGTTATTTAAAGTAAATAGTTAATTCATTTTATTTGAATATCTTAAATCTTAATTCTTAATATATAATAAAAGAGAGACATAAAATATCACATGTCAAAGTTTGAACAGTTAGATTAGTTTTAAACTTTCATTTAGGTCATCAGATCAATTTGATGATGTCATCATATAATAATTTCATTTTAACCCTTTTATTTTAAAAATTTTAGCCCTTATATTTAATAACTAACTTATTGACCCGCATAATATGCGGAGAATTATATCAAAAAATATATAATGTTAACAAAGAATATATAACTTATATGTTAGCAAATGTGAAGTTAAATAAAACATTTACCGTGTAATTCGGAAAAAACCTTATTAAAAATAAAATAATTATAATATATAAAAAAACTAAAAATATTGCGTAAATAAGATGAATAAAAAACATAAGATTTTTTTATATAATATGTTTTCCGCTTTTATGAAAACACTTGTAAAACAATACAATAATTTTTTTTTTCTTTTTATAATATAAAAAATAATTAAAAATATTGGGTAAATAGGACAAAAAGAAAGAAAAAAAAAACAGAATATTTTTTTATATAATATATGTTTTCCGTTTATATGCAAAACAACCGTAAAACAATAAAATAATTTTAGTTTCTTTTTATACTAAAAATGTGTATGTGTTTGAAGAAAAAATATGTTTTGTAATTTTTTAGAATTAATTTAAAATACAAGTGTTAAATTATTTAAAGTAGAAAGGTTAATTAGTTTTATCTAATTAATACTATTAAAAATAAGGATTAAATTATTTAAAGTATATTAGTTAAAATAAAATTATTAATGTTAAAATAATCAAAATTCTTCAAACTAAAGTTGGATATTTACATATAATTAGTAAAGTACATTACCTTTTGTATATCCATTTGTAATGTATAAGTACTTCTAATTCATACGGATATTTACATATAATTCGTTTACTATAAAAGATCTGTTACACCAATGATAAATGTGATTACAAAAACTGTCGGTCTCTTTTGTATATTTTTAGGCAAACAACCCATATAACACTTTTGTCATGTTTGCCAATTTTGGTATGGTCATGTATTGATCATGAAATTAGTTAGATTCAATACCACTTTTAAAGCTACTCGATTCGTCACAAATGCTTATTTCCTTTAGTGAATACAAGTTATCGACTTTCCGAACTCAAACAACTTAGGTGTGTGCGACAAAGGTAAACGAAAGAGGCATTCGTGCTACTTTCCTTTAATAAATATTTTTGCCTTTGATACACAATGTCATATATACCATGATCCTTACAAAAGACCGGGAAAAGAAAAGGAAGATCATTTGCCAAAAACATATTTCCGTTCACAAAATCATATCATTGCCTTCTCGCCAAATAACAAAAATAAAAACATAAAATTTGCACTTTTGGACATTTGTGTCATTCGAGAAACAGCAATGTTGAGGTAACATTTGCATCTTAACATACCGATATTTGTCATACTGTCATACAGACGCATTGCTGACTGTTACTTCGGTTTGGGAAATAATATTACTTTCACCAACTTGGCTCTTACAGAGAGGGCATGAAGCATTGATCTTCAACCATTTATCGACACAGATCTTGTGAAAGAAATGAGAACAAGTTAACTCTCTGAGTTCATCGTTGTTTGCATACTTTCCCAAACAAATGCAGCAGACCTGTTGAGTATGTAACTTACATAACTAACGAACTGATCAAAAGGTTCATAAGTAAACACTAAAAAAAAAAAACTTAATAAAATGGACGACTAACCGCATCTTCTCCAGATATTATCTGCTCTTTTTCTGTTCCTGCTGCTACAATTCCACCACCCAAGTCGGTTTTCTGGTCATTGGTGAGATTTTTTTTCTTAACCTTAAACTTATAGGTAGGAAGAGAATTAATGGATTCTGTAGTGGCTCCTCGATTAAGTGCCGATTCTTCTCTTAAACCCACGAGTGAAATTATACATGGGAGACAGCAGCAGATTGTGGTGCACAAGATAAACGGCATTGCATATCCGATACAGCTAAAGGTGAGAAATACTATACATAACCTGTCAACCAAAATTACAAAAAAAATAATGCTAAGATATTATAACAGAAATACTTTAATGAAACATATTTGTGGCAGTTCACAGTTGCGTTAATGATCAGTCGGTCTTATGATTTAAAGATGGCTATTTTCGACCTGTTTACTTATGAATGGGTCAATTTGGGTGGTCATGTTTTATCACTAACAAATAGATACAATAAATAAAAATGAGCTAAAAAGGAAACATGTAGAAAGTTGTCTGGATTGTACCTTCAAATATAAAATCATACAACCTCTTAAATCGTGTTGTTCAAATGCGTAAATTATTATTCTAATATAAGTTCTTATAATCACTATTTACAGACTAATTATTTATAAAATGTTTTTTGAAAAAAGGCATTTAGATCTATCTTACATATTTTGACCCGTTACCCAACCCGCCCATCCTAAAATCCTGCCCATTTGGCCACCTCTAGTCACATCCTTTCGGTCTGAGTTCTTGTTATACAATTAGCAAATTCTACAAACAATCATTTATGCAGGTAACTGTTAAATCATGTAAATATTGTTTTTCATTTTATAGAAATCGATACATTTTCTGTTACTGTGTGTGAGTGTTGACTAATAGATACCTGTACAAGTTAGGAGCATCAGAAAAAGAGGAATGGCCTCCAAAGATCCATACATTCCCAACCACGAACCAGACCGCAAAGAAGCAATCCAAACCCATTTTGTAGTACTCAAATACTACCTTAAGTCTGCAAAACAGAAACCATTTTTTTCCTCCATCAGGTATATATATTATCTTAGATAACATATTTAAGGTAAGTAAAATCATATCATATACGAAAACGTACTCCAGTGTCCAAATTATGTACGGAAATTAAGTCTAAATACAATAGTCATATCTATTTTAGTTTGCTTCCTAGATAAGTACAGAGCTTAATGCACCGTTGGATATGATGCCAAATTGGAGATGAAACAGTCCCCGACTTTATAGATCCTAGTTTCAGTCAAATTCATTTTTCAGCTTGTCGTGATTAACATAGTACCTCTAGTAAGGGCTGATTGTAATTGCAACCACATAGATGTAAGCATATTTGCTGAAGCATGGACAATGTTATGTTCATTCATGCGTTCCCTCTGAGTGAATAGTTGACGAGTGACTATTGATCCCAACAATATACTAGGTTTGGTGCATTCAATATCAAGAATAAAACGGGTTTATCAAGTCGCAAACTATTATGCCTCACCATGATTTTTAAGCATACAAGTTACTGTAGAAAGTATTTTATTTGCATAACTACTTTCACGATATGACGAAACTCACTGATTTCACTTATCACGAAAAACCCTTTTATACCCAAGAAAAATGCAAGAGATAATCAACGAGGAAACAGTAGTAAGAGTTCAAGAGCTAGAAGACTAAAGAAAACAAATAAGCATAGCGATTACGATACAAAACACAACCACAGTAGCAAAAATTACCTGGCATAAAGTAACACACTTGTCTCACGAGGCTGGGATGGATCATGATTACCATTACAAAAACGCCACAATAGCAAAGGAAGAATCGCAAAACATCCAGAAGCATAACCAATAACCCACGTAAATAAAGGAGGCTCTGGACGCTCATCTCTCGACATACCTAAAACAACAAACGCTGCAATAATCTGGCTCATGATCATAACCCACTCCATCAATATCCAATAACCAGAATTCAACGGACTACTTTGACCACGACTACCAACTAACGCATTCCTCGAAATTCCACCATTAGCAGCAGTTGCAGCAGTAGTAGCAGAACGTACCACACTGCTACTTGTAATATCAATAACATGTTCACCGTCATTACGCCTTTCCGCTAGCTCCATTACAATATTTACCGTTTTCCTTTCCAATATATTTCAAGTTCAAATTCACTTCTTTCCATTATCAAATCCCATTAACCTAAACAAATAATTTAAACAACTTATTTACCACAAATAAACTATTAAACTAAAAAAAATGTTAACTTTTAAACAATATTTTCCGCTTTCAAGCAGGGCAGAGTAGTCGGTTGACCCAACTGCAATTTTGTAACAGCATAAAAAATAGTTATATTTATGTTATTTTCGAATATACGTCCCTATAAAAATCAATCCGTGATTACTTGTAAAATTTTCCGACTCCGCACCTGGTTTCAAGTTAAAAGTAAAAACACTAAACTATCAAATATCAATTAAATATTACTTAATGTCACACAAAATTGATTCAGTAAAAATAAAATAAATAAATAATCAGCTGAAACTAACAAACTATTAAATTCTGATAACAATTTAAAAATAAAAACAATATTTTGAGTAGTCAGTTGATCCAACTGCAATTTTGTAGCAACATAAAAAATAGTTATATTTATGCCCTATAAAAATCAATCCGTGATTACGTCTGGTTTCGAGTTAAAAATGAAAACACTAAACGATCAAATATCAATAAAATATTACTTAATGTCACACAAAATTGATTCAGTAAAAATAAAATAAATAAATAATCAGCTGAAATTAACAAACTATTAAATTCTGATAAAAATTTAAAACAAAATAAACTAACCAGAGTGAAATTAGTAGATATTGTGAAGAAAAAGTATCAAATAAGTGTTGATTTTGATTTATATAATTTATGAAAATTGTTTTTATTTTGTTCCGGGTCGGGTTATGGGTATTTGTATTCCCTAGGTTGTATTTTAGTGCTACTTGGAGCACACGGTATATGACAAGCGGGTCTGGGCTTATTAGATAGATGGAGCAGGTTAAAAGGTTTTATTCTTCAAATAATTTAAGGGCTTTATTTTTTATAAAAAGGTAACTTTGAAAATCAAATAATTATTTATTGTTGAAGTGGGTGTTTGTTTTATTCATTAACAATTTAACATAATATAAGAAGAATAAGCTAAATGAAGTGTTTGGATTACGATATAATTTAGGCTCGTTTTTTGAATTAGGGTACGAGTTTAAACTTATAAGCGTAAGTAGAAGGATTTTAAGCGCTTTTTATATGGCTTTGTAGCCTATAAATGAAGTTTAGTTTTTTTTTCTTATGAACTAACTTCAGTAATCTAACTCAAACATTTAACATGCATTTTCTAGTGGTATATTAGTTGACTTATTAATTTATATTTGTTAGTTTCAAGTCAAGGGTAAAATTATATGTATTTTTATAACTGGTATTAAATTCGCGTAATGCAACGGTGATGAAAAGGTAATATTCGACAAAATTACATAACGGTAACAATTTATGATAATTTTTCATTCGTCCCGATAATTTATAGTTAGGACATAAAAATAATTATGTGATAAGAGTTATATTACGGTAAGCGTTTATTATGGTGCACTAAGAAAACTTATCTATGTGACTATGTGTATATGTGGTAACGGTTTTTGTTATTGTCTCGTTTTTCGATTAATAAATTGAGTGCAATAGGCTTGAATTTGGCCCAACGGACATCAAACTTATTTTAACCATAAAATACACATACTTATGGTGATATGGTAAGTTCATTTAATTGATGGGACAACGGTTATTCTTCGATCGTTCAAGCTATAAAAAAAAAATATTTGTATCTTGTGCCTAATACTTTTTGCTTTAAACCGTGATCTATTTCATAAAACATGTATTTATCATTTTAACTCGAATTTCTCGTTAAAAATGAGTGTTAATATATAGCTGAAAGGTCATAATCATATTGCGTTTAACATTTTCTAATTCTATTGCGTTTAATAGTTTTGAATATATACTAAATGTAATAGTTTTTTAATCGACCTTTTAACCAAAAAAAGAAATTGTCTATTGCCTTCAGGCTATGAAAGCAATTAGTTGATAACGGTTTTAAATTCGGTTCCATCAGGCTCTACAAAGTATAAAGGTTATTATATGTAACACTTAATAAAAAAAAAATAATTCACATTTTTAAAGATGACAAAGAGATGTATGAAACTATTTGTATTGATTTTATTTTTAAGTTTTTTGTCAAAATAATTATATTTAAATTAAGTTATTGGCAAATAATAAAAAAAAGGAATAAAAAAGTGAGTTGACAAATTTAATTGTGTTTTGTTGATAAATGAATGATAGTTTAGTAATTTATTTACTTAAAATTTTAACTTTAAACTTCTGTGTTTAAATGTTTTATAGGTAGTTAAGATAAAAGAATTTTATTAGCAACAAATTATTGGAAATAACCTTTTAAACCAAAAAATTAAGCTTAAGTAAAACTCTTTTTATTTTTGTGTTTATAAGTTTATTTTGCTCGACTTATTTATTAAAAACACATTTTTCTAAATTAGTTTTTTTTTTTACATATGAGCTTATTGTAGTTTAAAATTTGGGTTAAGTCTATTAAATAGAAACAAACTTGTTGAATTTAATCTAAGTCATACCTGAACCACATTATACACCAGTCATTTCTTTTACCTTTTTGACTAGTTTTTCTTACAATATAGATCAATTTGTTATGAATAAATATGGAATGAATGTCCATATCTTATACGATATTAATCAAGGATATTAGTATCTAATTAAAAGATTTGTTTTTTAGAGAATAATTCATATTGTAACTATAAATATACGTCTATATTAGATGAATAATACAATTCTCTATTCTTCTTGGTCTTATGTTCTTGTCCTTTATTTGTTTTACAGCACGTTATTAGCACGCTCTAGATCTGAGTTTTAAAGTTTCGTTGTTCGATTCAACAAAGGATGGAATTTTGGTATGGTTTATTAAGGTGTAAGCAATGCATTAAAAGTTGTACATTTAATTTTAAAGTTTTACCCGGTTGATTGAAAGTTTTTTTAACATCGAAACAAAATAGTTGGTTTTAGATATGATATAAATAATAATAAAAACTTTAAGTATGACATAGATAAAATTAGGCAAGTTAGTTGCCATTTAGTAGACTTAACCATTAAAATTTTAACATAAACTAGTAAGTTAGATATAGGGTGTGTTTGACGTAAATGAGGCTAAAAGTTGTAACTAAAGCCTAAAAGTTGGAGCTTTTATTTTAGGAATTTTATTTTCTAAAACCTCAACCTTTTTAAAAAAGCTTTTAATCTGGGTTTTTTTCTTTTAAATTAAAAGCTTGAAGTTCTCGTTACCAAACAAAGTTATATCTACAAAGAGCTTTTTAATTTTAAAATAATCGCTTGTAGCTCCTTAAAGCTCTTAAAAGCTCAATGCCAAACATACCTATAAGTTAAACAAATAAGATATAATTTCAAAAGCTAATTTAGAACAATATCAAAACTCATTCGAAAATACTCAATAATTAACAACCAATTTTCAAGGAAAAATATCAAACTTCTAAATAAAAATAACCAGTTTGCTTAAAACCTTCACTTGAATAGTTCTACTAATAAACATTTACTTAACATACTAGCATTGAAATTACCTTCGATTTGTAATCTTTACCTTTGAAAACAAACTCCAAAGTTGAAATTACCTTCGATTTGTAGTCTTAACCTCTAAAAACGAATCCCAAAGTTGAAATCGTTTCTTCAAAAAAATTAAGAGTTTTTGCTCCAATTATTGTTATGAACCAAATTATAAAAATCACGTCTGCTGAATTTATAAGATTATGGCTCGTATTTGGTGATTAAGTGATTTCGCTATGACAATCATTATCGCATTTTTTTCATTGTTCTATGCTAATTATAACACTTTTTATGGTATGGTCACACAATTGCTACATTTACAATAATTAATTCAGGAAATAGAGATATTATGTGTCTTTTGGGTTGGTTTAATAACGTTTTACTTTTTAAAAAAAATTTAGGACAAAAGGAGAAAGCAATGCTCGTGAAGACCAGTGAGGCAATGACGATTGTGAGGAGGGGAATTGAGGCTCTTACCAAGATATCGCTTCAAGCCGTGAACGTGCAGGGAATGCATTTTACGACTATATGGCTTTGTCCAACGGCACTCATTTAAAAATATTTAGAATAAAAAATAAACCAAAAAGTATACAATCCCAAACACAATATGTTAATTAATTTATTTTCTACATGAACCAATAATATTTGTAGACATCTTTTATACTTGTATAGTTATCATTTTTCATGTACTTAATATCGACTCCTTTTTCATGTACTTAATATCGACTCCTTGCCTCAAATTATGGCCCACTTTTCTTAGTTTGATGTATAAAAATAATTATTGATTTATAAATTCTACCAATTAAAAAACTTCAAACAATAACTATAAAATTTTTAGTTAGATATTATAAAAATTGATATCTTTAATATATAATAAAAAATGAGTCTTAAATGCTACATGATGAAGTAAGGTTCTTTGAATAAGTTAGATATTTTGATTTCAACAGTTAAATGAGATTGATGATTTCATCAAATATTGTTTTTCATTTAAACCCTTTTACAATACATAGTTGCATTCCTTCTTCAATTTCATTACAATTACACTTAAAAACATTTGTCTCTTATTAAATTATGATGATGATGATTTATCTTATTATTATTATTTTAAAACCTCTTAATAGAAAATAGTAAAACATATTAATAAATATAAAATTTACTATTCAATTTTTGTCTATATTCAATCACGCTATCTAATTTCATTAAACTATATGATTTTTATATGAAACCAATAATTTCAAAAGAAAATATATATCAGTTTTCAAAATTGTTTTGTTGTTTGATTAAGGGAGGTGATTTTTTCACTTAAAGTTTTTTTTTTATTTACTTAAATTTAAACTAACTTGACTATTATACCCTCAATTCTATTTTTATTATTTTGCTATTTTTTTTAGCTTAACCCTTTACCTAAAATCATTCCCTCTCATCTCCTCTTCTACATCTATACATGATCGACCCGTTAGTTGGTTGAAAAAATCACTTCCCTAATGGATATAGATGATCGTACGTTCAACATGCATTCGCACTATTCTCACACAATTGAATGTGAATGTTCTCACTAGAACTATTCTCTCTATATATAGTTATTTATAGTTATCGATATGGGCCTAAATTCCGATATTACTTTCAATATCTAAATATTTAACTTGTTAATTTAATACTAAAATGATGAAAGTTTCAAAAATATTACCTGAATACCTGTAACATAATTTCCTATTGAAGATTTCGTAGAGCGAGGATTCTCTCAATTTTCATCATCTGGAGAGCATAAAAGATCTTGGAGTAGCCTCATATAATTAACTCCTTTGTCGTTACATTCGATGTGAAAGTTATCCTTCACTTCTCCGGCAAAAGGATAGAACTGAGTTAGAATTTGAGATAATGTCTCCTTGAGATGTTTAGATCTTATAGAAAAGACATCCATAACACTAGCCTTATTGGTATTAGGAAGAAATAGTATCATCTTGGGATACATGTCAAACATAACTTGGTCTATAACCGATAACTTGAAGATTCTCAAATGATGTTGTGTTGGTGAAGTTGGTTTGATTTGTTCTCTTGAAAGATCTACCTTCTTATTATTCTTACATTAAGTCCAACTGCAATAAAACTCAAGTTATATGTATATATAATGTGCAGATCGTGAAAACAAATAACAAACTGCATGCCAACCTGGGTTTGGAATCCGTAGCACTTGAAAAGTGAGTTTAAGACGGAGGTGAAAGAGATAAGAGGAGAAAATGTCATTAATTTGGTGTTCGACTAAAATTATATTGTCAAAACATATTAAGTGCATGTGTATGAAACAAAAGTGTAAGTATAAGAATCATCTCCCTTTTAATATTTCATTAGTAGAATAAAAGGTAAAATAAAAGAAAAAGTTATAATTGTTAATTTAATTTAAATTTAAGTGAATTAATAAAAATTTAAAGTGAAAAAATCACTTCCCTTTTATTAATCACTGATTTTTTTTTGTTTCACTAAAAAAGTGATGTAATTTATCTGTCTCGGTTTCCTCCAAAATAAAAGTTCCCTCTCCTCCTCTGCTTTTGTTTTTGTTTCTGTCTTCTTTATTGAATCCTGAGCCTTTTCATTTAATTTTTCAATTTCCCCCTTCTTCTTCTTCTTCTCCTTATTCTCTCTGTTTTATATCTATATCTATATCTATATCTATATCTCTCTCTATATATATATAATATATATCTATATCTATATATTATATATCTATATCTATATGTGTGTGAAACAAAGTGTTGTAATGTAACGTGATCTTAATCAAAGTAAAAAATTAAATCTTTTTGGCTTTATTTGCCCTTATAATTTTGTATTTTTATTAAAAAGATCTACCACATTGCACTTTCTCTTTCTAACTTTACCATTTTGGTAAAAGAAAAAATCAAAATTTTTTTCATGGGTTTTCATAAGATCTCATTTATTTGTTGCTTTTATGTCCAGATCTTGTCATTTTAATCAGCTTTCTTGGATTTTCTACCCTTTTTTCAAGATTTCTTATTTACATTTGAAAATTGAAGAAAAATCCCAAATCCCAAATTTTGGATTTTTTAAAAATTATTTTAGGGTTTCTTGGATTTGGGTCTGGATTTTTCTAGGGTTTCTGAAAATGGGTTATTTAATTACAATTAAAAAACCAATTTTTTGATATTTTTCTAGGGTTTTTAAAAATTGGTTTTTGGTAAATTTTGTTAATTTTCAAGAATTGTAATAAAAAAAATCAATTTTTGATGTTTTTTTAGGGTGTCTGAAAATGGGTTTTTGGTAATTTGATTGATTTGTTAAGAAAGATTCAAACTTTATTATTATAAATCTTGAAATCTTGAAATGTTGAAACAATTTTTAAACAGGCTTCCAAAAAGATCAATAAAGTCTGAATCTTTTGATGACCCATCAAATGATTCAAACAATGTTGGTGGATTTCAAAGAACAACCAGTTTAAACAGTGGATCACCGACATCGAAACCGAATGCACCTAAAAGAACATCATCTGCAGTGTTTCCATCAAGTGTTATTGCTGGAATTGAGCCACTTTTACCTTTTAAAGATGCCCCGTCTTCCGAAAAAATGTCGCTTTTTATTAGTAAGTTAAGTCTTTGTTGTATGGTTTTTGATTTTAGTGATCCTAGTAAGAACACAGCTGAGAAAGATCTTAAACGATTAACGTTAATTGAATTACTCGATTTTATCTCATCTGGGCCACCTAGGTTTTCAGAGCCTGCGATTTTAGCGTTATGTAAAATGTCTGCTGTTAATCTGTTTAGAGTATTTCCCCCTAATTATCGATCTTCTAGAGGTGGTAATGGAGGTGAAAATGATGACGATGAACCCTCTTTCGATCCAGCTTGGCCTCATTTACAGCTTGTGTATGATATATTACTCAATTTCGTAAAATCGTCTTCTGTTGAAGCTAAAGTTGCGAAAAAGTATATAAATCATTCTTTTATATTAAGAATGCTTGATCTTTTCGAATCTGAAGATCCTAGGGAACGGGAGTGTTTAAAGGCAATAATGCATAGAGTTTATGGTAAATTTATGGTGCATAGACCTTTTATTCGAAAAAGTATTAGTAATATATTTTATAGGTTTGTTTTCGAAACCGATCGTCATAATGGGATAGCAGAGTTGTTAGAGATTTTTGGGAGTGTGATTACTGGATTTGCATTACCGTTGAAAGAAGAACACAAGATTTTTCTTTGGAGGGCTTTGATTCCGTTACACAAACCGAAATCTTTAGGGGTTTATTTTCAGCAGTTGTCGTATTGTGTTACACAGTTTATAGAAAAGGATCCGAAGCTAGCTAGTACGGTGATTAGGGGGTTGTTGAAGTATTGGCCGATTACTAATAGTCAGAAGGAAGTGATGTTTTTAGGAGAAATTGAAGAAATTCTGGAAGGAATCAATATGGCCGAGTTTCAAAGAGTCATGGTTCCGTTGTTTTGGCGGATAGGTTGCTGCATCAACAGTTCACATTTTCAGGTACAAACAATGAGTTATATTTTAGATTATTGGTGTTTTTATGGGGTCTGTTACTCTCTTTTGTGACCGAAAGATTGAGTTTTGACATGTACGTGTTTGAGAGCGGTTGACGTTCTGAGGCTACATACTTGCTTTTTGTATTTTAACTAATATTCGTTCTTGTTAAAGTGCCAAAAGTACTTGTTACTGTAAACCGTAATTTTCTTTTTGCAATTGTGAAGTAATAGATAATAACATATCAAACTGGTCATTTTTAGTAAGGTTAAAACGGGCCTTGTCTGGTTGGGTTGACCTCCGAACACCCTTTGGTCAACTTCATTAATTATTAATATGTTTGTTATGATTACAAGAAAATGTCACCTCTAGTTTTAATATATATCGCTTGAAATTGTCGATGAAAGATGATAACTTGACAAATCTTCATGGTTTCAGGTGGCAGAAAGGGCACTTCTTCTATGGAATAACGACCAAATCTTCAATCTGATTGGACACAATCGACAAGTAATCTTACCGATCGTTTTCCCTGCACTTGAAACGAATGTGCAGAATCATTGGAATCAATCAGTTCTTAACTTGACTCTCAACGTGAGAAACATATTCACAGAAATGGATAACATGTTGTTTCTGGCCTGCCATGCTCGTTTCTTGGAAGACCAAGAAAAACAGAGTTTTGCAACCGAGAAACGGAAGGAAGCGTGGGTCCACCTTGAGAACGCTGCAAGTCTTCAACCGATAACGGGGAATACTACTGCTGTTCTTGTATCCATGCCACATTTAAATTAACATTTTCTTTTTAAGTATGCACTTTTTTTTTGTAAGTGTTTTCCTTTTTTCCGTTTTCTTTTCCGGGATGATGGTCTGTAGCGCAGCCTGCTGTAACTTTTTTTGATTCACTGTAGTAATATCAGTTCCATCATAGAAAATTTTATGGGTTAATCATGAATTATGGAAATTAACTCGTTTTTTGTCCATCTTTTTCCATCATAATGCTTGATTCTTATGTATTTATCTGTTCTTAGTTGTGTCTTATTGAAAACAAATGTATTCAAGAAAAGCCGATAAAATGCAAACTTATGCCATATCATATTCAGGAAACTATATTGAAGTAAGATCGAGAGAATAAGATAAATATACATCATATAAACCAACAATAGGCTCTAACAACACGATAGATTGAGCTTAGATCATTGCCATCTCCTCTTGCTCGTCTACAAACTCGAGAGAATCACCATAATACTTAAAAGCTTCTTGCCTTATTCTATTCGAAAGGTCGGATTCTCCTTTTGTTTCTAAATAACGTACTAATAATTTAAACGTGGACCTATCAGGGTCACAATCTACCTCTTTCATCAACTCAAAACAATCCATAACAAGTTCTGTGACGATATTGTAACTCATCAAAGATTCCAACAACACATTAAACCCTTCTGTCTTCGCCACTAATTTACCCTTTTCGTTTTTCAATTCAAGATAAATGATATTAACCTTATCATACAAACCGTTCTTTGCCAAGACTAAGATTATTTCAGCATATAATGATACATCGGGTTTATACCAATCTTCCTTTTGAATCTCCGCAAAAACCTACATAAAAATAGATAGTGATTATTAGATCGGAAAACCATTGTTTGGTATAAGCTTACTATAGATAGACTACCATAAGAGCCAGCTCTGAGTTATCTTGTCGAAGGAGTTCACGAAGAATGGCCATCATATCAAACTTTAGTAATCTACTAAACTTAGAATGGATAACTTGTTCTTGTTTGTCTGCAAATTTAGATGCTCGTTTAAGTGCTTGAATTGTTTGAATAGCCTCAATACTAAGATTTCGGCCTTTCTGTAACGGTTTTCTGTTCTTGCTTCTGTCTCTCATTGAAACTCTCATACGAACCCCGGGAACTCTTCCCTTCTTCGCAAGTTCAAATGACGAGCTGTGTGAAACGATACCACAACTCGTAAAGATTGTGGCCATGGTTGTCTTCAAATTTACGCTGAAATGCGTTTCGCCATTTTCAGACATGAGATAATACAAGGTTGTTTATAATGGGATTGTTCATTTTGGTTAATTTCTAAAGCAGGCATTACAACAAACAGTTGGTGTGCATAAATAAAAGTAGTAAATTAACTTCTAAAAAAATCTCAAAAACAAAATTACTGGGACTAACCTTGTTAAAACATGAATTGAAGACGTTGATGTTAAAATCGACAACCTTTGTGATTGCCGGATGGTGTGGTTTTATACTTGGAGAAAGATGGTAATGTTGGTGTTTTTTGCAACGTTTTAAGAACTCCTTAGACCGAGACCGAGGGGAGAGAAGTTCGCTCGGGAAAGAGACACGGAACCTATGTAAAATTTAATGGTATAAACGGGTCAAGTCGAGTCGAGGGCGTCAAACTCAAACTCGACTTGGTTATTAAAATGTGGAAATTGGACTGAGTTTTAAATTTTAAGCTCGAGCTCAACTCGGTTGTTAAAATTTGTGTTTGAAATTTGACTCGAACTCGATTTATTATACATTTAAAGCTCGAACTTGATAAATAATCGTTATTTTAACTAAACTCGAGCTCAATTGATTATACATTTGAAACTCGAACTCGATTGCTATAATTTGTACTCATATGTTAGAGGATTTGGGTGAAGAGGGTAATGAAAACAATAATTAGATATTTCAAAAAACCGTGTAATTACTCTAGAAAAAGCCTATTCTACTAATAATTGTTTGGATTACAAGAATATCTCTATGGGATAATCAAGTGAATTTGTTTTTTGTTTCTTTGACATAAAATAAAGAACCCTTTAATAATATCTTTTCGTATATCTTCTTAGTTGCAAATTATACACAACTCCCAATTAAAAAAAAGGATATTATTAGGATTAGTTAACCAAATTTATTTGAAAATCATGTGTAACACTAAGTGGTCACATGACTAAGTCACCAGATTTTGGTAATTTGATGCTAGTGACTTAATGAGTATAATACTCTTAAACTTATGTGGGTTGCCTGTATAGTCGTGGATAATATAGACAAGAATTGAATCATAAACTTTATGTTTAGGTACATTTTATTTTAAATTATTATAAGAAGACAATGTTACACGTATAATATATATATATATATATATATATATATATATATATATATATATATATATATATATATATATATATATAGAATTAGGATATAATAAAAAGGTTTTTAAAATAAAAAGAATAGGGAGGCACAAGGGAGTGACACGTGTCAGTGGGAAAAAAAAATTACTATTATGTCCTAAAGGGTATAATCGTCATTTAACACCACACCTAAATACCCCATTTTCTCTCATTTTTCATATTCATCATCTTCTTTAAATCAAAAACCTAACCCATCATCTTCTTTAAATCAACAACCTAACCCTAAGAGAGCCACCACTCCCGCCACCACTCCCGCCACTGTGGCTGCCGCTGCTCCTCCGCTCCTCCGGCGACTGTGGCTGCCGCTGCTCCGCTGCTCCTCCGGCGACTGTGGCTGCCGCTGCTCCGCTGCCGCTGATCCTCCGGCGATGGTGATGGTTCCGGCGACTGTGGCTGCCGCTGCTCTGCTGCCGGCGTGGTTCAATGCAGTTTCATTTCCGACGGCGTGATTCCGATTCATCCAGGTTACGCCACCGTTAATTAATATCCAGATTCATTTTCTTAAGTTTCTCGTTAATCGATGCTAAATGCAGTTTCATTTTAGATTAATATATTCTTAATTAATTGATTTTTTTTTTGTTGATTTTAGAGATGATTAGGACTGTGCATTTATACGGATCGGAATCTTCGGAAATTGAAAGAGAATATGTGTTTCATAAAAATATGGATTATGAAGAAATTAGCTACATTACGAGGAGTTGTTTTTTTTTTTATGATTATGGACATAATAATGATTTTTTTGAGATTTCTTTTTTCATTTTTTGATTATGGATGTTTTTTTTTTTTAAGCGGGTGATTTTTTCGGCTGACAGTGGCGGTTTTTCGGTGACAGGCTGACGACGGATGTTTTTTTTATGCACAAATGGGTTTGTAAAGTTATGCACATGGTTTTGTAAAGTTATGCACACTCTTTTTGTAATTATGCACATATATATTTAATATTTACGCACAATGTTTTGTAATTTTTTGTATAAAAAACTTACATAAAATTAATGCACAAGTTATTTTATAAAAACCGATACACAATGTTCATATTTTTATATAGAAATTTTTGATGCACATAAAACCGATGCACACGTTATCGATAAAAGGTATGCACAGAGAGTTTCAAAAAATTAGTAATCTGGGAAAATGAAAAAAAAAAAAAAAAAAAAAAAAAAAAAAAAAGATTTCCGCAAATTACCAAAAGGGCATGAAAGTTCGAAATAATTACCAAAATGCCACCGCGTTGACTTTTTCAAATCCCTTTTTTGTTGACTAAATGAGTGGTCCACAATCCTCCTTATCCTTTTTATTTTAAAACCTTTTTACAATAACTCACCCCTATATATATATATATATATATATATATATATATATATATATATATATATATATATATATATATATATATATATATATATATATATATATATATATATATATACTTTTACGTTTATTCAATTATTTTACTATTTTATAATATAAGATTTTAGAATAACTATAAGTATATCATACAGTAAATTGAGCAATAATATAAGTAAATAAAGATTGACATAAGAGACTGATGTTTTTTATTTAAGTGAAAATGGAATGAAAGATAATACAATTATGTATTGTAAAATGGTGTAAAATGGAAATAGTATTTGCTTATATCGTTAATCTTATCTAACGGTTGAGATAAAAAAAAGTTAACACATCTAAAGGGTCGTATTTCGTCATTTGACATTTAATGCTCATTTTTATTATATATTAAAGATTAAAGATTTTCTATTAGATATTAAGTTTTATGTTTTGTTATTTTAGTTTATTTTTATTATCTATTTATTTATGGTTAAGCTTTTTAATAAAGTTTATGTACTAATTTCGATTGATTGCTACTCCTTTCGTTCCAAGAATATTGTCTAGAAACAAAAAGCTATCGAAATAAGATAGATGCAATTAATCAAGTATTTTTTCATTGGATTACCTATTATGCTTCTTCATTAAATACGTCGGTTACTTTTAGAGTTTGAAAAATTGAAAATAATGAAGGGTAAAATAGGAAATTATAACATTTTAACCATTTGTTGTTTTGAGACAAACCCAAATAGAAAGGTGTACATTTTTTTTGGGACGGAGATAATACTTTTTAGTTTTATATTTTTCTTTTTGGGTTAATTTTTTTTTAACTTTTATTGATTTTATATTTTTACCTTTTATTTATGCTATCGATTAAAATAAAAGATTTTTAACCCACCGCAACATACAACATAATAAAACTCACTCTTCATATATGTTTTACTTCGATTCTCATTTTTGTTGAATCCGTTTTACAAATGTCGTCCCCACCTCTCTCATAATATTTTTAGTTTCATTTATTGGATTTCCTTTGGCCAAATTCTATTGAGAAGTTTAATTAGAGATGATTACTATTTGGTTCGACTTGGTTTTTGTATTATATTAAAATTGAATTGAAAGTTAGACCGTTCGGTGTGGTTCGGTTTAAATCTATTCAATATTTCGGTTTTAGGGTTCAAGTTTGGTTGGGTTCGATTTTAATCGGTTGTTTTTACTTCTTCGACTTAATCATGAATATTTTATTTGTTTTTTTTTTAACAATCAAGGATATTTTTTACTTAGTAATTTAAAATCATTATTAAGGTAGATCATTTATTCCTTTTTTCATACTACTTATAATAATTAACTATATAAAAATTTCTATTTTAATAATATATTTTAAATGATTAAAATCAATCCCAAACAAATATTTAGGTTTTTCATAAATTAAAATCCTAACTATCTATTTTTATTTTGTTTTGGTTATTTCGATTTTATCCATTTTGATTCAGTTTATCGATTTTCCTAAGTATTTAATAGGATAACAACTTATTTTCATTTACATGTCTTATTATTTGGAGCTAGATGTGGGAATTTCGGCCCATGGAATAAATAATACGAAAAGAAAACAAAAGGTACTCTTGGAAAGTAGTTACAATACATTGAAAAGAAAGTTACAAATGTTACATGGGGAAGGAAATATAGTTTTACTAGAAATTAGAAACGCGACATTCGATAAGTAGATATTAAGTTATTTACATATTTTGCTTACTATAGCTTATTGGGACACTCGAACATAAGATTTCAACCCATTTGAATAGACCAGTCGAATGTTAAGTTCATGGTTGAGTATTTTGGAAGGAGTTTCTTCTCGCACTTTTGAGAATAGTCCTGTCCGCAACTATGAAATATGCAGCTCCTGCCACTATATGTCATATTATCGTTTAGACCCAGACAATAACAATATTTAAAGTTGGATACATACAATAGACTTTAGAGTAAAGTTTGAGACATTTTCATACAGTTATCATGGCAGGATTTAATTTGTACCTGTAGAGACGATAAGAGCTTGGGCTGTGTGGTTAAGATGAGCCTTAGCCCATGGTAGCATTCTTGCACTTGCCATCTGCAACATATATACATGCATTTAGTAATTGTTTTTTAAAACTTTATATCTTCGATATTTCGATAAAAGTAGAAAAGATACTAACAGTTGGAATAGCAGTGGCAATGGTGGCATACATAGCTGCTTTAGCTCCAGCAACTACTCCTTCTGTGAAACCACAAACAAACCTTTAGCAAAATGAAACACATACATAATATGGACGGAGCCAGAAAATCTCATAACGGGTTCATAGCAATGTCTATGTATAAAATGAGCGAGTTCATAACTAAAAATGTATAAAATATTACACTAAAAATATATTAGTTAATATTTAAACATTTTTTTCTCTAAGCGGGTTCTTCTGAACCCGCTCTACAATAAATAATTGCGTACCATGAGAGCAATGCTTGGCCATGGCTAGCTTTTTGTCGAATGAAGCCATTGATCGAACGATTAATGAATATTGTTTATTGTTGTTGTGGATCAAATATGAAATGGATGAAGGTTTTGATTGAAGATAGTTTAGTATTTATAAGGATATAAAGGTGGTGGGGTGGGTGAGGCAAACTCAGGTGGTATGACTGTTTGGTTCATGTTTCAAGATTTAAGATTAGCCTTTGATGGTTTTGTTTCATATTCAGCTGGTTTTTAGTCAATTGTTTTTATAAAAAGGTGATTGTATCTCACAATCTTTATATAATATTCCTAGAATCCCAGTGTCCTTGTTTCATCTTTTGTTTTTTAATTTAATAATTACTTACTATAGTACCTGAAAATAAATGATCCAATGAATCAAGACTCTATGAATATGATCTTGTATTACTCCAATTCATTTTATTGTCACTCACCCTTTTCGAAAGTTAAACACAATATAGATCGTTGTTTGAGCGTATTTAGTGAAAGTAATTGAAGTTGAAGTTTAAGATCGGAGTTTATAAGTAGAGTTTGTAGCTAGAAACGAAGCTTTTATATAAAGTTGGAAAATGAATCTTATAGTTGCATAAAGATATCACATAAAGTAGTTAAATCAGGATGTAGTAAGTGTAAAATGACCAAAAAGACATACAAAAACTTACATATTAAAAAAGTGTAATATGTGTGATTTTGTTATTAAAGTCTCAAACCCTTCTTAAACTAATTGAATTATTATCTTTTAGAGGGTTAATGCACCCGAGGGTCACTGTACTATTCGTGAAAATCCAATTGGGTGATTGAACAAAAAAAATATATATAATATTCACCTAACTTTATAAAACCGTTTGTTTGGATCATTGGGACCCACCACGACTTATTGGAGCAGGTCATAAGATAAAATTTAATTAAAAAGCATTTATCATTTATAACTCTTCTTTTTGGTACACATCATACTGCAAATAGTACAACCCATTGATAACCCTTCTTTTTGGTACACATCAGTTTGTTATCATTTATGCACACACCCACTCTCTTCATCTCTCTCACACACACATTCACACTCCGACAGTTTCTCCGGCGAGACTTTCCGATGGCCGTCGACGAGTTCTCAAAATCAGACAACTGATATGGTATTTACCAAAAAGAAGGGTTATCACCGAGGCAAATGAAATTGATCCGACAGTTTCTCTTATACAATTTCACCTTCATCTATGATTACATTAACAACTCCAGATTCAGCTTTATGGGAGCCTTTGATGACCCGGGTCCACTTGGTCTTAAACGATCAGATCTGGTCGATGAAGCTTTCTTCTCACCTTCAACTACCGCAGATACTTGATGTTCTTGGATGAGGAAATTTCAGAAAACCATTTTATCCAATTTAAATTTCAGATTAACCCTGCATAAGACCTCAAATCAATAGTGTAACTATTTTTTCTCCAGTTTACTAGCAACATAACATATCCAGTTAGAAGAATCATTGATAAACAGAGGACAAAAGTCTGTATCTCGTGAATCCAATGATTCTTTTTTGCAGTCCATGTTAATTGAAGTAGACGGAATTGCAAAATGAAAGCTACCGTTGTCACTATTGTCACAACGACCTCATCCACATCAATCCATCCACCACGACCCCCAACCGGTATATTTTGTTGATTGCGAGTTGAGGAGAATATCACCTCAAAGTTTAGCATTAGAGGAAATTTCTGAAATTTAAATTGGATAAAATGGTTTTTGGATAAAAACACTTATATCCCTTTCATCATCGTCGGTAGTTGAAGCTTTCAGAATGAGGAAATTTAAATTGGATAAAATGGTTTTTGGATACTCGATGTCGATGATGATGGGGATAAATGGGTGAAATTGGGTGAAATTGGGTAATAGTGGTGATAAATGGGTGAAATTGGGTAATAGTGGTGATAATTAGTCAACAAGTCACAAGTCAACAAAGTCACTCGGTTCAGCAGGTTACCAGTCATCCAAATGACGAATTTAAACTTTTTTTAAAGCATGAGTGATCATTTTAAACATTTTTGAAAGTATAATGAAAACTTTACAACTTTTTTTTGTTCAATCACCCAATTGGATTTTCACGAATAGTACAGTGACCCTCGGGTGCATTAACCCTCTTTTAGAAAATATATATTTTCAAATGGCTAAAAATTATTTAATAACCCATACTAATTTTTTAGTTTGTGTTATAAAATGACACCCTTAAGCTTTAAGTATGATCGATTCCTAGTTTTTCGGAGCCTAAACATTTTATTTTTTTTTAATTGTAAGGGATGTGTTTGATGTAACTATTCGAGTTGGAGCTAACACTTAAATTTATGATTAGAGTTGTGTTTTATTTATAGAAATGGAAATTATGTTTGATAAGAAGTTGAAGTTTGAACTTAAAAGTGTAAAGAATATAAAATGACAAATAAAAATATCAAGAGTATTTAAGTAATTTTGTTTATCATAAGTTCAAACTTTTCCATAATCTACTTCAATAAGATTATTGTCTTCAAGATTATGGAAACTTTTATTTTTAATAATCTCGTACAAACAAACGAGGCTTATGCAATGGCTTATCAAAAACGATAAGTTTAAGCTTTTATAAGCCTCTAAAATATCCGCACCAAACACGACAAGGTCTCTTAAAAAAAGTTTTTGCTTAGATTGTGGAGCTTTATATTTATTATTATTATTTCTTTTTTCCTCTATAAGCTCTAAAATAAAATTAAAATGTAATGTGAGAAGCTTTTAAACAACGGATAACTTCAGTTTGTAAAGAAAATTAAAACTCCAACTTCAAGTATTTACGTCAAAAATACCCTTATGACAAAAATGCCTAATTACATATCGAGTTAGTCCATAGTTGTTAAACTCGTACGTATCGATTCGTTTTTACACTAAAAATGTATCGACTCGGACCTTGACTCGGAAATATATCTGACTCGTATCATGTCTCGGGGGACTCGTACCTTGACCCGTACGATTCGTACCATTACTCGTACGATTCGTACTTAACTCATACCGTGAATTGAAAATGCATTTAAATAATCAATAAATTAAATAAAAAAAACTTAATACTAAATTAGATAAGATGTATTATACATTTATTTTTTAAAATCGTGACTCTTACGAGTCGAGTCACGAATCGAGTCACGTACCAAAATTTAAGAAAACGATTCACATCACCAATTACGATTTAACAACTATTAGTTAGTCTTTAACGGGTTTCTTCAATTAGAGATACTTATATTTATTTTCTCGAAAACACTTAAACCTTACTTCTTATACTCCAAAATGATTGTTTTGTGACAAAAATATCTAAATTTAATAAAACTCCGTCATTAATTATATTATACTACTAGATTATTGTCCCGCGATAGCGCGAACAAAGATAAAAACTTGAATCGTAAAGTTTATGTTTATATAGATGTTAAGTTATTATGAAAAAGACAATGTTATATATATAATAACATATATACCTTTACGTTTATATACATGTTGTTTATAGTTATAATAACATGGTAACCTTTACGTTTATACACATGTTTTGATATTTTTTTATTAGGAGATTTTAAAAATAACAATAAGGTAAATCATAGTCCAAATTGAGTGATTTTATAAATAAATTAGAATTTTATTTTTATTTTAGTGGATATGGGAATTAAATAGATAATGCAATTATTTATTGTAATAGGGTGTAAAATAAAAATAATTTTTGATGAAATCATCAATTTGATCTAACGGTTGAAATAAAAGAAGTTAACTCATCCAAAGGTTATTACTTTGCCATGTGGCATTTAAAGGCTCCTCTTTTATTATATATTAAAGATACTATCAATAACACTTATTTTGATGGAATTTACAAATAGTCAATTATTTTTTCTTGGATAACCTAATATTTAATAGATACGGGACAAAGGAGTATATATTTTCTCTTCTTGATGAGACCTACAAAACCATGGACAATTGTTTCTGTTTAGGAGGTATACTTTTACTTTTAAAACCATAAATAATTTTTAATTTTTTCACAATTTTTAGTTCCTTTTAAGTTCTAACTTATACTCATCTAATTTATGTTTATAGTGACACTTTAAATTATTTCTAAAAAATTATAGCATTTTTTGTTTGTTGAACATTATTGAAAAAACACCAACTCCAATTTCGGAATCATTACTACATTAATGATAGTATAAACTAACTATACTCGTCATAAATTATTGGTGACGTCCCTTATAACTGTCAACATCAAAATCTTTTAAAAGTATTTTATAAGTGATGTATCAATAAATTGTCACAATACGGAATAAACTAGATGAAAGGGGAAACTTTCGGTACAATAAGAAGTTTTGAAACATGTTGCCATTTTAAGGGTTAATGCACTTGAGGGTCACTCTACTATTCCCAATAATCCGATTGGGTCATTGAACAAAAAATATATTTGTTATTTACACTCTACTTTTAAAAACCGTTTATTTAACTCATTGGGACCCATCCAACTTGTTATAGCAGGTTGCAAGTAATTTTTTTTTATATAAAAAATGGTTAATGAAACAAGTGTTCCTCATCTATCTTTCTTTCTTCTTGTAATTGGATACTGCAACTGCATCAACAAGTTGTTTTTGTGTCATCCATGAACAATGCAAATCAACAACCTGCTTTATTTGTTCATAAAGCAAAAAACCTAAAAAGAAAAACCCGATTCGATCGTGAAAACAACGCAAATCACAAATCCCATTTCATCGATATATAAATCAATTACCAGATTCCACAAAAACCCACCAAAAAAACCCCCTAATTATTGATCTCTATTTCAGATTCAATCGAATTAAGTTAAGGTAAAGAAGATGAAGATCACAGCTTTACTAGTACTAAAGTGTGATTCAAGATCAGACGGTGGATCTGATCCGGTGATTTTAGCAAACGCAACTGATGTCAATCATTTTGGCTATTTCCAGCGTGTCACTGTTCGCCAGTTCATCGTTTTTGTTGGCCGGACTGTCGCCAAACGGACACCACCCGATCAACGCCACTCCGTTCAACACGAAGGTTTATATCCACTTGCGAAAATTCATATGCGAGCGATAAATCGTATTACCGGATTTC
Source organism: Senecio squalidus (assembly GCA_910822075.1). NCBI lineage: Eukaryota > Viridiplantae > Streptophyta > Magnoliopsida > Asterales > Asteraceae > Senecio > Senecio squalidus. The sequence goes on along the minus strand of CAJVGC010000592.1, from coordinate 38,769,565 downwards.
AACTGAAATCACACCAAAACACAATTAAATTACTAAAATAAATCCAGATCCATAATAAAAAAAACAAACAAATTAGTAAGAAATTACCTTGGATGATTTCTCCGGGAGAAGAATTCCGGCGGTGGTTTTGGACGGCAACTGCGAGCTCCGGCGAATCAACTGAGATCGATCGATGACAGAATGCGATAGCTAACCATCGGTATCCATCGTTGCGCCTCCACTCGTGCTATGCAACTGTGGGGGTCCGAATTCCGGCGATTTGTTTGCTGCTTGTTACCATCAATTAGGAAATCTTCCATTTTGTTTTCTTATTATATATTAAATTAAATATTAATGATGTGTTTTCCTATAAAGAAGAAAACATCCTAATAAACAAACATGCTTAAATATATAAAAAAATATATATATAATATAAATTGAATATGACCTATTACCAGCCGGTTGCAGGTTACCCGGGGGATCCACTTAGATTTTCTTTTAATCATGAGTGATCATTTAAACTTTTTTTTGAAAGTAGAGTGATAACGACATATTTTTTTTTAGTTCAATGACCCAATCGGATTATTGGGAATAGTAGAGTGACCCTCAAGTGCATTAACCCGCCATTTTAATACAAGTTTAGAATCAATTGATATTGATGGAGAATTGGTTGGTAATCGATTATGACTAATCGTTGGCCCGATAGATGAAAAAGGACCGGATGTTTATTATGTTGGATTGACAATAATAATATTCATCATCAAGATTGTGTACTTGTAAGCTGTCACAAAGTCTTTATATAGGTCTTAGATTCAAATTTTCGTAGGTAAACATCTTGGGTTGAGTAGGGAGAAGATTTGGAAACAATCACGAGATACATTGGTTAGGTGAACCGAACAGAAAAAAGCCTATCATATATACTCGTTTAAGAAAGGTTGGAACCAGTTGTGGATCATCATTGTGGGTAATTGAATGATAGAAAAACGATTCCTAATATTGCAATATCTTCGAGTAAGCAAAGTGCATATGTGTAATGTGAGTGCGACGAATATGAATTTGTATCCCTTTGTAAATTATGTAAAAGTCATATATTTGTAGAGTTTTATATACAATGTCTTACAAGGGGTTAAAAGCTAGCGGCTTGTAACAAACGGTGTTGGGGGTTAAGTTGCTCTAGAATTGAAGTATATCGTAACATAAGTTGTACGAGAAGTACTTGGAAACTTCTGATGTCACGGTTACTGTGTGACGATGCCACAACTATTGGGCTTTTCTGAGTTCATGTGATAGTTAAAAATGATCTTCAAAGGGGATTTGATAATGTGTATCCCCAGGCCCGGCCCTGGCATTTCGGAGGCCTTGTGCAAAAAATAAAAGAGGCTCTATAAAATTTATAATAAATACTTTTCATTATAATAAACACGAGTTACATTATTATTTTCTAAACATCGATCTTCCAACATTTTTTAAGCAAATTCATCTATTATACTTTCATAATCAATACTATCAAGAAACTCGTTCTCAATTGAAATTAAAACCAATGCATTTAATCTCTCTTGAGACATGGTTGACCGCAAATAAGATTTTAAGAGTTTTAGTTTAGAAAAGCTTCTTTCCGCGGATGCAACAATGGGAACATTCAACAATATTCTGTGTGCCAAACAAGAAACCGGATAAGTGTTTAACTGTTTCAAAAAAATAAGTATTGAGTTGGCTGTGTCGTGTTCGAAGAGCAAATTCTTTTGTAACAATATCAGTTTGGTAAGTACTTATCATAAAATTTTGAACAAAAACGTCTCTTTTTTACACCTTTAGGACCTTTACCTTTTAATATATCTCTTATAGGACCATTTTTCACTAGTAAATATCTCCATTTAATATCGAGGGTGTCCTAATTCGTAGGATCATATATGTTGATTGAAATATTTTCGTCTTCTTTAGGTTCTCCATCAGTTTAAGGTGTTACACTTTCTCTATGATCCTCATTAGATTGAACATTATCAACATTTATGGTATTATCTTCGATTATTGTTTCCTCTACTTGAAATGATTCCCGATTAGCTTCAGCTGTTACCCCTTCTCGTACTTGTTTGATAATGAATTTATCGATAGCACCTCTTTGATTACGAATAAAGCGTTCTTCCTTTTTTTTCTTTTGCGTTTAGAAGAACCCGATTCAAATTTCTAGTTGGAGGCATCCTTTATATAAAAAATAAATAAAAGCTTAACAAGTTAACAATTATCTACTAACTAAATGTGTAACAAATAGTATATAGTGTATTCTTAGACAATAGATAAACTATCCAATACGATACTTTTGACAATATTAAACATAAATAATAATCAAATACGTACCTGAAATTGAAAGTATGTGGTGTGATTTTTTAAAAGGCATAGGTAGGTTAATTTATAGCTATCTAATCAATTAATCATTTTCTTCTTCCACCGATGTGGGACAAAAGTAAAAACTAAACTCTTCTTTCTCTTGTGACTCAAATGTGGGACAAAGATAATTTGGAAAAACTTGTACAAAAAAAAACAAATATTTTTTTTTAAATCGGAGGCCCCTAAAAATCAGAGGCCCCGTGCGACGGCACGACCAGCACACCCCCAGGGCCGCCACTGTGTATCCCACACCTAAGATTGGCCTTCTCTTAAAGTATTCAAAAGCCACCAACAGTGCAACACCTATCAGGTGGCTCAGCCCGACTCGGGTCTGGTCGGATTGAGTCCTACTAAAGTAATATATATGTATATTTTTTTTAAACTTTCGGTGTGTTTAGTTTTATAAAAGAAAAAGGGGGTCTTGCGATGTTTAAGTTTTTGTAACTTTTTTTCCGTTTATGTTTTTCTTTAAAGGTTTTTGTTTAAGAGCACTCGGAGTGATAATGAGGATTGTGGAATTTTTTTTGCTGACGTGACATTCATAATGAGAGTTGTGAGTTTTTTGGTGGAGTGATAATGATGAGTGTGGGTGATTGTGTGAGATGTGGTACCAAAGTTTTTTTCTCTTTTTTTCTTTTAAACATTTAAATAAGATAAATATAAGATTTTATTAAAATAAAAAATAAAACTACAATACTATAATAAAATAAAATACAAACACATACAATAAAAATAAAATTACAATATAATAATTAAAAAAAATACAAATACATAAAATAAAAATAGCTAACGTGGTCGATATTCATCCGAAAGTGTCGAAATGTACGCCACGAGATCCTCGCGAGTGTGTTGTGTGTGCTATTGTCTCTAATCTCTTTATTAATCCGGAAACGTTCATTCACTCTCTCGTTATAAGTTCTGAGAACACTTGTAACCGGAGGAGCATACCATTCTTGGACATTACAAATCAACCGTCCGTTGTCTTCAACAATCATGTTGTGCAATATGATACCCCAATACATAACTCTTCTTAACTTGTTCATCTTGTAAAATCTCGTTGCATGTTTTATAATCCCCAAACGACCTTGAAGAATACCGAATGCGCGTTCGATATCCTTTCTTGCACTATCTTAAAAACGTTTGAATTTTTGACGCGGTTCGTCAAATGGGTACGAAAAAGCTTTAACAAATGTAGACCACTCCGGATATATACCGTCTGCAAGGTAATATCATTTATTGTATTCGTGGCCGTTGACGGTGAATTTGTAATCCGGGGATGAGTCGTTGAGCATATCATGAAACAACGACGATTGTTTAAGCACGTTGATGTCGTTGTTCGACCCCGCGACCCCGAAGTAAGCATGCCATATCCAAAGATCGTACGACTCAACAGCCTCCAGCATAACCGTTGGATAATCATGGTCACCTCGTGTGTATTGCCCTTTGTATGCATTTGGACACTGATCCCATTTCCAATGCATGCAGGCGATGCTACCAAGCATACCCTTAAACCCGTGAACCTCATCGTGTTTTTGATATAAACGATTAACATCATCTTGTGTTGGGGTTCTTAGATAAACGTTTGTATAAAAATAGATTAAACAATTTAAAAAATTATCTACGGATTCAGTTGATGTTCTTTATGACATTTGTAAATATTCGTCAAAAGCGTCCGGAGTAATCCCATACGCCATCATACGCATATCGGTCGTGCATTTATGTAAACAACTAAAACCCATTGTACCCGTACAATCGGGTCGTTGTTTGAAATATTTAAAATAGTCGGGCAAAGGTTCTACGGAGTAATTAGATATACATTCGACTATTCTGAGGAAAAAAGGTCTTCTCATACGAAATCGTCTACGGAAATATTCATTCGGGTATGTGCTTTCGTCGGAGAAGTAATGTCGTAACACGTTTTCGTTTGTTGCAGTTCGATCGCGGTTGATATAGCGCCTTTTACTTTTCTCATTCCGTCGTGAACTTTATGCCTCATTTTCTTCCTTCTCTATTTGTTTAATAGCTTCTACCGCCTTAACTAGTAATTCGATCAATTCGGATTCGGACGATGACGAATCCGTAATATCGGGATCGGTTGAAGAATGTGAACTCATTTTTTGTTGTATATATTTTTTAGGAAAAGATTGAGATAGATTGAGAAATATTGTAAATTTTAGTTTAAGGGTTTATGTTATATTTATAGAGGAAATGCGAAAAAAAAAAACAAAAAAACAAAACAAAAACAAATGCAAAACGACCCTTTATACCCACAACGATCTCCACAACGAGGTAATAAAGAGTTGTCCGCTCGTTCTCGAAGCCCACAACGAGCGATAATCACCACTATACTGAGTGCTCTAATGGTAACTTTATATCCGCGTTTAGTTTTATAAGAAAAATCGGTTTTTTTCTTTGTCTAAATCTTTTTCTTTTCTGTTTATTTTATTTTACCGGATACTCTTATCCCGCTACACGCGAGTAACCTTCATAGTTTAAAACATTTGATTGTAAATGTAACAATTTTAAACATTTTATTATAAATTGATCTGATTTATCTTCGTTGGATTTTAGAATAAAATTTTAATCTATATATAGAAAAGTAATTAGTTTTCATTAAATACAATTCTGTATATCATAAATGTTCCTATTTATACATGATACCTTTTATTTATTTTTATTTGTCAACAAGTCAACAACCTCTTCACCCCTCCTATTATATATTCCCAATACCTTCATTTTGTACAATAACAAATCCATAACAAATACACAAAAAAGCTACAATGAGCAAGGTTTTAATCTTCATTGCCATGGTGGTTCTTGTTTCATCAGCCATTGTCATGGCTGAAGATCAAGCAATCAATGATGAACTTTTTCAATGGCCAGGGTTCACCAAAATACATCATGACCCCCTCATGTTGATCAAGAAATTTCATTGTGGTCGTTCCGTTCATGACGTTTACGCGTGTCTTAAAAAATCTTTTATGCACTTTGATACCAACAAGTTTGGTTTCCTTCATCCTGCTACCGATTGTTGCACCACCATAGCCGATTTTCGTGATAAATGTAGTGGCTTTCGTATTGGGAAACTTGAGGCTTTTCTTTTTCCTCCTTTGCTTTTTAAACAATGTAATGCGGGTGTTGCACCTGAAACAGCATCGGCACCCGCTCCAGCCGATGGACCGGATGCTGATGTTGAAGTGTAATTGTGGTGTTTCAACTAGATTGTGTTATTAAAATATATATATGACATATTAAATTTATTGCTTTTGAGATAGTAATTACACGAATAACTACATTAGAGCACATGGTATGATAATCGTGATTCTGATGATTTTGGAATACTTTTGCTGACGTGGCATTAAGAATCATGATTCTGAGTTTTTTTGGTGGTGTAATAATGATGATTATGGGAAATGTGGTCCCAATGTTTTTTTTTTTGTTCTTTATTAAACATTTAAATAAGATTTTTACAAAAATAAAAAATAAAACTATTAAAATAAAAATACAAAAACATAAAATAAAAAAAATTACAATACAATAATTAAAAAAAATACAAATAAATAAAATAAAAATAGCTAATGTTGTCGATAGCTATTCAGAAGTGTCGAAATGTAGGCCACGGGATTCTCGCGGAGTATGTCGTGTGTGGTCTTGTCTCTAATCTCTCTATTAATCCAGATACGTTCAGTCACCCTCTCGTTATAAGTTCTCGGAACACCTGTAACCGGAGGAGCATACCATTCTTGGACATCACAAATCGACTGTCTATTGTCTCAACAATAATGTTGTGCAATATGATACCCCCATACATAACTCTTCTTAACTTGTTCATCTTGTAAAATTTCGCTACATGTTTTATAATCCCCAATGACCTTGAAGAACACCGAATGTCAGTTCGATATCCTTTTTTCACACTCTCTTGAAAACGTTTGAATTTTTGACGAGTTTCATCAGATGGGTACGAAAAAACATGAAATGGGTTAAATGCATGAAATAATTAATTAGGGAGTTGTAAACTCATTTATAAAATTTTATTTAATTTATAGTGATGGATGATTAAGATTGATTTGTTAAAAATAAATGATTATGATCTTATTTACTTAAAATTTAAAACTAAAATACTAATATAATCTATAAGTAGTATAGATAGATATGATCAACAAGCCACTTATTAAACACATGTTATTCAATTAGAATATCTAATTTCAAAATTTTCACATAACATGTATTTTCTATTTCAAAATATACTTCACAATGTCGCTTTATTATATTGTTTTTTATTCAAACAAATGTAAGTTTTTTGTTTTAATAATTTTAAAAATGAATTAAATGTATGAAAATGAAATAAACTTTGATTGGTTTGTTATAGTCTTTATTCAACTCCTATTTTATATTGTGTGTATTCATTTTTTTTTTTCCACAAATAATCTATGAACCAAATTGCTTTCGAGAAATTCCGAATATTTAAATACATTATACGTCAACAAAAATTTGGTCCGTTGTATCTGTGAGAAAAAATATTAAAGACACAATAGTGTTTATAAGAGTTGGATGCCAACAACAACAAAAATACAATAAAGAGTAAATTATATAGATCGTCCCTAAGGTTTATATGAAATTACGGTTATTGTCCCTAAGTTTAAAAAGTTGCATGGTATGTCCCAAAGTTTAGAGTAATTACGGATTTCGTCCCTAATTTGGATGTCCGTTAATTTCCACCGTTAGTGTTCCCTCACGTGTTAAACACGTGAGGGGTATTTTCGTCATTTCGCAGTCTTCTTTTCTACCTTACCCCTCCTTCCTCATAAGTCAAAAAGTCAAAATTAAATAAAACAAAATCAGATTCATCCTCCATGGATCGTCAGATT
>CAJVGC010000592.1:38513367-38762233 GCA_910822075.1 Senecio squalidus | reverse complement strand
TGTTAACGACTAAAAAAAACTAAGGGAAATTATACAAAAATAAAATCTAACCAGAAAAATAATATACAAAAATAAGAAAAGAAGAAAATAGAACCCGGTTGTAGATATCGAATATTTCTGGTGAAAATGCTTTACTGATCTGAATGCTAGTCCCAAAACCGGTTGTTGAACTTACTTCAAATCTATAAAAGACTAAAAGAGAAAAACTAAAAACAAATATTAAAAACACAAAAGATAAAAATAAAAAAATAAAAATAAAAATAAAAATAAAAAATAAAAATTACAAATTACGACGGAATAAAAAAAATAGTAGACTATTTATTAAACTCTAATAGAGGAGAAAGGTAAACAATAACTTTACAAAAAATTTAGATTTTTTTTTCGGTTTTTTTTTTTTTTTTTTTTTTTTTTTTTTTTTTTTTTCCTAGCTAAATAAAAACTAAAAAGTAAAAGGTTAAAAAGTCCTAAAGAAAAGGTGACGAAATAAAAATTAAACTTAAAAATGGAAAAAAAAAAGTTACGATGGAATAAAAAAAATAGTAGACTATTTATTATTTTCTAATTGGAAACCATGTGTAAACAATAACTTTAGATTTTTGCCTCTAAATTTTCGTTTTTGGAAATTTTTTTTTTTTTTTTTTTTTTTTTTTTTTTTTTTTTTTTTTTTTTTTTGTAAAAATAAATGAAAGATTAACTACGAAAGAAAAGAAAAACAAACCCGGGTTGCCTCCCGAGAAGCGCTAATTTTTCGACCGAGTCGTTAGCTTGACTCGATATGCCTCTTGATTAGGTGTTGATGGAATAGAACCCATCCTCGATCATCATTCCATTTTTATCGTCCTCCTCGTGGTATAACTTGACCCGTTGTCCCGAGACGATGAATGATTCTCCCCTGTCTTTCCAAAACTCGACATATCCGATGCATAAGCTTGTTTGATGTGTACGGTCCTGTCCACTTCGAGCGTAATTTAGGAGCCTTGAATTTGTACTTCGATTGAAATAAAAGTACTTTATCGCCTCCTTGAACTCTTTCCTACGAATTTTGCGGTCATGGAACTCCTTAGTTCTCTCTTGTAAAGGCGGGAACTCTTCGTAGGCCTGTAACCGTAGCTCGTCCATTTCGTGGAGTTGTAGGATCCGCAAATCTCTCGCTAAATCCATATCAATGTTTGCATGTCCTCAAGGCCCAGTATGCCTTATGCTCTATTTACAACCGGAAAGGTGACATGTTTTCCCGTAGAGTAGTCGATACGGGTGGTTCCAATTGGCGTTTTGTACGCCGTCCTGAATGCTCCATCAGTGCGTCCTCCAGTTTCTTTGACCATATATTGGGATTGTTGTTGACGTCTTTTCCAAAATTCTTTTGATGCGCGGTTTGTATTTTCCACTTGGGCCCGCGTCGTTTGAGGATGATACGAAGTCGCAATACCGGTGATTTACTCCATATCTTTCAAGACTTTTGCAAGCGGAGCGTTGGCGAAGTGGCTTCCTCGATCACTGATTAAGGCCTTTGGCACTCCAAACCTGCAAAAACAAACTTTTAAGAAAATCAACAACCACGTTAGCGTTGTTAGTCGGTAATGCTTTAGCTTCAACCCATTTAGAAACATAATCTACAGCAACTAGAATATAAATATTTCTGTTTGAGGGTTTGAAAGGGCCCATAAAGTTCGATTCCCAGATATCGAAAACTTCACAAACTTGGATCCCTTGCGTGGCATTTCGTCCCGCTTCTGGATATTCCCTTGCGTTGGCATGCATCGCCAGGTGTTCACGAGTGTATAAGCCTCCCTGAAAATTGTTGGCCAATAGAAACCTGCATCATAAACCTTTTTCCCAGTTACCGTTGTCCTTAAATGTCCTCCGGTAGGTCCATGATGGCATTCATCCAAAATCTTTCGAGTTTCTTCTCCGTATACACATCGGCGCACCATTCCATCAGCACATCGACGGAACAAGTATGGCGAGTCCCAGTAGTAGTACTTCGCATCCGAGATCACTTTCTGCCTCTGTTGATAGGTTAGGTCTTTGTTGACGACTTTTCCGGCTAGATAGTTCGCAATGTCCGCGAACCATGGGGTATCGCCGTCTGTGTTACTAATACTGGCTAGCATCTCCCCCGGAAAAGTGTCATTGATGTCCTCTTCCTTCAACTCCCCCAAACTTGGGTTCTCCAATCGGCTCAAATGGTCTGCAGCTACATTTTCAGCTCCTTTCTTGTCCTTGATCTCGATGTCAAATTCCTGCAACAATAAAATCCAACGAATTAATCTAGGTTTAGCATCTAATTTAGAAAATAAGAATTTTAAAGCAGAATGATGCGTGAAAACAATTGTTTTGCTCATCACTAAATATGAGCGGAATTTGTCAAAAGCAAATACTACAGCCAAAAGTTCTTTTTCCGTAGTGGTATAATTCTGTTGGGCTTCGTTCAGTGTTTTGCTGGCGAAGTAGATAGGTCGAAAATGTTTATCGATCCGTTGCCCCAAAACAGCTCCCACTGCGAAATTGCTTGCGTCACACATTAGCTCGAAAGGTTGAGACCAGTCCGGTGCTACCAAAATAGGTGTATTGGTGATTCCGTTCCTTGAGTAGCTCGAAAGCTTGTAAACAGTCCTCCGAAAAGTTGAAAGCTACCTCCTTCTCTAAGAGTTTCGTCATAGGACGAGTAATCTTCGAGAAATCCTTGATAAATCTTCGGTAGAATCCTGCATGTCCCAAAAAACTCCGAATTGCCTTCTCGTTCGTCGGTGGTGGTAGTTTGGCAATGACCTCGATCTTTGCTTTGTCTACCTCTATCCCAGCTTTTGAGATCTTGTGTCCCAATACGATTCCCTCTCGAACCATGAAGTGGCATTTCTCCCAGTTGAGGACCAAGTGTGCTTCCTCGCATCTTCCCAACATCTGATCTAAATTCTTCAAACAGTTGTCGAAAGAATCTCCGAAAACTGAAAAGTCGTCCATAAACACTTCCATTGTCTTCTCCACCATATCCTGAAAAATGGCTAGCATACACCGCTGAAAAGTGGCGGGTGCGTTGCATAGACCAAATGGCATCCTCCGATATGCGTAGGTTCCGAACGGGCATGTGAATGTGGTCTTTTCTTGATCTTCGGGATCGATGGGGATCTGAAAGTATCCTGAGAATCCATCCAAGAAGCAGTAGAACTCATTTCCTGCTAGTCTCTCGATCATTTGGTCCATGAACGGTAGTGGAAAATGGTCCTTCCTGGTGGCCTCGTTCAGCTTGCGGTAGTCAATGCAAACTCTCCATCCGGTAACTGTCCTTGTTGGCACGAGCTCGTTCTTCTCGTTCATCACCACGGTCATACCTCCCTTTTTCGGCACACAGTGAATGGGGCTAACCCATGGGCTATCTGAAAATAGGTAGATAGCTACCTGCATCCAACAACTTCAACGACCTACTTCCTTTAACGAGCATGCTGTCCTATTCGGATTTAGCCGCCGTTGTCCTTTGAACAACGGGGTTTTACATGATCAGTAAATTTATTGTTATGTTTGCAAAAATCGGGGCTGCAATTCCCGTGGGTATGTCAGATATATCGCAAGCAAAGGCCTTTTTATGACCTTTAAGGACTGTCAATAATCGAGCTTTTTCGTCACCCGAAGTGGATGACGAAATAACAACCGGTAATAAAGTAGTACCTTCAAGAAAAGCATATTCTAATGTACCGGTAATTGTTTTAGCCTCCAAGTCGGGTGGTGGTGACTCGATTGAAGATTTGATCCTCATGCTTTGGTCCAACTTCAGTTCTTCCTTAACTTCAACCTCCACTTCGCTCGATCTTCTCGTCTTCAAATCCTCCTCCAAGCTAGTTCTATCTCGAGAATTTCCTGCCATCTAATTCATCAAACACATCAATCCGAAAACAGGTTTCATCAGTAGAATAGGAATGAGTCATAGCTCTATCTAAATTAAAAACAATTCTTTCATTCCCAACCCCTAATGAAATTTGCCCATTTTTAACCCGAATAATTGCATCAGCAGTGTTTAGGAATGGTCGTCCAAGGATTAGTGGAACGGAGACATCCTCATCCATCTCCTAAAATCACGAAATCAACCGGAAAGGTGAATTTTCCCACGTTCACTAGCATGTTCTCAGCAATTCCTAATGGGTACTGAAATGATCTGTCTGCTAGTCGAATGCTCATCCTGGTTGGTTTTAACACTCCAATGGCGAGTTTAGCATAAAGTGAATACGGCATCAGGTTTATGCTAGCTCCTAAGTCTGCTAAAGCGCTGCAACTGTAGGTATTACTGAAGTTGCACTGAATCAGAAAGCTCCCTGGATCATCCAACTTGGGTGGTATCGTGTTCTTCACCAAGGCTGAACATTCTGTGTTTAGGAATGCGGCTTGCTCCTCCGATGGCTTTCCTTTGTTTTGTGACCAATTCCTTGATGAATTTAGCGTAATTTGGCATACCTGCAATCAAATCTACAAGAGGAACGTTAATATTAACAGATTTGATCATGTCACAAAATTTACCGTACTGCTCCCTCATTCTGCTTTTCGTAATCGTTGAGGATAGGGAACATGAGGCTTGTAAGCTTTGATTGGAACTTCCTCTACTGGTTCAGGTGTAGTGTCTTGGTCTGAACTGGTGGTGCCTCGTCCTCATCGTCATCGATCTCGAAATCATCAATTACGGGTTCAGCAGACAGGTTGCTGCGCACCAGGTGGGTGGTTGCTGCGCACCTACGTGATCAGGGGCCCGGTGCTGCGCACCACTGGGTGGGTGCTGCGCATCGGGGCTCTGTTTTGCTCCATTTTTCGGCTTGATCTCCTCCATAAGTATGTCCCGAGCGTGTATTTATTGCATTTACAGGTTCATCCTCTGTGTTTTGGACCAGGGTGGCATTCCGCTCGTGTTCCGGGATGTTGATATTTTGGTGCTTGATTATTGGAAGTGTTTCCTTGGTTCTGTGAGCGTGGATTCGGTTGAGTATTGCTTGGTATTTGGCCCGGTGGTCGATTTGAGTTCCGTTCGTTCATCCTGTCGAACCTTCTCTCTAAATCTTGATGTGCTGCCTGCTGATTTCTCAGTCCTTGCTCGATTTGTTCAGTCAAAGTTTTAAATTGTTTACGGGTATCGTCATTGGTTGATTTTTGGGTGTTGATGAATGATTTCAAAAGATCTTTCATGCTTGGATCTTCATCTTCGTCGTATCTTTGTCGTGGTGGGGAGCGAGTGTTGTTTTCTTTGCCATCCGTTGTCTCGATTGTCACCGCGGTTGTAGTTACCTCCGCGGTTTTGCCAGTTTGACCCCCGATTAGGATAACCATACTGTGCGTAGCTTGCATCCTCCACTTGATTACACTCACTAGCATAGTGAGGTCCTCCGCATCCTTCACACCCATGTCTTCACCAAGTGCATGTCCTTTCTCCATTCTTCCCATGCTGCTTATCAATTCTATCCACTAGTTGTCTTGACCTCTTGAACTAACGAGGATATTTCATGGCTACTCTCAGCTTGAGCAACTTGTCCCCTGTTTCTTTCGGCCTCGACCATCATTCCCGATACTCCCTTGATAGGCTAATGACCAGCTGTCTTCCATTAGGTTGTATGCTTCGTTGGTGGTTTTTGTACATGAAATCTCCTCCTCCAGCTAGATCCAGTTCGTTTTGAGACTCCTTGGTTAACCGTAGAAGAAAATTTCAATGCTATGGTCCTTGCCCAGTCCGTGACCATAAGCAACTTCGCAACAACTCCTTAAGTCTAGCCCATGCTTCAGTGGAAGTCTCTCATCTTCCTGTCGGAATCCTCTGATATTCTCTGAGTAATTTCCGACCCAAGGCGGGTGGGAAAATCTTTTGATGAAAGCCTCGCGCATTTGCGTCCATGTGTTATTGAATTTTCATTAAGCTCCTCGAACCAAACCTTCGCAGTCTCCGGTGAGAGACGAAGGGAATAACCTCAGTTTGACAGGATCGCCCTTGCCTTGGCCATATTTGAAATCTCACACAGCTCGTTGAATTTGCTATGTGTTTATGTGGATCTGAATTGTAACGCCCATCGAACGTGTTGTCTTGGATCATCTTGAATGGTGACCTTTGACAACAAAGTCATCACCCAATTCGGGGTGGTGATTGCCGACCCTGCGGGGTGGGGTGGCACCGCTACAGCTGCTGGCCCGTCGGTCATTGGTGTATCCAAGGGTCCATAGCTGGTTGTGGTTCCGGTTTTGTCTTCACACAAACACTTCTTCGACCTCTGGTTCTGAATCGCTTCCCTCGCTTTCTGACGACGACAATGTCTTCTAAACTTGACGGGTGAAACTTGATCAAAATTTGGTGGTGTCTGAAGTGATAAATTGCCTCTTCTCCTGCCTCGTCTCTTTGATACTCCTGGATTTGATTTGGACTCACGAGTGGTAATCCCGAAGGCCCTTGTGTTCATCAACTACCTGAAATACCTGAAAAGACAAAAACAAGAAAAGCGTAAAACGTACCGGTGAAATAACAAATAATAAAGTAACTTCTAAGTAAATAAATATTCAAAAGGATCGTATTACAAATTCGAAACAAAAACGAAAAATCAGTCCCCGGCAGCGGCGCCAAAAACTTGATGTGTAAAATCTAGTCTTAAAATTAACCTACTATTTAACGCAATTACACACTTCTAGGCAGTGGACCTATCCGTATATAATATAGTTTAAAGCAAGTAAAGGTTCGTTCGCAGGGACTAATTTGTTTTAATATTTCGAATAAATAATACTGAGTATTTGTGGGGGGTTTTATCGTAACAAAAAGATTGATTAAAAGTTTGCAAAGTAAAAGTGATTATAAAAAAATCGAGTGAAAAAGTAATTGAGATTATCGAATAATAAAGAAAATACACTTGTTTGACACTTCACTTGTTTTCCATTTAAATTTACGAAATTGATTAAATATTAAACTTCTAAAATATAGTAAAAGTCCTCTCGAATCTTTTAATAACTTTAACTACTTCTAATTATACCGTTCCTCTCGAATACAGTTGTAATTATTAATAGTTAAGCATTAAGTAACAAGCCTGTTTTTAGTGATTTAATCTTATAGAGTTTCCTCTCGAATAACTCCTCTAAATACTAAGTCCTTCCGAATCTTAACAAATAGACTTACTCAATTAAGTTTAATTACCTAAGTTGTTATTACTAAGTCCTCTCGAATCTTAATAATTTTAAACCGATTATAGACCGACCGATTATTTCATATAAATTATTTAACCTATCTAGATTTCTCTCGAATACCTAGAATGTTGATTAATTAAATTATATATAAACAACTTTATGATAATATGTTAAAACTTAAACAAATAAGGATTAGCGATTAAACACAAAAACATAAATAATCAATTACGCAAAAGTAAACTTCAAACAAGATCCGTTAATCAAACAAGCGTAAAAAGAGTTTAGTTGCTCATAATCGACATAAAAATAGCAAATAAACAAATAGAAAACATAATAGAAAAAGTCTTAAAAAGGAAAAGAGGAACAAACTAAAAGATTGCAAACGCGTCGTGACCGACGTTGAATGAAAACCAAATTCCTAGCTTGAAACCTTGCCTCCAAACTTGAACTCCAGCTCTAAGACTTGAAAATAATAATTGAATGAATGATTTTGTTGCTGGAATTGGTTTGGTATTTATAGGCAAAAATAAAGAGAATTCGTATTCGAAACCAACACAAAAATCTTTCAAAAACACAATGATGGCAGCGTGCGTGGCCTTTCAAATTTAATTACTTTGTTTTTAGGTGGTGGTAGTTTCCTTTGAAGACTTATTCCTTTTCTTTTTAATCCCACGTGCCTTCCTTTTTTTTCTCTACCTTCTAGTCATGAGCTCCTCAAATCAATTGTTTCCAAAGATTGAAAACAAGACTTTTGAATATATTAAATTGAAACTCCCACGTGCTTCCTTTACAATTGGAACAGGAATGAATATATATAATGACTCTTTTTTTGGATATGGATCAAGTCTTCTTCGGTGGACTTTCCTTGTTTTATTACAATTGATTTTCTTTTCTTTTGCTTCTTGTAGTCCACGCTTCCGTTATTTTTATAGTTAATCCATATCATCCATTTGAAAATATTGGCATAGAGTCAATATCCTTTCCAAACTCTTAATATCAAATTTTCATATTATTTATTATTTCTTCGTCTAAAAGTCCACTTTACCGTCACATTCAACCTATCACTTGAATAAAACACTTTCACACAATTAAATGTAAAAATCTTATCCTATCCATCATGATTAAATATGAAAATGACCAAATATCGCATATAAATAACTATATAAATATGCGATATCAGATCGTCAGATTCATCCTCACCGGTGTACCACTCTCTGATCCTCACCGGTGTACATTACCGGTTTGTGACAAACCTCACCGGTGTACCACTCTCCAATTCTACCTGATCCTCACCGGTGTACATTTCCTTGTTTAACAAATCTACCTACCCCAATTCCTTCCCCAATTCCTTCTCCAGTCAATCGAAGCCTCTATGGAACTCGACACACTTGAAGTACAACAACCAATCCAACCTCCTCGATTTCTGATCTTGCCTTTCTCCGGCCTGAAACCTTTGAAGAAGACGCTCTGGTTGAATCGGATGTGTCTCTCAACATGGTCGCTTTTCTTTTCTCTTCACTGAGTTCCCGAGAACCATTTCTATCAGTTTCTGTAGAGGAGCTCTTTTGAAACGAACGATCTGAACATGAGACGGGGTCTGCTCGTGACCTAGTCGGTTTATCATAGTCTTCAACCTCGCTACCTGTGGGAGCAAACATGTTGGCGGGGAAGCTGAGCTGAGAAACGGCGGTCTTGCGGACAGCAATGGTGTCACAGATCTGAATTGGGGGTGGGGGGTTGGGTTTTAATTAGGTTTTATTTTTAATAAATGTATTAAAAATATTTGAGGAAAGGGATAATAAATCTGATTTTGATTTATTTTGATTTTGATATTTGGATTTTTGAGGAAGAAGGAGAAAGGTAGGTGAAAAGTGCAAAAAGACGAAAATACCCCTCACGTGTTTAACACGTGAGGGAACACTAACGGTGAAAATTAACGGACATCCAAATTAGGGACGAAATCCGTAATTACTCTAAACTTTGGGACATACCATGCAACTTTTTAAGCTTAGGGACAATAACCGTAATTTTATATAAACCTTAGGGACGATCTATGTAATTTACTCTACAATAAATTATATTTCATGCGCGCTTACCATTTATTTTACTTTTTTTATTTTTTTTTTAAAACTGCTTAACTTTATTTTGAGCAAGTATAACCCTTTAGAATTTTTAGTTATTTACTTTTATTGTCAAAATTTTAGTTTTTACTTTTATTTATGCTCATTTATAACCCTTGTGAATTTACATACGCGAGTATTAATATAATAATTAACATAGTCAATATCAATATTAATTTTCATGAACATAATTAAATAATAAAATGTCAAACTCACTATACTAAACTAGTTATTTAATGTATATGCAATTTGATTTCTTTCGGTAATCGTTTTCAATGGAAATGGATAACGGATAGCGATGACTTTTGGTTATCATAAATATAACTTAGATTAATGTTAAGATAGATCGTGTGCATTTTGTGCACTTTCAGGGGTTTTCCTTTTCATATGGGTCAGATGCATTTTCCTTTTCCTTGTTTATTTGATAATAATTTCTATTCATAGCAGTTTTTCGACGATCAGATGCATTTTGAGCACTTTCAAAGGTTTATTCTTTACGGCATGGTGTTATATTGTCACACGATGAATGATTTATTCTCCTCTCTTCTAAAGTTCCTATGGATACCGCATTCGATGTTCTCAAATCCATGTCCATATGAGGTGTTCTCATATTTATATTTGTTGCAAGTATGGCAGATTGACTGCTACCTTCATCGTTCGCTATTTGTTGGATTTTTTTCATTTCTTTTCGTCTTGCATAATACTCTTTTTGGTATTCTTTTCGTTTTGCTACAGCCCAAACATGAGTATGAATTACACTTATTATATAAATGTACCCCGAGATTAGTTTTAAATGATAATCATACCTTCTTTTTTTTATCCAAACTGGGAAAAGTCACCATTAACAACTTTTCTCATTTTGCTTTTGTATAGTCTTTCATAATAATCTCTATTTTGTTCTTTACGTTTCTCTGCAACATTATTATCTTTATTTTAAACATGTGATACAAATAATATAAACACTAAATAAATATAAAAGATATATCTTTTTCCATATCGATGAGGTTGGGATTCCTATTTTCATCGTTGCTTTGTCTCATTTCAAACTGTAAGATATGCAAACAAAATAATGTGTAATAAATTTATTTGACATTCTTTGAAAGTCACGCATGATATATCATATATTTTAATCGCATTGAATAATGATTTGACTCAATAATAACTTTTACTTTTTGAAATCCATTTATGATAATGTTCATGGGTGCAAAAGAATATAGGATATTGGATAAATTATTATAATAATTTTGTTAATTGACAAAAAATTAATTTTGTTAATATAATCTCGAGCCTCTTCTACAACAACATCTCGAGCAACGTCTTCATCATCAACTATGTCATCTTCGATGACAATACAATCGTCACCCTAGCCCATTGAGTGCTCTACCTCGGGCCATCGACATCATACGCTCTACTGATTCCAGTTTTTAAAGTCTTGTTCTCTTTTTTGTTTCTTAGCAATGAGATCAGCCTTGTCATCTTCGATGTTATTGGATCACTGATGGTGTTGCCAATAGGTTTCATTGTACAATTGTATAAAAAGAAATGGTATGAAAAAAGTAAATATTAAAAGTTTATTTATGTAGTATAAAATGTGGAGGGAAATTTAGTAATAGTAAAATGGTTTTGTATTTTCAATTTTTTAAATTTTATTACTAATTAGGAAAGTATATTGGTAGGAAATTGATTTGTCCCTTATATCAATTTTTGGTTTGTTTAGTAGCTATAAATTAATTTAATCTGTCCCTTATATTAACCAGTTTGTCTATTATTACTTGGCATTTTATAAGTTAATTTAATATGGAAACAATATTAAATTAAGTTCATCAAATAAATCAAGGGATTTATGTAATTATTGTCATCTAAAAATGGTCATCTAAACGATTTATGTAATATTAAAAATGGTTAATTTAATATGATATATATTTGAATATTAAATCACAAAATATGGAAACAATATTATATCATATTAATATGGATGATAAGGGCAAAATAGTAACTTCCTTCTTAAATTTCAATTTTAAGAAAATACACCCAAATGCTTTATAGATAATATGATTAAGACCTTGATAGAAATAAACAATAAAAATGTCAAACTCATTCAATACCTTGTTTTCACGAGTAAATATATGACACAGTCCATCAAATATATTAATAAATTATGTCCGAAAAATAGTAAGTCCAAAAAAATACAAATGTAGATTAAATTCATGATTTTTATTAAATCATGTTTTTAAATAATAAGTCTAAAAAAATAGAAAGTCTAAAAATAGAAATCAACAAATGTTAGCTTAAGTACGATATTACATTCTACTTAAGCTAACATAATTCATAGTTTTGATAACAACAAATGTGGATTTCTAGTTACCGTTTGATTATACTTTATCAATAATCATCCTATATAGGATATTACTCTCAAATTTAGAAAAATACATACTTTTAATACATGTTTTAATACATAAATCACCCCAAAACTTTATATGTAATTAAATTTTCACAATGATGTAATTCCATAGTATTAATGGAATTTTGGAAAGTAGTAACTAAATGAAAACATTGACGGTGAAGTCGGTCTCGAAAATAGTAAAACCTTGTATAGTTCTATTGATCGTTGAAAACAAAACGATCTTGCCAAAGAGATAAAAATATGATAGTTATAATTTTGTTGGTGACTATTTAAGTATTTTAGAGATTTGTTGAATGAAAATTGGGAAAGGGTAAAAATGTTTATTTAAAGATTTTCTCAAAACATATAAATATGTTTGTTACAGATTCAAGATCGTTTTGTTTTCAACGCCTTGTGATAATTATAATTTCTTGCGGTTTGCTTTTGCGATTATGGTTTTGTTAACGACTATTTAAGTATTTTAGGTGACTAGGTATCGACAAACTTTACATTTCACAGAAAATATTGAATCGTCGGTCAATAATAACTCAGAGTTCTTTGGACCCGTACAACCCTTTTACACACAGTGAGAAGTTGGCGATGGGGCTCGCTAAGGGAGTTGGGATCAAACCCGTAACATACACTACAAGAAATAGTGCTTTTGCTGACATACAAAAAGTGTCAGGAAAAGTATAAGAAGTGTCAGAAAAAGATAAATTAGCTTCTCCTTCACTTATTATAAGTGTTGGCAGAAGCTCCGACGGTAAAGGTTATGGTGATACACCTATCCTGACACATCATATGTCTACATAGGTTAGATCTTTTGCCTACACCAACTTTTGTGTCAAGAATTGACAATTTCTAGAAAACTTTCATACAAAACTTTTGCAAACACATATTAGAACTTTCAGAAATACCAAATAATAATTTTCAATCTAGTAATAATATAAACATTGCACGCAAATCATAATCCATACAAATCATAATTTTCCTGGAGTAAGAAGGCGACCAAGCTGATCTCTAGACATAGTGTTCCAGATTCTGTGAGCAATGACAATAAATTCCAAGAAACCTGCTTCCCCGTAGTGCACTGCCATGCCTGAATAAAAAACAAATTCAGGAGTCAGTACCACTCAAACATAGAAAGAAAAAAGGCCTTCAGCATTAGAAGTATATGCTTTGAAAAGAACTAGGGGACTCTCGTGCGTTGCACGAGGTCCGGTCAAGCAAGTGAATGGGGACGGTGCGTGACGCAAGCTGGAGGACTTCGTACCAGCCTCTGCAATGACAACGTATCGAAAAACTATGCCCTGATCCTCGGTATCTGAAACCTTCTTAAACAGAGAGTCAATCATCTCCACCTTTGGAGACCGAGTACGAACAGAAGCTCTATATCGTGATATTCATGACCAGTGTCGTGAGCTAACAACCTGTATAAACACAAGGAACACAACATTTACCACTAGAAATCAAATAAATAACTATCATATCATGAACAAAATTTAATAATTTATTATAATTGTCTCGTGAAGAAACGAATATATGCATAGTGGTTTGATCAACCTTATTGAACTTGTTATCTCTGCCCAAATATGCAGTGGTAGTAAGCTATCAGTATCCCCTCTAGATTGCATAGAAGCTTTTGAATCTGATTGAATACCCCTACCTGTGCTATCCAGTCGGTCATTTGATCGTACCTGTTACAAACATCCTTAAATTATTGTCATTACTTTGACTTTATACGATTACATAAAGGTAACAAAACAGGTCGGCTTGGGATGACCCATAACATTTTTTGTCCAAATTTTTTGCTCATAAATAGTTAGTGTTCAATTTAATTACAAAAAAAAAAATATTTATATTAGTAATAATCAAATTATTCGACGAAAATGATTTAGGGGGGCGTATAGGAAGACATTTTGGCTATTATATGGCTGCAAGACTTGAGTGGTAAAACATAACCTGATTCGACCCATCTATCAGTAAATGGGTCGACAGAAACTGCCACTTCTATGTTTAATTTTTGTTTCTTAACTCACATGTTATATCCACCCTCGGACAGATTTAACCGATCTGGTGGCTCCTGCTGAATTGACATTCGGGTATATGTAACTCGCTCTCTCTGTAGCTGTTGACATGAACAAAAACGATGCATGTCCTAATCCTGCCAGTTTAAAAAAACGTCAAATACAGCATAATGTCTTCTACATACCCATAACGACATCGGGTATTAGTGCTTATACATACCTTAATAAGGAATCGAGTTTGGTCTTATTGAAATCAAAAGTTACAAGCCAAGGGTTGACTGCAGATATCTGTATACTTTTTTTAACAAACATCCAAAATAGCAGGAATTATAAGGCAAAGTTGAAACGAAACAGAAACGTTATGTAATCGACAAAAGATGCAGACTGCGACGAAAGCAACAGCCCAATGTCAGTGACATCAATTTTTATTTTCAAATGATAACATATGCGAGAAAAATCATATAAATGTCCCTAACTTAAAAAAATCAAAAGCCAAAAGCAACAAAAGAACCAAACTAAGATGACTGTCCCATAAACACAAACCATAACATAGAAAAACTTTACATCAGTTGATAAGGAGATAAATTGATCTGTTTCCGAGTGCGTGATTCATAACTTTATTTCATAACATATGGGAAACAAATCATATAAAAGTCTACAATCTATGGTACATCGATCATCCTTTCAACACAAATCATATAAAAGTCGTTAACTTTAAAAAATCTGACAAAGTTACAACATCTAACTTATGTAACATAACTCCAATTCAACAATATATCGAAAAATAGGTAATAGAAAAATAGCAAATAATACAATCTATGGTACATCGATCATACCTTTGAAGACAAATATATAAATCAATAAGATGCAGACACAACAACCGCTACACGATCACTGCACACACAACAAATAATACAGTTCATGGAAACAATCAGTCCTTATATTCGCAACCTTATTTCGTAACATATGGGAGACAAATCATATACAAGTCGTTAAGATTAAAAAATCTGTTACAACATCTCAGCAAAACAAATTAATCTGTTCCAGTCCAACAAAATATATTGGTATGAAAAGGTAACAACTTATCTAATTTTTTCATATATTTTTTGTTAAATTTGGCATGCGAATACGATGAGGGTGTAGTTAGTAGAAGATAACATACCTGACATCGTTTTTCCTATACTCGTGATATTGCCATTTTCATCTATAGCATCAAGCAGGAACAACACTAACTATACCATTGACTGTTATCTGCAAGCAACAAAAGTTATCACTCCTAGAAACATTCTACTCGAAGCATAACAATCAAGCTTAGAATCAACTAAAAACATAATCAACTACCCCAAAAACAACCAAAATGACACAACTATCCTACAAACTACCAAAATAACTAACATATCGCAGGACAAAATATACACAAATTACTACAAACCGGCAACACTCGTCTAGACATAACCCCCATTTTTCCACTATTTTATCAAATCCTCTGCAAATTCAACAACAAATCAAACAACAAAGAACATACCTCAAAAAACGAAACGATTGAAGAGTTACAGAAATGCTGAGCTGCAGAAAACATTTACACTGGAATATATCAAATACAGCTATCTTAACACTACACAAACATTAAAGAGCTATAGTTTTCATAAAATATTAAAACTAGTTTTATGTCGAATACAATTCCTTGGAACCGAATAAAAGAAAATTACTCCAGATACAAACCATATTATAACTCATTTATAAACACCAAATATTCAGCTACTTACACGGAAGATGGTCAACTCTCAACAGTTACTTATCAATCCAAGTCCATAACTAACTAATAATACATTCTATTTATTTCTAAGCAAATCGCTCAACAAATCATGATTTTAACAAATTATAACAATAAAGATACCTGAAGAGAGCACCAAGCGAGATTAAGAAAAGCAGAAATCCAAAGAAGAAGATAATAAGCAATCATAACATGAGAGCGGCGATGATTAAGCTTTTTAATATTCTTCTTAAGATAAAACGCTAATTATACTATAAACAAAGCATCAATTAACACAACAATTATACCTAGCGAGTGACGGCGATTATACCTAGCGAGTGACGGCGATTGGCGGAGATCGGTGACGGCGATGACGGCGATGACGGCGGAGATCAGTGACGGCGATGACGGCGGAGATCAGTGACGGAGATCGGATTATGAAGTTGGTGTGTGAGATTTGATGTCAAATAGTAAGAGGATTAATGTTGATTATGAAGTTGGTGTGTGGCGGTAATGTCCAATCTTGTGATTTACATATTATTTGTATATTAAAATGATTAAAGGTGATTTATTGTTAAAAAATTTAAATATTTAAACATAATATATATTTAGTAATATAATTTATATTTTCTTAAAATGTAGTAAAATAGAGTTGATCATCGGGTTAAAATAAAGCAGAAGTGAAAACTGATTTTATAAGGAACCTGTACTGAATCGGTTCGGATCGGTTTTCGGTTAGATTTCGATCGGACCGATATGGCTAGGTTTTTGGGCTCGGTTTGAGTTGGTCCGGCACAACTTAGTTTTTAGGTTCGATTTGTGTTGGACCAATCCGATTCGCTTTTCGAGTTCGGTCCAATCGATTTTGATTTCCTCTAAGTAAACTATACATCTCACTACACTTATTGGAAAATGTATATAAGTGTAAGGATATGCGTACTTTTGCTAACACTTTTTTAAAAGTATAAGCAAAACACTAGACTTTTACTAATACTTTATAAAATGTGTAGATAAAATTGTACATCTTCCTACACTTATCGGAAAATGTAGATAAGTGTAAGGATATGCGTACTTTTGCTAACATTTTTTTAAAAGTATAAGCAAAACACTAGACTTTTACTAATAATTTATAAAATGTGTAGATAAAATTGTACATCTCCCTACACTTATTGCAAAAATTATATAAGTGTAAGGATATACGTACTTTTGCCCACACTTTTTTTAAAGTATAAGCAAAACACTATACTTATACTGATACTCTATAAAATGTGTAGATAAAACTTCATATATCCTCACACTTATTATAATATGTAATCAAAAGTTACACTTTTGCTTACACTTTTCATATTGTGTGGATAAAAATTAAGCTATGCTTATAGTTTTCTTATAAGTGTAAGGATATGTGTACTTTTGCTAACACTTTTTATATGTGTCATTAAAAAAAGTGTCAGCAAAAGACCTTTTTCTTGTAGTGATATATCAAACAAGCTCTTCCTTTGAAGGCAACAACACATTTGCAAGGCGAGGCGTAAGAACTGGACTCAAGTGCAAACTTCCTACGAATTGGGGTTTGCAATAGACAAAATATATGATTCAATAACCAAATATTTCTCTATATGATGTATTAGATAATACTTTTCAGAAACAATATTTCCATCTTATTATTGTCTAGGTATCACAAAATTTGTAATCGGATACGATAGAGAATCAGTTGATCGTTGAAAAAACAAAACAATCAACTATTAAACTTTTCGGCTCATTATTTAACGTTTGTTCATTGTATGTAGAGACTTACAAAAATAATGCTATTTATCATATGTTACGACCGTATAAAACAGTTTACAAAAGTTTTGGGCGGTTTTAATTATGGGTCATTATTGAGGAATTTAGCAACCGTCCTCTAGTAGTAGGCTTCGACGGATAGTAAGTTCAGGAAGACAACATCTTAAGTAGAATGTACCTTCAACATACAACATCTAACTGAAGTTGTTGCGGATGCCGAACCTAGTTGTTGCGGGTTCAACATGTATCAAATAGTGACCTACACTTCTAAACATAGTCAATGATGAGTGATGACTATAACCTATCAACATTGTTGTTGTTCTCGTTCCGCTACCCCTGGACTCTTAGAGCACCCCTTAGAATCAAGTAAGGGACGTGACCCTCTTGACCCCGTATTGTACGTATCACATATCAATATATCAAACAAACATGTACTTGTGTTTAATATATTATAATATGTAAAAATATTACTAAAATATCAATCAATTTAAATTTTTTAGTATGTCATAAAACTTACAATTGTCAAAACAGATCACAAAAAATTATAAACACAAAATATAACTTAAAAATAAAATTTTATTTTAAAGAAAGAGTATATTATAGTTAAAGTGAGATCGTTAACCTAATAATATGTCTAGCATTAAGAACTTGGCATCCAACAAAATAATTGTAAATTCAATAAGAAAGAAAATATATTTTTTATATGTAATGTGTCAAATATTGGATGAATTAATTATTGATAAGTTAGACATGATAATAACATTACTAACGAAATAAACTTTAACAATTATGAAACTTGGATTACGAGAAAAAATGCGTTTGGAAACGCTCCTCCTAACATAAACGGAACATGAAATTTTTAAACGGGGGGCGAAACGCTGCAGCGATCCATACAACACACAGTAAACTGATAATTTCTCGGATTCAGGTAGTGAAAACGCACGATTTTCCCGAACTTTGGGAGGGCTGGGCCTCCATTAAGGTACGTCTATTCCTCCTAATAAAAACATTATACATTGTACTCATAAACGTAAGGGCATATTTGACATTTTAAAAATTACTCAAAAAAATACGGACAACCACATTTACATGCGATTTTACTGAGTAAAAACAGTAGAAAAAGTCATTACAAAACAAACAAACTTCGAGTTAAAGAAGTAGCTCCTCATACACTTCACACTCTTAAGGTCTAAAAACACTAACATACACATTTTTCACTCCCCTTACCACACTACTCATCTTCACTCATGGAACCGCGGTTCCACCCTCGTTGCGACGTTCTCTTTTTCGTTGTTATCTATGTCTTAACCGCCCATCAAATGTCGGTCTATGGTGGTGGCTTTGGTGGTGGTGGTGAAGACGCTTATCTTGTCCTCGACCCATCTCTTCATTTTGAAAATGGACGTATAAAAAATGCCTACATTGCATTACAAGCGTGGAAAACACTTATTGTATCTGACCCACATGGTGTGACGAATACTTGGATTGGATCGGATGTTTGTAACTACACGGGTGTGTTTTGTTATGAATCGCCTGATGATCCTCAACAACGAACTGTAGCGGGGATAGACTTAAACCATCAAGATATAGCTGGCAGACTCCCGGACCATCTAGGTTTGTTATATGATCTAGGAATATTTCATATTAATTCTAATCGGTTTTGTGGGACTCTCCCACGTAGTTTTTTAAATTTTAGGATACTTTTCGAGCTTGACATAAGTAACAATAGATTCGCGGGAAGCTTTCCTCATTTAGTTTTGGAGCTTCCTGAGCTTAAGTATCTTGACATTCGTTATAACGAATTTGAAGGTAATCTTCCTCACGAGCTT
The DNA here is from genome assembly GCA_910822075.1 of Senecio squalidus. Classification (NCBI taxonomy): domain Eukaryota; kingdom Viridiplantae; phylum Streptophyta; class Magnoliopsida; order Asterales; family Asteraceae; genus Senecio; species Senecio squalidus. The sequence goes on along the minus strand of CAJVGC010000592.1, from coordinate 38,743,205 downwards.
TTTAACAAAAATCTTGATGCTATACTTATAAACCATAATAGGTTTTCGTCTAACTTACCTGAAAGCATCGGGAATTCCCCTGCTTCTGTGATTGTTCTTGCGGATAATAAGTTTTCAGGATGTGTTCCTTCGAGTATAACAAAAATGAAGAATTTAGACGAATTGATCTTGAGAAACAATGGGTTTGATTCTTGTATGCCAAATACAATTGGTATGTTGAAGAATTTAACTGTGTTGGATTTGAGTAATAATAGGTTGAAAGGCGAGTTGCCTTCGACTATTAAGGAAATGGGGAATTTGGAGGTTTTGAATGTGGCGCATAATATGTTATCGGGGAATATTACTGAGAGTTTGTGTTTGCTTCCTAATTTGGTGACGTTTAGATACGAATATAACTTTTTTGTGAATCAAACAAATGTTTGTTTGGAGTTCGACGATTTTGATGATAAAAGGAATTGTTTCAAAGATAGGCCAAATCAAAGAACAAGAACACAATGTGGGAAGTACCTATCTAAGCCGCTTAACTGTAGCGCTATAGGGTGTGGCCATACGCCAGCATTGCCTCCACCATCAGTGCCAATTCCGGTACCATCCTCACCACCTTTAACTCCTCCACCATCACCACCACCATCACCATTACAATCCCCATCATCGCCACCATCACCAACACCATCCCCATCATCATATCCGTCACCATTACCTTCACCATCACCATCACCGTCACCATCATCACTTCCACCACCACCTTCTACTTGTCCACCCTGTGAGCAAAAACCTCTACCATGTGAGCAAAAACCTCCACAATCTCCAACAACAACCGAAGACTACCACGTTTAGGACCTTGATAAGTTTCTTTACACATTTGTCCTCTATTGGCCTTAGAAAATGTTGAAAACAATCTTTCAAACAAGACGGACAATAATCAGAGAACGCGGTGAAGAATTTACTATCATAGATTCAAATTAATCATGAGGAATAGCAATGTATGTTTCTTAGTATTTCATATTTATTTCATTGAATTTTATGTACTTCTATAAGTAGTTAATAAGAGGGTTTCACATATAGATCGAGATAGATTTAAAAATTGCGAATGTAAGTATGGAAGAGTCTGTTTTCATTTTGTGTTGATTTTAGGCCTATTGTAGCCTAACTGCACTTTCGTTATTATTTCAAATCCCATTATCTTCTTCAAGGATTACGATTCAAGGGTGTCTACTTGCCCCAGAAATACTATGCGTGAAGCTAATCTGTCTCGAATGTGACTCTTTCATCCATTTGTTTCTATTTGCAGTACTAGTACTTCTTGTATGTTTTAAGACTTTAATGTGTGTCTGAAACAATATAAACGTATTAGCAACCGCCGGTCAATTATGCCTTTTTATGACATATACTTAAAGCACGATCGGTCAATTAGCACTAGACTCGTGAGATAGCATTATGTTGAGAAAGATGTCGTAAAAATGGTCAAATGAAACAATTTGTGACTTTTAATATATGTAGAAACAAATTTTCGGGACATAAACCATCAAGCATGTCTAAGATGAGTTTTCTCGGTTGCAAAGAAGCGCCTACTTCAAAATGTAAGTACTAAATCTAGTTGTAGTATGTTATAAATGAGTTTTTTTAACTCTGGCACAGGACCGACCCAAAGGCAGTGCAGTGCAGGAGGAGCGACGGCCGCGGTGCCAAGGTTTCGAATAAAATTTAATAGTGTTTTTAAATATATAGTAAACAGTAAAATTTTAAAATAAAATTACACAGCTCAATTGGTAAAGGGGTAAAATGGTGTTAGTCAAATCAAAGTGGTCTTAAGTTCAAGTCCTAATATTCTGAAATATTAGAAAAACCAAAAAACGTGTTCAAATCATAATATTCTTTAAAGCCTTTTATGAAATAGTGCAAACCTCTTTTCTGTTTTATAAGTAAATTGTGAAAACTCAATTTGATAGTTTCCCACAAATTTCTTTATTAAATTTTAACATATTTTCTTACATTTATCATATAATTATTGATTAAGTTGTATTTTTTGTCCCTCAAGATTATTCAATTCATCGATTTTGTCCTTAGACTTTTTTTTCTCGCAATTTTGTCCACAACTTGTTATTTTTCCTTTTTTAGTCCCTCTTGCTAACTTTTGTTAGTTTTCTCCGTTAGATGACCAACTAGATGATATTGAAATGACCAATATATAAGTATATTTACAAAAATATTATATGATAATTTAGTAAATATCTTTGTTTTATAAGATAATCAATAAAGCGATATTGAAAAGGTGGTAAACATTTACATATAAGTATAATTTTTAAAGTGGAAAAATAAACAATATCTGACATGTTTTTAAAATTTTCAATGGTTTTCTAAAAAACGAAAACTCCTACAACATTCCAGAAAATTAGAGAAACAAAAATAGAGAAAATTTTATGTAACTATACGCAACATAGAGATCGAAGAGTACCGTATTAAAAGTTCCATGAACATAAAACTATACCAAAATCATATTCATATGCTTTTTTATTTTCTTAATATTTGTTTACACACTTTGCCAAAATCATATACATATTCATATAGGTATATTTTTTACTTCTAGAAAATTTATTTAATGTCATTTACAGTATTAATTTTAAGACTATGCGGTGTGAGGCGTGTTTTTAACCAATAACGCCGCCACCTAGGATGGATAACGCCCCACCACGCCCTCCACCACACCGGTGGGGGCGTTATCGGCCAAAATCCAGCCACGGCGTGTGCAGAATAACGCCGTGGTGGGAGGAAAGGTGAGAGGCAACGGTCGAATTCTTCATGCAACGGCCATATTTTTTAAACGAATTGCCTATATATACCCACACTCACACATCCTCAAACACACACAAAATATATACAAATTGTATCAAAAACACACAAAAAACACACACAAAGTTTTATAAAATGTCAAGTTCGTCAAGTTCGGATGAAGATGCAATTGTAGCCGAAACGATTAGAGGCGTTGTTAGTTATGCATCACAACATATCCAAAGACCAATCACCAGAAGAAGAACCGTCATAGAACGTAACCGTGAAGAAGCTAACACACTACTAATGGAATCTTACTTTTCTCCGGGTTGCACCTACAACGACGAACAATTTACCCGTCGTTTTCGAATGAGGAGGGAGCTGTTTCTCAGGATATGCCACGATTTTGAAAACAATTTTGAGTATTTTAGGCAAAAAATTGATTGTAGAGGAAGGGCTGGGTTTACACCGATTCAGAAATGCACCTCCGCCATACGACAACTTGCTTTTGGCACTTGTAGTGACATGTGGGACGAGTATTTAAAAATGTCCGAAAGAATTTCACGTGACTCTCTTGCCTACTTTTGCGAAGGTAAATTTTTAACCTTTACATTTTTAATTAGTTTACTTTAAAACTTATTTGTACTTAAAATGTAATAATATCTGAAATAGGTGTGGTTTCTTTATACGGCAAGAGATATTTACGCCGTCCTAGTTGGAGCGACATACAGCAGATTATGATGGTTCATGATGAAAAACACAATTTTCCCGGTATGCTAGGCAGTTTGGATTGTATACATTGGGAGTGGGAAAATTGTCCTGTGGCTTGGCATGGTCAATACCATAGGGGTGATCACGCTCACCCTTCCATTATGTTAGAGGCTACGGCCTCTACTGATTTGTGGATATGGCATGCATTTTTTGGGGTTGCTGGAGCGAATAATGACATCAACGTCTTGGATCAGTCACCGCTTTTCAACAACATTGTGAATGGGACGGCTCCCGATCAGTCGTTTATTGTTAACGACACAACCTACAAATACGGGTATTACCTAGCTGACGGTATTTATCCAAAATGGCCGGTGTTAATAAAGTCTTTCAGGGAAAGAGACGAATTAAACGAGAAGCGTAACCATTTTAAAAAAGCCCAGGAATCTTCAAGAAAGGACATCGAACGGGCATTTGGAGTGTTGAAAAAAAGGTGGCATATAATTAAAAACCCCGCAAGAGCTTGGAGTTTAGAAAAAATTAGAAACGCGATGTACGCCGCTATAATTCTTCATAACATGATTTTGGAAGACAAAGGTCTCGCGTATTGTCAAGCTTATGATGAGAATGCCATCGAACCAGAAGTCCAGATTAGCTTTGAAGAGAAACAACAGAACATACGTGACATGCGTGACGAAGGTACCCATCACAGTCTGTTAGCCGATTTGATCGAACATGTCTGGTATTACCGCCCCCGAGGAAACAACGCTGAAGATTGAAGTGTTTTTTTTTTTTAAATTGTATTTTTTTAACGTATTTTAGTTTAATCGTAATATGTTTTTTAATAAATTGTAGTGTGTGTTTGTTTTTTTTAATAAAAATACAAGTTTTTAAATTTTATTTATATAAAAAAAATTATAAATATACAACTTTTTAAAATTACACTCTCTTTCCTCTATCACTCCACATCATCATCACTTACACACAACCACACCACCCATTTTTATCACTCCACATCATCACACTCTCTTTCCTACAAATCACACTCTCTTTCCTACAAATCACCTCTATCACTCCACATCATCACTCCCAATCACCCACCACACCCCATAGTCTAACAAATGTAAAAATTTTCAAGCACCAGAATTTCTATTCACAAGTATTAAAAAAATGGTTTTAATAACGACAATCCTATAGAGTTTGTTTCTAAAACTTTAACACATATTTTATTTTCTTATAAATTATTAAAAACTTCAAATGTTACCAATATCACTAGAATGAAACATATTTTCCATTTTCTCGGTTGAGGACGCAAAAATATTTTTTACTTCCTTCTGTTCACATATAGGACTTGTCGAACACAAACTCTGATTTTCTCAAGAGTCACCGAACATTTTCTTCTATCCAACAAGCTTGTAGAGGTCTTGAAGGCCGATTTCAATGAGATGACTTGGTAACATTTAATTGTAGTCGATTGTAATACGAGTACTGATATAGGTAATAGATTTGATCAATACCCATAAATGAGTCTTGAAAAATATGAATATATACACCAAACAAGATTTGATATTCTTCAAATGAATTATGATAAAGTTTGAATTAAATTCAATTTATGTTTGGCAAACATTTGAGTTTGATATATTTTTATATTATGATTTTAAATCAACAAATGAGAATTAGTGTATATTTAGTATATACATTAGAGCAATTTTATTTTAACATAATTATATTTCTAAAAGAATTTTATTTTATATCACTTTCTGAATTTTAATTCAAAAGTTTTAATATCGAAGATGCTCTTTTGTTTTTTTCTTAATATATTTTACGAGACATTATTTTCCCTTTCTAGTTATTGTATTTCGATTGCTTTATTAAATTAGAATTAGAATCCACAACATATTGAAATTAAAAAGACCTTACATAAAAATTCATATTTGTTACATCCCTCATTCCATTACACTCCCACTAAACGTTTAAATCCTTACATTTGTTTACACACTTTGCCACGCAGCTATTGAAGTCACTCCCACCTGCAAAGTCCAAGTCAAAATCAAACTTAAAGTCAAAGTCAACTACATAAATTTAATACAATTTGACTAATAGCAAAAGATTTCTTTTCATTAATTACTTTCAATTTCTTTTATTAAAAAAAACAAATATTAAATTATACCAAAATTTATATTTTATTTTTTATAAGACTTGGATCTACAATTTTTAAATTAATTAGATTATATATATTTTAGTGTTAAAATTTTAATGTTGAAATTTTTAAAGGAAAATACATAATTATCTCTCATTTAATTATCAACAATCTATTAATGTTAATTTTTAACATTTTTTTTTAATTTTTTAATTTTATTTATAAAAAAAACTCATTAAATTCAAAACACAATAAATGTTCAATTTTTGTAAAAATAATATAACTGACCGATATATTATATACAATATATATATATCACAAAACGAATGATAAACTATCTTAATTATTATCACGATATAATTTTTTCATATTACATACTTTTTTTCGCCGCATCATCACGCGAATATTTTACTATTATTAATTATAATAAATTAAAATTGTGAGAGAATAAGTGAGAACATACCATGGTTGTGTATCCCACAAGTTTGCAAAGAGCATTCAACTATGCAATACTTTCTTTTATGTAGTTGAGACGGATATATTTCAGATGTAGTGCTAATGACCGGGCTCCCATATCCATCCGCATCCGCTCCTATATCTAAATCCTCATCCGCGACCACCTCAGAGGGTGAAGGGGCAGAACCTTCTGATGGTGGCGACGGAGGACTCTCGGCTTTAGGAGGGGAACCTGAACCCGGAACCGAACCCGGTGGGGGAGAGAAACATTTAGCCAAACAATTCACGTAACATGGAAATCTTCCTATGCTTCTCTTATTAGCAAAAAAACATTCATTTAGACACCCTCCCCAACATGGGAATAATTGTGCACTTCCTTGTTGTGCTTGTACCAAAAACATCAATATTACAACAAAACTCACCAATGGACCACTCTTCATCATTTTGATGGTCAACCACTCTTTTTTTTTTTTTTTTTTTTAGAACGGCTATGGTAGTGATTCACTCTTTTATACTTTTTTCCTCTCAAATGTAGAGAACTATATTTATAGGCTAATAATGCAACAAACTATATTTACTGCTCTTTAATTATGTTTAAGAAAAAAAAGTCAAATAGCTTATTTCTTTATATGAAAAACTCAAAGTTTTAATTTCTTTCTAAACCATAAGATGGTTGTGGGATATTTATTGAATTAATTTTTTGTGCTGAAGTGTAATATTAATTTATTTCTCTTTGTTATATGAAATATCTTTTCATAATTGTTATTGTTATTATAGACAATTTAATAGAGTTGAGAAATAAATATTATTCTATTTAAAAGTATTTGAAAGCATTAATGTTTGTTATCCTAAATTTCATAAACATTTATATAATTTAATTATATTTTGCCACAAGTAAATAAATAACTACAATCATTAAATATTTAAATGTCATAACACCAAGCTACTATATAAATGATACATTAATAATGGTGTCAAGACATGTATGAGTTGGTAAAAGTATTTTTTGAATTTTGGTTGAGGTTATAGACTTAAAAAGTAATTGACTTTTTTTTTCTTTTTCTCTTTTTTTTTTTGTTTTGTGGCAAAATTAGTCTTTTAAGAATAGTAAACTAAAGTTGAAAACTGATTTTAGTTATTTACTTTTAAACTATTGAATAGGATTTAGACATGAATTTATTAATAGAAATATGTAAAAAGTGATTAACACGTAATCAAAATTAACAAACATATGACTTTGTCGTTAAAACAATGTCAACTCAACGAGTTCAATTATCATTTCCAACCCGTATTTTGGTTTAGCTACACCGTGATGAGCATGAGATGCTTTGGTTTGGTGCGAGCCCAAAACCACTTTCATAACCAATAATCATAGGTGTCTAAGGGCTACATTATACTTAAATAATTCTTGTTTAATTACAAGAGTTTTAGACTTTTATTTTAAATTATAAAAGCCTTACATAAAAGGTTATTTTAAAAAGTTCAAAGCTTTTAAAGAATAAAAGCCTAAAACAAAAGCTTTAGTCTCACATATAACTACAACGTTTAGCCCTAATTAGACAAACACATCTTTAACCCTTTTATTTTGGTTAACGGTAAAATTATACAAGTTATTGGTTAACAATATCAAGTACTGAATAAAGGATAACTATTACATATATATGCATATTTTAAACTAAAAACCTATTCAAGAAAGAACATATGGGTACTTATCGAGTATATTACCTTGACATTTGTTATGTATACATATGGGAGATATGGTTTTAACTTCTAAACCTGCTTATATAAGTGATAAAAGAAACAAGAATTTGCTAAGGACTATAGTTAAGAGATAACTTTTATGTATAAAATAAATACTTGGATTGTAATCGTAGAAATAAACTATTTGAAAACCGTAAAAAAGAACACCTACAACTTGTACTTATTCAAGTATAATAATTCATATTTATATTCTAACTATTAACCATTGCAGTAAGGATTATGTTTAACATTTTTTCAAAAAAAATATTTTTTATTAGACCACTCCTAACTGTTGAATCAACTGACACAGTCAATTTTTGTCAACTCAATGTCACGTTGATGTACGAAATCGAGTATATTTTAAAAACAATAAATACTTACGACTCGACTACACAATCTTAGGCAGTGGACCTAATCAAGTATAGTATAGTTTTAGGTAAATCAGGTTCGTTCGCAGGGACTGATGGTTGAAATATAATTAATAATTAATAAAACAAAAAGTGGGTTTGTTATGACCGAATTGTCACTGTGCTTAAACTACTTAAATTTAAGAAACTTGTTGATTCAGATGAATCGCTGAAAAGATTTTTGTTTGTAAACAATTGATGAAAAATACATTCACTTGGACTTGATCACAATTACTACGGTTATCACTTAATTACTAGTAATGTTGAACTACTTAAAAAGTATTTAACTTGAACTCTCGTTTCCCATTAAAACTTTAATCGTCTCATGTATAGTTACCACTCTCGTGTATAATTTCTACGTTTGACAACTAAGCAATAAGTACCTAAGCCGATTTTATGATTTAATCTTATAAAGCTTCCTCTCGAATAGCTTCTTAATTAACTAAACCGATCTCTCTTAATCTAGTTAACTAACAACCACAATCACGTTTTTATTGTTTAAATCTTTAATACTAGTTCCTCTCGAATACTAATATCTTTAAACTAATTATAGACCGATTAGTTATTTCATAAACTATTTTGTAATGTCACAAGTTCCTCTCGAATACCTATGATGAATCACTAACAATTTATATAAAAGATTAAACAAGATTCAAAAACTGATTACAATTGGTTTTTCGATTAAACATAAAAGCCAATTCAACATATACGTAATTAAACAATAACCTACATAATTGATCACATCATCCAAGTGAACGTTAAGAAATTTAGCTACTCATAATAATAAAAACGCAACACAATTGAATTGAATGAAACATCTTTATATTAAAGAACTAATGAAAAGTATTAAAGTACCAATGATCCGAATGCTTAAACAACGAAATTAACGAGTCTAAAAATACCAAATAACTCCAAGAATTCGTGGTCCAAAGCTAGGGTTTCAATACTCCAAAACTCCCTTACAATAATGATAATAATTAAACCTAAAAAACTGCTACATTAAACGTGACAAAGGACTGCAACCCAAAACTCCGCGGGACGGGAGTCCCAAGGGCGTGTGACGGGAGTCCCATTTTGGGGACGGGAGTCCCAGGGCCTTTTTCAGTTTTATTTGTTTAGCTGCTCGTTTTTGCCTCATCTTTCGTAACCAATTCATTCTAGTCTCCAAATATAACGGGAATACAACATCGACCCGTTTTCTTCATTTTCAGCTCCAACTGTGTCACTTCCGCTCCAGAACTCCGGCTAATACCTGTATAACATTTTAATACCACAATTGCAAGAAATTCCCAAAATTCGTTATGAATTAAACTTTAAAAAGACAAATATCGCATATAATAATATGACTAAAATATGCGATATCACACGTCAACACTCATCACTCATCAAACTGACACCAAATCGACTAAATCACTATCAACAGGAAACATGTCAATCAGTTTTTCTGGACTCGACATATTTATTTATTTTAAATACAAATTCAATAAATAAGAGAATATATTTATCTAAAAAACAACATTTATTTTAAAAAAAATTATACTTATCAAAAAAAATACAATTACTAAAATAAAATACGAGTACGGAAAATTGCTAAAAGAGTCGCAATTTGTTGGATAAGAGCGTCACGAAGCAAATGATGCATTTCTCGATCCGGAAACCTATGTCTATATGCTTATATGTAGGTATGTGCATGGTTCGGTTTGGCCGGTTTAAACCTAAACTAGATTATTGTCCCGCGATAGCGCGGAAAAAAATAAAAATCGAATCATAAATTTTATGTTTATGTAGATTTTAATTTATTATGAGAAAATAATATTGTACGTCTAATACATATATATACTTTTACGTTTATACACACATCGTTTATAACTACAATAATATATACACTTTTATCTTTATACACATGTTTTGATATTTTGTATTAGGAGATTTTAAAATAATAATAAGGTAAATTATAGTCCACAACGATTTCTATAAATAAATTAGAATTATGTTTTTTATTTTAGTAGAGATTGAATAAAGAGAGAATGTAATTATGTATTGTAACAGAGTGTAAAATGAAAATAATCTTTGATGACATCATCAATCTGATCTAACGGCTGATATCAAAGAAGTTAACCCATCCAACGGACCTTACTTCGCCATGTGGCATTTAAGGCCCCTTTTTTATTATATATTAAAGATTCTAAACCAAACCGTTAATAGCGGTTTAAACTTTTCCTAAACCAAACCGACCAAAATACTATCTAAAACCGAATCAAAATACGGTTTGGTTTGACCGGTTTACAGTTTGAGCCATTAATATTTTTGAAACTTTTAGTAGACATTAGTAGATTAGGAAAAATTAGAAAAACTCTAAAGATATATTTGAAAATCTAAATTTTCAAGAATGAAGCTTAAAAAATCATGACCCATAATTTAAAAATATAACCGGTCCCAATAATTAACAAACATAATATAATACATTTATATGGTATAAAATATTATATATATATATATATATATATATATTATAATTGGTTCGATTCGGTTTAAATGGTCGATTTTTCGTCTCAAACCGTAAAACAAACCATTATAACGGTTTATAAAATAAAAAAAACCCGGTGGACCGTCTTCGTAGAAGTTAAACCGGCAAAACCGTACAAATTACTTCGGTTCGATTGGTTTATTTGGTTTGAGCCAAACCATGTGCATCCCTACCTATATGTTGCAAGTATGTTTTTCCACGTACGAGCTGGTTTATTTTCCTCGTTTCCTAGATCGTTGCGACCGTTGTCCTGGATTATCATGTTGTGTAAAATCGCACAACAATGCATGATTCGTTTAATCTTTTGTGTGCTATATGCTCTTGAGGGGGTTTTAATGATTCTCTAACGCTCCTGAAGCACACCGAACGCTCGTTCCACATCTTTTCTTGGTAATTCTTTGAATCTCGAAAAACCTTATTTCTCTGTCCGTCAACGAAAACTTATACGATTTGACAAGTTTCGACCATTACGGGTAAATTACCTCGGCAAGATAATATCCTTTTGTAAAATTACGCTCCACAATATTGAAATTAACTGCTGGAGCATGAACTTGAAGTAAATCGTTGAATAGATCTAAAATATTCAATACGTTGATGTCGTTGCTCAAACCCGCATGACCAAAGTAAGCGTGCCAAATCCACATATCATAAGATGCAACCACTTCAAGCATGATTGTTGGTTTTCCGTGGTCACCTTTGTGTGTATTGACCCTGCCATGCCACCAGACAATTCTTCCAAGCCGAGTGCATACAACTAATGCTTCTGAGCATTCCCGGAATACCATGTATCTCGACATGACGTTGTACCAAACGTTGTACATCTTCTTGTGATGGCTTTTTAAAAAAATTTGGGGGAGAAAAGATGAAATATACATTCGATGAAATTGTCCAAACAATCATATTATTTTTGTTGAACCATAGGTAAGTATTTATCAGAAGTGTCGGCGGCACAACCGTACCCCAATTGGCGTATGGCGGAAGTGCATTTACGAAAAACATTAAAGATGAGTTTACCAGTAGCGTTCGGGCGTTGATGGAAATATTTAAAATAGTCGGGTATCGGTTCTTGCGTGTAAGATGTTATAGATTGACATATACATGGAAACAACTATTTTTTCTTCCGATAACGACGACAAAAATAATCCTAATCAACTATTTTTTTCTTCCGATAACAACGACGAAAACAATTATTTTTTACTAACTAACTAAAGTAGAAGTTAAGAAAATCGGGTATACATTAAAAGATCCTAATCTAAATGCAACCAACGTTTAATACATCTATCAACGACCACAAAACTACCAACCCATCCACGAACCTTGAACACGGTTGTTGAATCACACAAACTTATAACCACGACCCTCCACCCGATTAAAAAAAACACAAAACAAACTCATAATATTATTTTGGTTAATGTAGGAAGAGGTTGGTTTACTCAACCCAACAAATACAAAATCCTTTTAATCAAACCACTTCCTTCCCAATATTACCCCGGTCCCCATTTTCAACGATTTCAATTATATTCTGGTATGCTCCATTTTTAATTTTATATTGATGAACTCCAACCAATTGTTTGTTTATTTCTTTGATCATGTTTTTTTTTTTACGTTTTTATTTTCATTTTTTGGATGCCCACTAAGTGTTCGATGAAATTCCTTAATGAGTTTTCAGTGTTTACCATTTTTCTTGAGAATTTGTTATATATGTGAATATGCTATACATCTTTTGCTTCAAAGAGTTGAATTTTCACCCTGGAAATCATTAATTTGTATTAGAATTGTGAGCTCGAGTGATCGATCACCTTGGACGGTGAACCGTCACACGAGTTCCATAGAATGTGTCTTCTAACCGAGCTAACTTTTATTTACATAAAGCATAATACCGAAAACACACATACACACACACAAGTAGGATGAAAATAGATTTCGGTTGTAGGCTTTTGTGAATAAGTTGGTTGATTAGACGCCTTTTTTAATTCTCCAGGTTTTAGCTTTAACGATGTATCACATTATGTTTATGAAGTAATCAAAGTTAAATTTTCAGGTTATATCCACCATGGTAGAAGGAGCCCGAGTCCGACTTAGAGGATGGCAGCAGGCTGCAGTTGCGCTTGGGTCAGCAGTAGGTGCATTAGTTGACCCACGAAGAGCCGACTTAATAGCTGCTTTGGGTGAGACAACTGGAAAACCTGCTTTCGAGAGGGTACTTGAAAGAATGAAATCGAATCCTGAAGGCAGGGTATATTTCTGCCAACTTTTCTTGTAGATAAAATTCCTAGCTGCTTATTGTTTCAGCAATATGTAGAAACAATAACTGTTTCTTTGTACTATCCGTGAAGTATATGGCGGGCGGGTCAGGTGGGTTTTCTAACGGGTCAAAACAGGTTTGGGTTGGAATGAGTCATATTTTGTACAGACTGAAACGGGCTGAGTTGACCCGCTATCACTTTTTTTGTCAATTTCTTGAATTTTTTACAAATTATTAATGATCTAAATCTTTGAATAGATCTAGTAAGGAGGCAGTATGCGTTAACAATAAACTTTGAGCTTCTTTCAACTGTTTGACCCCTTCTAGTTAATATTTTTGCTGTGACTCGTTTGGGAGAAGACACAACCACCCATTCTTTAGTAAATGGATCTAAAAACTGTCACTTCTACATATAACGTACTAAACATAGTAACATACCATAACGTTTTGTTAAGAAGTTGAGGCTAATTGGTCTAAATCTTCTTCTTTCAGTGTTTTCAATTAGTGGGGGCAATCTCAACCCATTTATTTGAAAACCGGTCAATTTGGATTGTATTATTTTGATAATGGGTTGTCACACTGTATAATTAAAAAATTTAGCTAGAGAAACAGATGAAACACGCGACCTTTAAAACTCTTTCTTAAAAACTATGGATCATTATTGTAATAAATAGTTTTGGTAATCATATTTGGTTTATTTATAAAAAAAAAGAACTATAAATCTGTTGTTGTGTCAACCCTTCCTATTTTGATTCACTTTAAAAAACAGACGCGTTTGATCTGTTATCACCGATCTACCCATTTTGCCACCTATAATTACATTAATATTGAAGTTAGTGACCTTGATGCATATCTACTCCTAAGAAATTTTTATTACAAGTTTAAGCTGTAAACTAAGTGGCAAGGTATTATTCGTTAAATAGTCTTAATTATTCGCAAAAGACATACCTAAAACCTAAGAAACCAAAGTGCTTCGTTTTACAGTTTTTGAGGTCTAGTGCCATGGTTATTGTGGTATAGGATTTGAGTCTTCTTGCAGTCATTTACCAGGGTGTTTGAACTTTTGTTTTGAGAGATATTATGTGATATTGAATAATAAGAATCAAATAATTAGTTGTATAAAAGGAGCCCTTGAAAATAGCGAGATACTATCCAAGACGTTGAAAATGTGTTGTGAAGTTGGAGTAAAAATCTCTCAAATTAGGTTAACGAATGGATAGCTGATTATTTGACCCCTTCAGAAGTCGAATATGTTTATCTAAACACTAAACTGCATATCACTATTTGAAATGGAAAATTGCAATTATAAGATAATCAATAACAAAAGAAAAAAGCATCTGTGAACGTTGGTTTGCTTTTGTGGTTAGATCCATTAGTGCATAGGCAACACATGTTTTAATGGGATCACATTTCTTGAAAAGCTGATGATCAATTCTTTATATTCCAGGAAATACTGTTGGATAGACCACGTGTCATCTCCAAGAACGTGAGCCATGCGTGGGACCTACCAGAAAACACATTTGGTGCCGCATATGCAAAATTCATGGGATCAAGAAACTTCTCACCAGACGATAGACCACCAGTGAGGTTCATGGAAACAGACGAGCTGGCATACGTTGCCATGCGTGCACGTGAGGTGCATGATTTCTGGCACACCCTTTTTGGCCTTCCAACAAACTTAATCGGTGAGTCAGCACTAAAAGTCATAGAGTTTGAGCAAATGTTACTTCCAATGTGTTTCATGTCTGTCATAGGAGGAACTGCAAGGTTTACTGATAAGCAAAGATCGTTGTTTTATAAGCATTACTTCCCTTGGGCAGTTCGGGCAGGTATGAAGTCAACTGACCTTATGTGTGTATATTACGAGAAGCACTTTCATGAAGATTTAGAGGAAGTTAGACAGAGATGGGGTATCATACCCGCTCCTTCAATTCAACACTAGTTTGGTTTAATTTGGTTTTAAAAAATAAGGTACGAAAGACTTAAATAAGAGCTTGTCATAAGTTTGTACTGATGTAGATTTTAGCTTGTAAATTTTTTGTTGGACTGTGAATGATTTAAACTTGTTCGTGAGAAAATTTCGTTACCCACTGGATTTTTTGAGAACAATCCTTTATTTTACGGCTAATGAGATATTTTGCCTTTTTTAGGCTTTTCCTCTCTAGAGTTTTCATATGAGAGTTTCTCCATCACGTTATGATGATTTGAGGGAACCTCTTCCTCTTATTGTTCCAACTATACCTGGCAAAATGGGCGGGTTGGGTTGGATTGGGTCACGGGTCAAAATGGGTGCGGGTCAAAACGGATGCGGGTCCAAATGGGTCACTTTAAAAATATACCAAACGGATGCGGGTCAAAACGGGTCCTTTTTAATTTTTTTTACCAAATAATAAATTTAGCAAACGAATGGTTATAAAAATAAATTTGTGACAAATACATTTAAATTTTTTTCTAAATACTTTCATATATACATAAATCGATATTTAAGACGCTCGTTAAAACTCATAATAGTAATGTATCCAAAACACTTAAAATTCATTACAAGTTAAAATTAATCCAATCTCTTCAACAGATAACTCAAAGTTTGCAAAACTTGTAACCATAGTGTTGTCAATTTTCTTAAAACACGCTATCTAAAAATACTAAAAGCATAATACACTTCGACTTTAACTTTTCCCCGCTTGCTTGTCTTTCGTCTTTTGTTTTCATAACGTAGTTGGTATAAAGTGTGGAATCTGCAAGGAAAAAAAAGGAGTAAGATGAATTTAACGAAAAAAATCAAGATTATAATGAGTTAAAACTAAACACTTTAATATTTCAAGTGGCAAAAAAATCAGAATAAGCACATCATGGAGTCCCTATGATATCCAAGGCTGTCTCGAGTTAATAAGGTGATTCCTCTGGGAACAAAATCCGCAGTGTTGTTGATGATTTATATTTTATATTGTAGTATATAGATTAAATGTATGTATACCAGGGTTACCCGTTTAGTTGTGTGTATAACTGTACATACAAACAAACTATGTTTGTTATTTCTTCTTATGTAATGTAACCGAGCAGCTGCTACTTGGTTTTAAAAAATTAACCACCCAAAGCATGCCGCAATGCAGTTTTCTGTTCAGATGTCAAATTAGTGGGAAATTTGACTTCAAACTCAACCCTTAGATCTCCTCGACAGCCAGGATCCTTAGTGATAGGCATTCCCTCTTGGGTAACCACAAGCTTATATCCGGGGTTAATAATGTCACTTACTGTGATAGACAGATCTATCTCCTACAGCCTATTTTGTTACCGGTTATTATTTGATTTTAATTCCTACCTATCACATAATCACTTACATAACGGAATCCCAAACACCTACTTAGTTTGAAACTAGTAAACAAACTCTTGCTCAATGTCGAAATATAGCCTAAAGCTGTCATAAGAGATGACTTTACTAAGGCAACAATAATGTAAACAACACAAATTTATTTAACGAATGCAAGTAATGTCAATATGAAGAAAACAAAAACTATAATATAAACAATAAACCGCGTAGCATAATATAAGACTAACCTGGTTAACCCAAGAAGTAGCAATTGAGGTAATTCGCCTTAGGACTAAACGAAAGGCTGGATACAGAATCTGTAGGAGGTGATACAACCTATACATCCAATAATAATAATTACAATCAATTTTAACAAAATTCAAATCAAAATCAAAATTAGCATTAAATAACAAGTCGATAAATGTTCGAAAAAATAATAACGAATTTGTTAAAATACCTAAAGATTGAAAGTACTTAGAGCCGGAATCAATGCTTCAATATCTTCTACAAGTCCTTCTTCCATATCATCATCATCATCTAAATATATAAAACGGTAGAAAACCCATAAGTATAAAAAAATTAGATATAAAAAAAACCATAAAATTAAGTTTCAACAAATTAAATGAAGCATAATACCTTCTACATCAAACAACCAATCACGAGTGCATAACAATGCCTCGGTATTTGATGACAATAACGAACTTCGGGACTTACTTATAATCTGACCCCCCGTGCTGAAAGATGATTCTGAAGCAACCGTAGTGATTGGAATACTTAATATATCACGAGCCATAAGAGCTAATTGTGGAAATCTCGCTTGATTATCCTTCCAAAACTGTAATATATCAATATCTAGTCTTTTATCAAGTTCGGGTTCCTCCAAATAAATTCTTAAGTGTGACGTATGTCCCTCAGCCCTTTGAAATTGACTTTGAAATGTCTCATATCCATCTAACTCGTCTAATCCATCATCACTACCTACAATTGAACTCCCGACTGTGAAAGAATCATGAATTGTCGTGGAACGCATCTCATACTCCTTATATAGTTTATGCAAACCATCATAAATACTTTTCATTTTGTCTTCACGAACATTATCCTCCATGTCAAGTCTTGAAAAACAATATTCAACCATCTTAAACTTATACCTTGGATCCAAAATTTTAGCAAAAGATAACACCATACTATAATTTTCCCAATATTTAACAAACTTTTTTTTCATTTCTTTTGCCATGCCACTTATAATGGGATCCGAGTTATGAATCTCTTTTTCAATTGATAATTGAATTTTCCATACTTTGTAAAAATACAAGTTGGAAGTCGGATAGGAGTGTCCGGAAAACAAAGTTGTGATATTGTAAAAGGTTCCAAAAACAGTTTGATTTTTTCTACCCTTTTCCATTCCTCTTCTGATGGACATGTTTTAAAGTTTTCATCAATAAGTTCTAACCGAGCATAAGCCTCACGATAAACACACGCACAATCAAGCATTAGATATGTTGAATTCCATCTCGTCACGATATCTTGACGCATATGTCTCCCACATTGTAACTTTAGGGATACTATGCATTCTGCAAACTTAAATTTTCTTGCAGAACTTCCTCTAACATACTTTACCGACTCACGAACTTTCACAATAGCTTCTTCGATTACTTTTAATCCCGCTTGTACAATAAGATTCAATATATGTGCTCCACATCTCACATGCATAAACTCTCCATCACAAAGCAACGCGTTATTCAAACGGAAATGACTTTTTAAGGAATCGACTAAACCATCATTATATTTCGCATTATCTAATGTGATAGTAAAAATCTTTTTCTCAATGCCCCAGTCTCTTAAGAAATTGATCAAGTACTTCCAAGGTTTTAAATAACGCGCCATGGCGGCGCCAAGGCGTGCCATGGTGTCGAGGCGCGGCGAGAAATTACGAAAACATGCAAGGCGTCTTTGTTAGGCGTGGCGGCAAAAAAACGTGGTCATGGCGTCCCATGGCGCGCCTTAACGCGAGTTTTTTGTAAAGCGTTATGAAAATTAAAAAAAAAAAAAAAGTTTAAAAATAGTTAAAAATGGCTATAAAAATCATTGATTGTAAATTTGTAACTATATCTTAGATTATATATATACTTAAATGTTAAAACGGATTTTTTGATATTTTATTGATATTTATATAACTTAATAATAGTAAAAATATATATAAGTATATATAAAATTATAAAATATATTAAAAAAATTTGCCGCCTTGTCACGCTTTGAAAAACGCTATGTCTCGCCTTTTCTTGCAAAGCTTGAGGCTTACTCGTGCCGCCACGTCACGCCTTACGTTATCTGTAACCTTGAGTACTTCGCAAGAATGGAACCGTTATGTGGAGGCGGTATAGCTCTAAAGTTTAAAACTTTTTTTCTTAACACAAAAGTTTGATCGATATAATGAGCCGTCAATGCCATATATCCATCACTCGTGATAGAACTCCATAAATCGGATGTCAAACAAATCCTACTAGTTACTTTTTCTAGTTCTTTTTTGAGATTCATCTTTTCTCTCTCGTATACTTTTAAAACATCCGCCTTTGTCGTGTTTCGTGTTATGTGATGTACATCACGATGTAAAAACTTGTGTAGTTGTCTCGTCGCTTCATGTTCAACAAAACTAAAAGGATAATTATGTTTGATGATAGGAATTGACATTTTCTCCCTATACATACCTTGATCTAAAGGAGCTCGTTTTTGTAATGGACCGGGCTCATCCAAGTTAAAGCACTTGGGGATATGTCGCTTCATATTAGATGTTCCATCTTGACGTTTGGCGACATACTTATGCCCACAAGATATACATGTTGCTTTTCTAACCCCGTCTTCATATGATTTTTCAAAATATGTCCAAACATGAGAACGCTCTTTACTCATAGTCGATGAAGAAGTGGCATCTTCATTCTCCTCTCCTATATTTTGTTGCTCGGTGTCATTTGACATACCTGTGTAATAAACAATCATTAAAACTGCAAAACTAAGTTTCCTTGCACACCAAAAAATCAGCTAAAGAAAGTTCACATTGTGTAGTTGACTCGTTGCTTCAAGTGTTTTAACCAATATAATAGGCAGCTCCATTCATGCTAATGAAGGAGAAAGTTAAATGCCGTGACTAATAATGTAACCTGATATAATGCAAGCCTAGCAGCGAAGTATAACTCTATGTAAATGTAGGGACCAAACAGCCTAAAAAGTTTTGCACGAGAGACAAAATTCTGTAATAGCACCAAACTCTTAGGAACTATTTTAGCTCTTGTTATGGTATGCCATGAGGTAACCCACATGAGAAATACATTATACATACATAACTGATATCGCCATTTATGAATGATGCATGCAAGGTAGACAAACAACAGCTTACAGCTGTCAATCTATGCAAATAAACTGAACGTTTTGATGTTGTCACCTTCTTCTTAACTTCTGCCGTTTTGTAGGGTTTATGTTCCCAGTAAATGGCAAGCTTATATCAAAACAAGAGAAACTATGCTTCTATGCTATTCTTTACTTATTTTAAAAACCTTAACCTGAAAGTTCTTGTATGTTTTCAGATGGTTAAAACACCAAAACCAGTGTAATAATCCTATGATAATACCGGACAATTCCGCGCCATAAGGCACTCCTCTTTACCAAAAAATTAACAAATAATCACCCCAAAGCCAAAGTAAAAAGAATAGTATGCTATCAGTAAAGAGAAATCAATTTAAGTTTAGAAACGAGCATTGTCTTAGGACGGTCTAAAACATCGGAATACGTCAAAAAAGAAACTGTAAGTTGATTATAACGAAACATTTCAATTCTACAAATGACTAACATATGAATATGCATCAAAAATTCTTGAAATGAACATCATTTTGTTTCAAAAACACCTGCAAATTTTCAGCTAACTAAAAAAAAATAACAAGAAAACCCAAAGCAACATATAATCAAACAGTTGGTGTGCTTTATCCAGACTCAAAAAACAAAAATGAAAAACAAGAATTTTACGATTACTTGCTAATGATTTTTATATAACTCGGGATAATTTTATAAAATCAATTGGTAAAGAAAATTATACCTAATAAATTGCTGAAGTTGTTGAACGAATTTGTTGTAAGTCGATTTGGGAATTATACCTACAAATCGATTTGGGAATTAATCACCAAATCACCTTTGGACCCGCTTGACCCGCTCAATCTTTTTTCCTGTCCAATATGACCCGCGTTTCTTTTTTTTTATTTTGTTCAAACCCAATATGACCCAAATAAAAAAATAAAGAGGCCCAATTCTACCCAAAATGTAAAATAAAAAACCCACTTTGACCCAAACTTAGCTTATTGGATCATAATTGCCAGGTATAGTTCCAACTGTGATCTTTCTTCTCTCCATTTATGGTAGAGATCAATTGCCGCATTTGTTGGTTTTATCCTCTTTGGTGAGTGTTGTTGGAAGATCGTTGCCCATCTTTTTTGTTAAATCTATGGAAAAGATGGGCTATGAATTCAAGGTTTGAGATCCGGGATTCACTCTTTGGATCCAACAATTTTACATGTCACGTTACGCAAAAATCTCTTACAACCAGATCTGGATTTTGGAAAGAATGAGGATTTGGTTCGTTAATGATTTTCAATGACATCTTGAAAAACTTTCATTCAATAAAGTTCAACGTTTGCCCGATTCACTAATGCAAAATCCCCCCTGCATTATTAAGGTGATATTCTCGAGCGTGTTGTTCTTCGAATGATATATAAGGTACTAGTGATGTAGATTTTAGCATGTAAAGTCTTTGTTGGACTATGAATGATTTAAACTTGTTCATGAGAAAATTTCGTTACCCACTGGATTTTTTGAGAACAATCCTTTATTTTACGGCTAATGAGATATTTTGCCTTTTTTTTTTCTGAAAAACCCTACCCGTCTTTAGGCTTTTCCTCTCTAGAGTTTTCATATAAGAGTTTCTCCATCACGTTATGATGATTTGAGGGAACCTCTTCCTCTTATCGTTCTAAATGTGATATTTCTTCTCTCCATTTATGGTAGAGATCAATTGCCGCATTTGTTGGTTTTATTCTCTTTGGTGAGTGTTGTTAGAAGATCGTTGCCCATCTTTTTTGTTAAATCTACGGAAAAGATGGGCTATGAATTCAAAGTTTGGGATCCGGGAATCACTCTTTGGATCCAACAATTTTACATGTTACGTTACACAAAAGTCTCTTGCAACCAGATCTGGATTTTGGAAAGAATAAGGATTTGGTTCGTTAATGATTTTCAATGGCATCTTGAAAAACTTTCATTCAATAAAGTTCAACGTTTGCCCGATTCACTAATGCAAAATCCCCCCTGGATTATTAAGGTGATATTTTCGAGCGTGGTTGTTCTTCAAATGATATATAAGGTACTAGATTTGTGCAAACTTGCTGCAAGAGCCAATGGTTTATGGATTTTTTTTTTTTATATATGCTATCAACTCTCCACGAGCAACTAGGGTTAAACTTTTTTACATTTTGTATATTTTACTTATTTTGCTCGTTTGAAATTTTAGTATATATTGTAATCCGTGGATTTTAATTCCACGAAAATATAGCTCAATTTTGAGGATTGATTCTTATTATGAATAAATTAATATACTTAGGCCTTTTGTTCAACAAAAAAAAAAGAAGATATTTTCCCTTTTTGACGTCAAACACATGCAAATAAATATAATCTATATGAAAAATACCTCACCAAAATCCTGTCAAACACATGCAAATAAATATAAGAGTAAATTACATAGATCGTCCTTATGGTTTATATGCAATTACGGATTTTGTCCCTAAGTTTGAAAAGTTGCATGGATCGTCCCATTGTTTAAACTAATTACTCATTTCGTCCCTATTTTGGACGTCCGTCTAATTCCACCGTTAGCCTTCCCTCACGTGTTAAACACATGAGGGTATTTTAGTCTTTTCGCCTCTATCATTTTAATTACCCCCTCTTTCTAAACAATTTCATTTTGTATCCCTAGTTTTAACCTAACACCATTTTCTCAAAACCCTAATTCCTCCATTTCCACCTTCACCAATCCAAAACCAGAAACCGTAACTTTTCCACCATGGAACCAGAGAATCAGCCATCACAAGAACCAGAGCAGCAACCATCACAAGAACCAAGCAAAAAAGCCTCCAAAAAAGAAGCCGCAAAAGCCGAAAAACTCCGCCGCCGTCAAGAAGCCGCCGTTGCCGCATCCACCGCCGCCGTCGCCGCCGTTTCAATCGACGGTCCCGAGCTCACGCGATTCGTGCCTTCGGGAAGAAAATGGCGTTTTTGACTGTGAGGGAGAAAGGATATACTGTGCAGTGTGTGTTGACGGTGGCGCCTGATGTTGTTAGTGCTCAGATGGTGAAGTATGCTACCAATATTAGTAAGGAGTCGTTTATCGATGTCCAAGGAACGGTTACGGTTCCGCCTGACCAGATTAAAGGTGCTTCACAGCAGGTGAATTGAAGATTATAACCATTTCAACTGAGAAAAGGAAGATGAAGAAAGAGGAAGGTAATTAAAATGATAGAGGCTAAAAGACTAAAATACCCTCACGTGTTTAACACGTGAGGGAAGGCTAACAGTGGAATTAGACGGACGTCCAAAATAGGGACGAAATGCGTAATTAGTTAGAACAATGGGACGATCCATGCAACTTTTCAAACTTAGGGACGATATCCGTAATTGCATATAAACCTTAGGGACGATCTATGTAAGTTACTCTAAATATAATCTATATGTAAAATACCTCACCAAAATCCTATTGGCTAAACTATGTATCTTGGTCGTTACTCAATTATCAAGCCGGGTGTGATTTAGTAATGGTCGTATGAAAGACATGACATATGTTCAACAACTACTAGTTTCGTGGTCGTTTAGCACAATATTGGCATAAATAGAAGAACAGTTTGGTACATAAGAACTCGACCCTAAATACTTAACTCATTCATGCTATAGTATCTCTCCCATACTCTTATGCTGGACGTGATTCACATGATTTTCCATACACCTCACTTAACTAGCATTTTCCATCTTTCTTGATAAATTGACAAGTAATTACCAACCATAATCTCCTAATCCAAGCTCTAGGCCTTGGATTAAAAGAAAATCAAATTATATTGAATTAAATTAAAAATAATTAATAAATATCTAAGTAAACTACTCAGGATATCTTCAATATAATAATAAATATACTATTTTGGTGTAAAAAAATGTATTCTTATGGAATATGCCTACATCAGAATTAAATCTTCTCCAATGTATTACACCAAATAAATTTTTTTATTATATATTAATTCTTTTATAGTAAACTTATTTAACTAATTTGTAAATATACGCTATATAATTAAGTAAATCGATAATATAATAAACTTTATAAAACCTATATATTAGTAGTAAACTAAACATAATTAATAGCATTATGACGGTAATTTATAAATCGTACAACAAATATTGATTACCATTCTAAATAAAATTTTGAGTATTCTGAGTTTCCATGTCGCTCCCATAAATGGTCTATTAATGCATTACGAAGTTCATAATGAGTGTTTTTGTCTTTAATTTTCCTATATCGAGAAAGAAATTCTATAAACCTAGTTATTTCATCAAGAATCAAATTGACTTCATTTGTTTACATTTCCCTCAAAACTTGAATGGATGCTTGAATATCACATTCATCCTTTATAATCAAATTATTGATCTCAACGAGCTTTTAAAAAAAAAATATAACTTTTATAAATTAATATTAACCTTTTACATTAACATTATAGCAAACATATAAATTCATTTATATGAAAATGATTAATCAATTAAAGAAAACATTGTTAAAAGTGCTAGAATGAAATATAAATACGTGTAGTAAATAGTATCACATCAAATTTGATGTAAAATGGTATGAAAATGGTGTGACATCAAACATTTATACCATTATAGTGTCTTGGTTGGAGATGGTTACACCAATTTGATGTTTTAATACATACATTGGAGATGGGCTCCAACTTGAGTTTAAAAATTGTTAACGAGACAAACTCGACTTTTACCAATAAAATTCGAAAGAAAACAAGGTCTTTTAACTTAAACGATCGCTTGAGCATGAACTTTGTCAAACTCGAACTTGAACTCGACTAAGTTACAAAAGAATGTATTTTACATTTCACTAAAATAAATCGGACAAAAAAATATAGAAAATAAAAAAGCAAAAAAGCTGGCGATATTATCGCAGTGAGGTGTACCCAACGCATCAAAACTTGTACTATCATATTTCGTGTTACGTGAAAACCGCACTCTAACCACCTCCCTCCCAAATTGCAATCCATTTTCCCATTTCTAGAGAGAGAAAGAGCCGATCCTCTTCACCGCAAGCAAAAAGCTAGGGTTTCAGGTCCTCCGATCGATTTCTTGCCTGTCTTCACTCCATCATCAATCATCATGTAAGATTTTCTATTTACTCTCTGTTTTCGTTCATTTATTCGATATATTTTGATTTAGTTTCGTTTCGTTTGATATATTATTCGATTGATTCGTTCGTGTTTATGCGTTGATGTTCTCGTTAATTAGTTGCGGTATTATTCAGATTTTTAGGTTAATTGTTGTTGAAATTGCTATTGTTTATGTTATTGAATCTTCGTGAATGTTTGTTGCGTAATTTATGTGTTTGTATGTGTTACGATTCGGCGTCTCTGTGTTTGATGCTCTGTAATATTTGAAATGTATAAAAACTGAGTAATGAATTTGAAATGTGTTACGATTCGTCTAGTGTACATGCTTATTTTTACTTGTATTTCGATTTCGTTAGGTAGATATTAGTCTAGGCATGTTTTTAGTGTCAGTGGATATGGAATTCGGTTTTCCGATTTTCAGTCGCGTTGTGAGCTTAATAGGTAGGCTGAATGTTACTTGACAATAGATGGATAAGGACAATGTATAATGGTGCCTGTTATTATGCTAGGTGAAATCTCGATGACACTAAGCTGAACTAGTGCATTTGAACATTGAAAGAAAGTGAAATGTCGTTTTGTAAGTTACTCTAGGGAAAGTAGAGTTTGTTTTGTAGGTTTGGTAAAAGTTTTGGTTATTATAAGAGCGTGACTGGTATTAAATCAGGTAAGTTCATTTTATAAATTGTTGAGAGCGAGGTGATCATGTGATCCTGTGATCCTGTTTGTAAACTGTCACATGTTTGTTAACACTGTCTTTAAACTAATGAGATATTATGTTACATCAACTCCACAAGCATATCTGCGATTCTGGTCTCTTTTACTAAGAAGGGGGAAGTGTGTACGTATTGGCAACAACATCTCTGTTTCTGTCTGTAAGACCAGGCATATTGTTTGGAAACAATGCATCGTTGCTTTGAGAACCAAAAAGTAGCGTTCAAAAGCTTGAGATGTCCAGCTTAAGTATTTTAGATTTTGAATGAGGTAATTGTTATACAGTGATTATTGTGTATGCTCATATGATGTCATTTAGTTATTTTCTTGAAACTGACTGATTTAGAGAATAAATGATAGTCATCTGTAACAAACATTTGCTATATGCTGATATACCAAAACCGTTTATGGTAGTTGTAACGATATGCCAACCACAAAGAAGTGCTCACTTATCTTTCCTTGGTGCGTTGTCTCTCCATCTTTTTATAGTTTTTATGCATGTGCATATTGTTAATTATGTGTAAAACAGATAGTCCTGAATCCTGATTCCCTTTTTATATAAGACAGGCATGTCATTTTTTATAATTATTTTATAACCCTCCATCTTTTTCTATAATTGATGTGCTGGTGGCCCATTTGCAATTGTTTGTCAATAAAGAGAATTCAAGTACTAAGGTGTGAGAATAACTAAACGTGTGGTATGGATCCAGGAGAGTATATCTAGTAAAATGCTTAATTGCATTAGGAGTTTCTTTTGGCGCATATATATTACGACTAACGGCAGTCTAGTCTATCCATCTTATCCAGCACTTTTGTTGGTAAAAAAATATGTGGTTGTGAAGATGCTTCTAGAGCTATTGCTATGTTAGTATGACATTACCATGCGATACTAAATTGTTATATTATATGCTAAATTCTTCCAAGTTTGCTCGTCGCTTCATTGTTTCCTGATTTAACATATATTATTCTGTACCTAGTGGACTTGATTAATGCTTTCTCTGTTTCTGTCGTGTATGATGTACTTTTCAAATGAAAGTTAGTTTGAGTTGAAATTGACAATAACACATTCATGTGCCATGACTGTATTGTTTATTTTTTCCGTTTAGAAGCGTTTGTTCCTGTTATTATTTTTAGTATTAACAATGAGAAATATGTGTTCATGAAACTATTTTTCTTTTGCTTGAAGACAATGAAGGCAAGAGCATCTTCGTTGAATCCGTACGCTACTGCATACATTCCACTCTCTAGAAGAGGGCCAACTGATGAAAGCAAAGGCTATGAACCTGGGAGTACCACACATGAGAGTTCTGATGGCTTGAAACTCAAGAATCATTCTGGTTGTGATTCTTATGGTTCATCATCACATAGCGCAGAGTTAGCTGGAAAACAATCTCTGGATGTTGATCATGACATGAATTTGGCATATCTTCAGATGGTTTTTACTGGCGTATCAGACGAGTCTCTTTCCAGTGTCTACGAAGCTTGCGGAGGTGATATGGAAGCCACAGTTGAAATGCTGAATCAACTTGAGGTAAATTTTCGTATTACTATATAAATCCATATCACACTATACATATTGTATTTTTTTTGTTAAGTGGATTATTTACTTTTTGTAGCTACATATCGGTGACTCTACTGAGAATCTTCCCGACTCGTTAGACATTGGTGATGTAACAGAAGCTGGATCGTCAAGTGAAGGTGGATCTCAAAAGCTGAAGAAGGTGGCTGTCGGTGAAGGCAGTTCGTGGACTCATACACCCTCTCTCAAGTAAAAACCTGCATATGTTTTACTTTCTGTGGCCGTGACCGTTTCTGTGTATATTTCATGTGAATTTTGGGAAAAACTCTCTTGGGTTGTACAAGTAGAGAGGGAGAATATAGAGTTGTTTTGGTTGTGATTGTATAGATTGGGGGAATGCTGCATGTGTTGAAATTTGCTTTTGGCATTTTGATGGGTAGGTTAATGGTAAACTGTGCCGTTATCATTCAAATCGAAGCTGGTTTTAATACCAATTTAGTTGGTTTTAGCATATAGCTGTATGCATGATTGAGATCGGAATTTGATGTGTGTTGTTACTTGATTTTGTCATTGCATCTTTTGGGCATGTTTGGGTGATTTTTATTTCATGATTTCTGAAAATCTTTGCTGCTCGACTTTTTTAACCTTTCTTTTTTGGTGGAAATATTCCTAGTTTGGGATTATTTTTGGCTAATAATACCAATTCGGGACCTTGGTTTTGTAAGCCTACTGTATTTGAATATTGTGCTTTTTAACTAGTTTTTACGGAATGTATGTCGTGGGCCAGAAGTGTCTCTAGTGTGACAGATTTCATCTGTTGTTACGGTGGTGGTATGAAACTTTGGGATACTAATTACTAAACCTCAAAATTAGAACCTGATATACATTAGACTCTGCAAATTCAGTTCCCAACAGAGAAGAACTGTTGATCTAACCGAAACTAGCCCAGTCTTCACTCTTCATTTTTCCACTTTTCCTTGTTGAGAAAACCTGTTTTCGGCCCTGCACGGTTTAAAACCATAAATACTGGATGGAAACACATTGATCTAGCATGTTCTTTTCATATTGTAAACAGTTTGCTGACAACAATATTGTGCTAGTTCATATTAGTACTTTGCTTCTTGTTTCTTTTTGCTAACACAAACGTAGTTCACGTTTATACGATTTTTTTAATGTGTTATAACATCAATTTGTTGAAAAGAATGAAACACCGAGATCAAGGGATGCCAAAAAACCCGATAGGGATTATCTATATCCTGCAGTGCTGAAGCGCACACACATTTTTTTGGTTTGTTGAATTATAAAGTGGATTCGAGATTCAACAACTTGATACTAATTGGATCATCAATTTCAAAGCCAAACTATATTGTCAGTTAACTATAAAATAAAACATTTTTAAGTTGTTATTATATTTATGTTATTTGCTCAAAGTTAACAAGTCCGACCTTAGCTCAGTTGGTAGAGCGGAGGACTGTAGTGGGTAAAATCTCAAAGCCATCCTTAGGTCACTGGTTCGAATCCGGTAGGTCGGATATTTTTTTATTTCTTCATTTGGGAGTTTCGGTAGCTTTTGGTTATTTGAAAATAAACAATTCCATTTTCGCCTCATATTTCATCATTGTTGTAATCAAGTGAAGGAAATTTGCTAAACGTAATCCAGTAACTAGAAGACGAGAAAGCTCTATAAAGAGCGTAAATGTTGCCGTGTAGAAGACGACTACTTTTCACTTCACAGTTTGAGTTTATGTTCAAAGTTATTAAATTCCATTCTTAGCTTGTCATCATATCGTGTAGAGTAGTTGTAAGGATCCTTATTTTCTTTTCTTCCATACAATCTTCCTCACATAATCAACATCATCAGAATTCCCGACTCTAATCCAACACTTTATTTTTGGAAAACCTGGAAAACAAAATCATGAATAAAAATATGACTGAAATTTCAACCCATGTATATGAAAACCGGACAATACGGGAGATAGCTATTGCTAAACAAAACGGGTACGGCTATGATAACCTTATCTTGAGTGTTGAATCCAAGAGCAACTTAGTCTGTTTGTCTTTTGCCCGTTTAACAATTTCAGAAATTGTTGGATTATAATGTACTAAAAGGTTGGTGCGGACCGTACATTTCTGGTTATAATACGTTTGCAAATTGAAAGATTTTGGTATCGAATATTCGTTAATTAGAATGAAACAGAAAATGTAGGGATGGTCAAAAGAACCCGGTATGAACTATCTAACAACACAGCTCAATTGTGCAATGCTGATTTTTTATTTTACAACCAATCTCAAGTTACTTGATAGTTTCCGAATAATGCCTAAATGAGTTGGTTCGATATACGAGTCAATTAACCCTCATACAAGGTCAACGCGCTAGTTGAAACAATTGGGTCCCAATTAAGGTCAACGCGCTAGTTGGTTGACAATTAACCCTTGCACAAAATGCACCGTACAAACTTATCCCGATAAAACATCAAAAATTTGAATCAGTAATATAGCTTTTAGTCTGATTTCCTTATCATAAAAGAAGATCAAACTAAGCAACTGGTTGGGACAAATCTAACTTCTTACAAAAATCATCAAAATTGCAGCTCGTTTTGCCAGAGTTTATAGAGAATAGCACATATACAACAAAAGTATTTGCTGTTCATGCTATTTTGGTAACGAGACAAGTGTGCGTTGTATCTATCACTTACGACAGAATAGCCAGTTGAAGGTGCCTTGATTGACATAATTTTACTGGATATTTATAAGTAGTAATCTGAGCCGATTTCCCATCTGATAAAACAACAGTGTGATACTAAACGAATCACATTTTTTAACAGCAAACTGCTACTCTCGTACAGATATCTCAAACCAGTCTTTTGTTACACTCGAGGTCGTTTTAACTTCTATGTATTGCTTGCTATTATTGTTACCTTCAACAACGATATCGTATAGTAATCCGGATTCTTTAATCTTGTACACCCATTTTACACATTGCTCACCAAATTTTGTGGAAAAGTGTTTGAAAGCCCCTGTCATCCCGGTTATTACTTGTTGCGGGGTCACTATATCCATATTTAACTGATCTCTCTCGATCAGATTGGAAGAAACCGCGTTCATTTCTGAAGAAACTGTATTCTTTCGAAAATCTGGTTGACTTGTGAAACCCATAGTCATATCGATTCTAGTCTCTGAAGGTTCAAAAAGAGACAACCATCAAAAAGTACGTGTAACGAAAGGAAGAGCATGGTGGAGATTTGGAATAATTTCGAAGAGTATTACGAGGATCCGGAACTAAAAACTGGTAGAAGAGGGCGATGTAATTATTGTGTCGATTCGACTAAAAATGGTACCTCCGCCATGAATAGGCATTTTAAGGTTTGTGAAAAAAGGCCATAATTTATAAACGAAACCTAATGTATTTGTGTTGGACCCATATTATTTGTGACCCTCATTGATCATTTATCCTTACTGATATGATGACTGACACTAACTGAAATCTGTGTCTACTAAATATTCGATGGACGTATTTACCTTAACGACACTATAGATTTCCCATTAGGTGATTGGAACTATGAGAGCTTAATGTAAACACTTATTAAACACCATGGGACTAAATATTACACACTCCTAATTTGAATGTGTATATAAGAGATGTTAATAGACCCAAATAAGGGTTGGTCACTTTCACCTCCATCTCTTTTATCCCAACACACACATAAGTGTGTTCTCTCTAATAAGGTTCTAATATAACCTTAATACCATCCTAATACGATCATCTCGTTCTGGGAATCAATGGCTAATTTATTCAATAACATGCCCGGATCATCAGGAGGTATGTCATAAACATGAATCAATCTTATTTTAATTCAACATGTGGTATCAGAGCCAATGGCTCGTGATTATCCATTGGTTCATGTTTATTTATCGCTTGGCTATTGCTATTATTGATTCTGCAACTTTTCTGGCCGGCGGACTTAATTTTTTGGGTGAAAAATGGGATTTTTTGGACCTGGCGGCGGCTGCTGCAACCCTAATTTCTACGAACTTCGTCCGTGCGGATGAAGGCTCATCTGTACGAACCTGATTTGTTCATACGTACGGATGAGTCTCATACGTACGAATGAGTTTTCTTGATTCGTGCAAACCTAACTTGTTCATTAGCACGAACCAAAGATTATCTCATGCGAACCTGATTTGTTCATACGTACGGATGAAGTCTCATACGTACGAATGTGTTGCTTGATTCGTGCGAACCTGACTTGTTCATTAGCACGAACCAAGGATCACCTCATACGAACCTAACTGTTGATCCGTACGAATCTGGGCTAAATGCGTGCGAACCTAGGCTTATATCCGTACGAACTTAAACCTTACATCCGTACGAACCTAGGCTTACATCCGCACGAACCTGGACTTACATCCGTACGAATCAATACTCATCCGTACGAATATAATCTCATCCGTACGGATGATTACAGACCCTAATTTGGTCGATTTTTTAAAGTCTTACTGGTTGACCTCCGCCCGCTGACCTGGCAGCGGGATCCCAGCAAGGGGCTCAGCCCCTTGACCCCGCAAAGGGCGCTGCCCCTTGACCCCTGCTTTACTGTCGTGGTCACCTTATTTAGTCACCTTATTTATATGTGACCTTATTATACTTATGCACTAATATTCATGTTTTCATCTTTTGTTGCCCAAAGGTCAAAGGTGATTCCTATGATTGCATTTTTCCTTTAGCATAATAAACACGTAGGATATTAATTCTGCCCAAAGGTGATTTAATATACTTGTGTGCTTGAAAGGATTCTTATTATGCCTTAAAACACGATGTTCTATTTTGTTGCCCAAAGGTCAAAAGACAAACATTGTGTTGCATAAACCTTATGCTCATAATTTTACTTAGATATTAGTTATTTCTGCCCAAAGGTGATGTAACATCTAAGTAGAGCCTTACTTTAGCTTATTATTTTGGTGTTTTTTAATAGGCTTACCTATCACTGGCTTCATTACTAATATGATCTTAGTCTCAGGAACATTACTATTAGGTCTACTTATTTTAGACATTACTCTAGTTCTATTACCTTAAGGGACATTACTTAGTCTGCCTTATATAGCTAACTCTGTCACTATAAAATCTTCTAAAACTCGTATCATAAATCTAAATCCTCCTTATTCTCCACTACAGTACCAAACTTCGGCATTGAGGCACTTACTGGTGCTAATTTCACTTCTTGGAAGGAGCAACTTTACTTAACTCTGGGAATGCTCGACATGGACTATGATATTCGCCATGATGAACCCGCCGCTATTACTGCTGAATCTACTGCGACTCAGAAAGCGGTCTTTGAGAAGTGGGAAAGGGCGAATCGGCTGTCCCTAATGATGGTCAAGAACTCAATTCATCCCAGCATCCGAGGAGCTATCCCTGATAACGACAAAGTGAAAACTTACCTCACATCGGTTGAGGATCACTTTAAGGGATCGTCTAAGGCAACTGCGAGTAGCTTAATGCTAAAGATGCTAACTCTTAAATATGAAGGTTCTAATGGTGTCCGTGAACACATAATGAAGATGGTTGACATGTCTCACAAGCTTAAGGAATTGAAAATGGAAGTCTCAGATAATTTTCTTGTGCACTTCATAATGACTTCCTTGCCTGCTCGGTTCGACACTTTCAAAGTGAATTATAACGCAATAAAAGATAAACGGTCGATAAGTGAACGGATTGCTATGTGCGTTCAAGAGGAAGATCGTCTTAAGCACATTCAACCTGAAGCTGCTGTTCACCTTACTACCACTTCAAACTTCAAGAAGAGGAAAGGTAACTACAGTAACAAGACTGAAAATAAAGTCCAAAATCATGGTGCTGCTACCTCTGGCCCTAAATCCTCAACAAGCAATACTAACTGCAAATTCTGCCGCTCCAAAGGGCACGGACAGAAAGATTGCTCTAAATTCAAGGACTGGCTAGCTAAGAAAGGTAACATTCTTTATGTAGTATTTGATTCCTTTACTACTGATGTTCCATTTAATACATGGTGGGGTGACTCTGGTTCTATGGTCCATGTGACAAATTCATTACAGGGATTCCTTACAATCCAGAAGCTACCAAAGGACCAAAGAAAACTTAGAGTTGGAAACGGTGATCTCTTAGATGTCGAAGCCATGGGAATTTTAAATTTACATATGAATACCGGAAAGTGTATTAGATTAATAGATACCTTATATGTACCGAGAATTACTCGGAACCTTGTATCTATATCTAGACTTGATCTTGAAGGTTATGTAATTACTCATGGTTGTGGCAGGATCACTTTTACTCTTAATAATGAATTGTTTGGTTGTGGTTTTTTGGATGGATTACTGTATAAATTAGAACTAGATCATAATTTCTCACAGTCTTTGTTGTCTCTTAATATTGATGACATAACTAAAACAAAGACAAAATCACCTAAACAAGCAGAGAATTCCTCCACATTGTGGCATAAACGTCTCGGCCACATCTCACGAGATCGCATGACACGACTCGTAAAAGAAGGAATCTTACCCTCTCTTGATTTTAGTGATTTTGAAACATGTATTCAATGCCTCAAAGGCAAAATGGCTAAAGGGAATAAGAAAGGAGCCACCAGATGTTCCAACTTGTTGGAAATAATTCATACTGATATTAGTGGCCCCTATCCCGCATCAATAACAGGACATACATCATTTATTACATTCATTGACGATTATTCGCGTTATATGCACCTTTATCTGATTAAAGAAAAATCTGAATCCTTACAAACTTTTGACGATTATAAAACTTTGGTTGAAAACCAACTTGATCATAAGATAAAAGTTGTCCGATCAGATAGGGGAGGTGAGTATTACGGTAAACATACTGATATTGGTCAAGCTCCTGGTCCTTTCTATAATTTTTGCAAGGAACAGGGCATAATTAACCAATACACCATGCCAGGTTCTCCTCAACAGAATGGTGTTGCTGAAAGGAGAAACCGAACTTTAATGGACATGGTGAGAAGTATGCTCGCCAACACTAACCTACCCCAATTTCTTTGGACTGAGGCCTTAAAAACAGCTGTTCATATACTCAATAGGGTTCCATCAAAATCTGTCCCTAAAACTCCTTATGAGATCTGGACAGGTAGGAAACCGAGTCTAAAATATATGAAAGTATGGGGCTGTCCTGCCGAAGCAAAAGTCTATAACCCTAACTTAAAGAAACTGGATTCTAAAACCCTTACATGTTTCTTCATTGGTTATCCCGAGAACTCCAAAGGTTATCGGTTTTACTGTCCTTCTCACTCTACCCGCATCATAGATACGCAACATGCCACTTTCCTCGAAAATTCAGAGATCAGTGGGAGCACGACAAATCCTGATTTTGATTTGCAAGAAGTACAAGAAGCGAGGGGAAACCATTCGTCGGTTATTACGATTCCTCCGATAATTCCTCTTGTACCCAACGCTGCTCCCGCTATACCTGGATCTCCTAATGAACCGGTTGAACCTCCTATGCCTCCTAATCTTAACGCCGAAGAACCGCTTGTTAATGAACCCGTAATTCAGCTCAGGAGATCATCAAGGGCTCGCAGAAACACTAATTTTGATGATTTCGAAACTTATCTGGCTGAAGTCGAAAACATTGGGAAACTTACTGATCCAACCTCTTACCGAGAAGCTATTAATAGTGATCAGGCCGCTAAATGGATTGAAGCCATGATTGAAGAGCTCAATTCCATGGAGCGTAATGGCGTTTGGGTATTGGTTCCACTTACTAAAGGATCCAAAGTAATTGGATGTAAATGGGTGTTCAAAACCAAATTAGACCCGAATGGAAACGTCGAACGCTATAAGGCCAGACTGGTTGCAAAAGGCTTTACTCAAAAGGAAGGAATCGATTATCAAGAGACCTTTTCTCCTGTCTCTCGTAAAGATTCCTTAAGGATCGTCATGGCACTCGTAGCTCATTATGATTTAGAGTTACATCAGATGGATGTCAAGACCGCTTTCCTAAATGGTGACTTGCAAGAAGACGTATACATGCAGCAACCTGAAGGATTTATTCCAGAAGGTAAAGAGCACATGGTCTGCAAGTTAAATAAATCGATATATGGGTTGAAACAAGCATCACGACAATGGTACCTTAAATTTGATGAAGTCGTAAAATCTGATGGCTTCCTAAAGAATCAAGTGGATCAATGCACCTATCTCAAGATCAGTGGGAGTAACTTTATTATCCTTGTTTTGTATGTAGATGATATTCTGCTTGCAAGTAACAACTTGGATTTGCTACATGAGTCGAAGCGAAAGCTTTCGCATAATTTCGACATGAAAGATCTCGGTGATGCCTCTTATGTTTTAGGTATCGAAATAAATCGAGACAGACGTAATGGTGTTCTAGGTCTTTCCCAAAGGGCTTATATTGACCGTATTCTAGAACGCTATAACATGCAGCACTGCACACCCACTGTGGCTCCGGTAGTTAAAGGGGACGTATTTGGACCTCATCAAACTCCGAGCACTGAAACTGAGAAGGCTGAAATGAGGATGATACCTTACTCATCTGTAGTTGGGAGCATTATGTACGCTCAGGTCTGTACTCGACCAGATATCGCTTACATCGCTGGTATGCTGGGGCGTTACTTATCTAACCCCGGATTAGCACACTGGAAAGCGGCTAAAAAGGTTCTACGATATCTGAAAGGGACCAAAGACTACAAATTAACTTATAGAAGAAGTGACAACTTGGAAGTAGTAGGTTATTCTGACTCTGACTTTGCCAAAAGCAAAGAAGACCATAAATCTACTTCTGGGTATATTTTCATGTTAGCTGGCGGACCAATCTCTTGGCGGAGTCATAAACAGAAACTGACCACAACGTCTACTATGATGGTTGAATATGTTGCCGTTTATAATGCAACCTGTCATGGGATGTTGTTAAGGAACCTGATCAGTGGACTCAAACTCGTCAACTCAATCTCTAGACCATTGAAGCTTTACTGTGATAACTCAGCTGCTGTAACTTTCTCGAACAGTAACAGTTCGACTGGCGCTGGGCTGTATCTCGACTCAAAGTATCTGTTTGTACGCGAACGGGTTGAGGAAAATGCTCTTTGTGTTGAGTACATAAGTACACATGACATGTTAGCGGATCCGATGACCAAAGGTCTTCCTCCTAATATATTCGTAGGACACGTGTCGAATATGGGGCTTACAAAAGACTTAATTTAATAGCATTGTTGTACTTATTGGTCATTATTATTTATTAATGAAAATTTTCCTCCTTATTCAGATTTTGTTTGTCCATTATTTACACCTTATGCGCATAACTGTGTTGGACATTATTATAACAAAATTTGTCTTAGTTGGTCTATCATTGCTTATTCAGTTTTGAATTTGAGTCATAGTTTGACTAGTGGGGGTCCTGAGTAGATGTTCTTCTCTACGACTGTACTTATCAACTATGATTTCGGT
This sequence comes from Senecio squalidus, assembly GCA_910822075.1. NCBI lineage: Eukaryota > Viridiplantae > Streptophyta > Magnoliopsida > Asterales > Asteraceae > Senecio > Senecio squalidus. The sequence goes on along the minus strand of CAJVGC010000592.1, from coordinate 38,706,749 downwards.
TTTAAACAAAATGAGTATTATCTCGTACGGACTTATCAATACTCATAGATAAATGATCTACTCGGTCAAGTGGGAGAATGTTGGACCCATATTATTTGTGACCCTCATTGATCATTTATCCTTACTGATATGATGACTGACACTAACTGAAATCTGTGTCTAGTAAATATTCGATGGACGTATTTACCTTAACGACACTATAGATTTCCCATTAGGTGATCGGAACTATGAGAGCTTAATGTAAACACTTATTAAACACCATGAGACTAAATATTACACACTCCTAATTTGAATGTGTATATAAGAGATGTTAATAGACCCAAATAAGGGTTGGTCACTTTCACCTCCATCTCTTTTATCCCAACACACACATAAGTGTGTTCTCTCTAATAAGGTTCTAATATAACCTTAATACCATCCTAATACGATCATCTCGTTCTAGGAATCAATGGCTAATTTATTCAATAACATGCCCGGATCATCAGGAGGTATGTCATAAACATGAATCAATCTTATTTTAATCCAACAATTTGTTGCTAGAGTTCAAAAGTAGTCTTAAGATTATGATAAGATACGTAAAGCATTAATTAAAATGATTATTGTTGACGAATTATCATTTGTTGAAAAGGAAGATTTTAGAGAGTGTGATTGTCGTCTAAAATACCCTCTCATTACCGTGTGATTGTGTTGAATATTTTTGCAAATATATTTTATTAAAAGTAAACAAAAGATAAGTGTCACAACTGACACTGACCTCTTTTAAAAGAATTAATTACATGAGTTTAACTGTACATTTGTATAGACGATGATTGGATTTTACATAAGAGGATTATAAACTTTAAACCTATTTTTAGTCATATGGGTAAAGACATAGTGTGTCGGTTATGGAGGAATGGAGAATCAACAACTTACTAACGGTTAGTGTTGATAATGTGGGTACTAATAACGTTTCAATTGATAATGTTAAAGATAAATTAGAGAATTTGGTTGCAAATTGTGAATATGTCCATATTTGATGTACGACACATATTAGGAATTTGGTTGTTAGTGAAGGGTTTAAGGAGTTTGAATTATCGGTGGACGGATTAGAAATAGCGTTAGATACATTAGAGCCTCACTGGTTAGAATCGTAAAATTTAAGCAATGTGTCATTGATTAAAAAAAAAGTCATCAATTTTGTTTGATTCTCGATTGTAAAACACGTTGGAATTCAACATATGATATGTTGGAAAAAGCCGAAAAGTTAGAAAAGACATTTGCGTTCTTAAAGATACGGGATTTTCAGGTGATTTGTTACTCAATATTCCCAAACAAGAGGATTGTGTGCATGTTCGTAAGGTTAATAAATGGTGGTGGTGGTCTTCAAAGAAAAACGACTAAGGTAAATAAAAAAAATTGAAACAAAAGTACCCTAAATGTTTTTTCTTTGAAGACCACCAACATTTTATTAAGCTAACAAACACGGACCCTATCCTCTTGTTTGTGAATATCGAGTAACAAGTTACGTAAAAATCTCGTATCTTTAAGATCAAACAACTCAAAGACTTTTTTCAACTTTTGGGCTCTTTCCAACATATCATACGTTGAATTCCAAAGCGTTTTACAATTGAGAATCAACAATATTTATGACTTTTTTGTTTTTTTTACCAATAACACATTGTTTAAATTTTGCAACTCTAGGCGGTGAAGCTCTAACGTATCTAACACTATTTATAATATGTTCCACCGATAAATTAAATTCCTTTAAATCTTCACTAACAACCAAAGCCTTGATATTTGTCATACATATTCACAATTGACAACCAAATCTCGTGATTTATCTTTAAGACAATCAGGTGAAACATTATTAGTACCCACATTATCAACTCTAACCGTTAGTAAGTTGTTCATTTTTCCATTCCTCCATAACCGGCACACCTATGTCTTTACTCATATGATTAAAATTAGGCTTAAAAAACAATAATCCTCTTGTGTAAAATCCACCAATCAGCATCTATAAAGTGTGATGTTGACCGCTTATCTTTTGTTTACTATTACTAAAATATATACGCAAATTCTTTTTTGCTTCAAGAAAACCGCACAGTCTCTACACACCGTAAAACGAGAGGGTATTTTAAAAATATGACAAACACACTCCATAAACTCTCTAAAATCTTCCTTTTCAACATCCGAAAATGGTAACCCGTCAAAACTAAATCTTAATCACTGGTTTATGTATCTTATCATAATCATAAGACTACTTTTGAACACCAATAACATAGTCACACGTTTTGACAAATACATTAGATTGCTTTTTAAAATTATCAGATCTTTATTCACAAACCTTAAAAATGGCTACTCATGGCGGAGGTAACGTTGGCATAAATTCTTGCACAATTATTACATCGTCCTCTTCTACCAAATTTTAGACTCGTCCTCTTAATACTTTTCGAAATGATTTCAAATCTCCTTTGTGCTCTTCCTTTCGTTACACGTATTTTGCGATGGTTGTCTTTTTTTTCTTATTCGTTTTCTTAGCCTATTTTCTGTGAGCTCCGAGATTCATCACTGAACTTGATGGTACGTTATGAACGTTTTCTTTTTCCATCTACACAGACAAATAAATGATGATCGATTAATATAAACCCAAATAAACAACAAATAAATCAATATAAACCATATGGTTCATATACATGTAAACCCTAATAAGCTAAAAAAAATACATAATAATAAGTTTAAAGACATAACCGTATACAAAGATAACAAATAATCTTACTATTTGATGATGATGATGATGATTTCGAAATTTGCTGTATATGAATAAAGATGATGAGGGAGGGGAATAGATTTTTAGGTTTTAGAAAATAAGCGGAGTGTTTGTTTCGGCTTATATGAGCCAAATGGGCTTATAAGCTTATGATTTTAAATAAACTATAAATTCAACTTAATAAGTTTATAAATAGAAAAAAAATATGCTTATAAGCTTATGAAAATTTACATAGCCTCATAAATTGTTGACCTAAGCAAAAACAAACACCCGTTTAGTAAAATTAGTCATTTTTTATCTTTTTTTTGAAAAAACATTGCATTTAGCACCCTAAAGTAATGCTTTGTTCCTAAAAACACCCCTAGCTAATTAATATATATTAAAGAAAAAAAACCACCAGATTTAACGGTTTGGACTTACCATAGACCGAAACCACGAAACCACACAGTTAAAGGATCGAGGACTATACCTCATTAGCTGGCCATAATAGGACAAGTCAGGCTAATCAATTCGAACTCAGAGTGCCTTGTTTTTGTTCCGACCTAGCTTTTATCAAATAAGGGTAAAAAAAGTTGTAAATGGCTCATATCAATTGGATTCCGAATTCTATACTAAAGGAATTGGTGAATCAATAAGTTGTTTGCATATGTGACTTGTTGAAATGAAAGCATTGTTATGTAAATATGACAGTATGAGTTCATCATCTATACTACACACCAAACAAAATGATTCTAAGTGAAATATTATAAAAGAAATGTACTCGATCATCAATTAAGGCTCTAAATAACGCGCCATGGCGTCGAGGCGCGGCGAGAATTTACGAAAACATGCAAGGCGTCTTTATTAGGCGTGGCGGCAAAAAAACATGGTCATGGCGTCCCAAGGCGCGCCTTAACGCGAGTTTTTTGTAACGCGTTATGAAAAAAAAAAAAAATTAAGAAAAAAAAAAGTTTAAAAATAGTTAAAAATGACTATAAAAATCATTTCATTGTAAATTTGTGATTATATCTTAGAATATATATATACTTAAATGTTAAAACAGATTTTTTGATAATTTATTGATATTTATATAACTTAATAATAGTAAAAATATATATAAGTATATATAAAATTATAAAATATATTAAAAAAAATTTGCCGCCTTGTCACGCTTTGAAAAAACCTATGTCTCGCCTTTTCTTGCAAAGTTTAAGGCTTACTCATGTCGCCACGCCATGCCTTACGTTATCTGTAACCTTGATTTTGTATATTTTGTCACAAGTTTCTCATCATTTATCTGGTAAGATATGTCCTTTTAACACTTCATGTGTAAATAATCGCAAGACTCCAACTTATTTGGGTTATATTTTTAACAAGATAATTATTAAAAAATACATAATTAACAATTCCATGTTTTGGATACAAATTCTGAAAGCTTCAAGACCATGCTCGAGGGCAATATGTAACCAAGTTGCACCTTCACTACCTAGTACCAATTGCTTGAAAATGTTTTCAACAAGTGGGGTTACCCGCGCGTTGCGGCGGACAGAGCCTCCTATGAAATAAAACAATAAACGAACAAAAAAAAACATAAAAACTTAAACAAAGTAAAACACCAACATTTTTTTACAACGAAATACAAATACAAACTAAACACTAAGTCAAATCGTTGTTAAAAAAAACATAAACGGAAAAAAGAAAACTTACTAAAACTTGAACAAAGAAAAATACCAATATATTTTATAAAACTAAACACCAATCCAAACGATTCTTCAAAGAAAAAAAAAGATAAAAAAATTTAGAATGTATTGTACTTAATTACAAAATATAGAAAATGAGGAAAAAATTGCATATAGCAGGATTCGATCCCCCGCCATCCTGTTAATAGCTAATGATACCAACCACTGTGGGAGCGCATTGTTTCTGTATATGTATTGAAATAAATTGTATTTATCCTCAATGTCCGCGCGTGTAGTACACACACTATGAACAGTGTTTTCCCATTTCCTGGATTTGTACTATATATATAATAGTAGTAATTATGAAATATATAAATATAATATAAAAAGAAAAAAATGTTGTATTACTTATTTCAATATTTTAATAAATAACATAATTAACATGAAGGAGCAACGTATTAACGTTTATTATGCAGCGGTTTACTTGTAAAATTTCATTAAATAAATATAATTTGGAGGAATGAAAATTGTGGGCCTAAAGTAAAGACCATTGATTTAGGTTAAACAAAATTTTCTTAAACCACTCAATTTTCTCTATCATATGTGACATAAATTGTTTATAAATCAATATTATTTTATTTAAAGAAAACAAAACTAAATCTACTTGGAGTCGACAAATTTAAAATACACAACACCACAAAAACAAAAAATGAGAAAATGTGAGTAAAAATACGTATTCAAAAGGTGGTCTTATAAAATTTAAAGGCATGTAGGTATATTTCAAATGGTTCATTTGTAGTTTAGTACTATACAAAGTATATGTTTATTGATTTATATAATAACATTATTTTTTACCCATCAGCTTATCTGTTTAAATATTTTATTTCTTTTATTTAATAATATTATTTTTAATTTATTATATTTCATTTTTCATTTTACGTTTGAACCATTGTTTTCTAACTATTTTTTCTTTTTACGTTTGATCTTTTTTCTTTTGGTTACGCTATTAAATATAGTAGATATCTTTTTATATTAATTATTTATTAATTCTTAATTTAGCTTTTCCTTTTTATTTTTTTGTTGTTTTTAAATGATCAATTATTTGGGTTACATTTACAAAAAGAATTTATAAATTACTTTTAAGTGACATATGAGACGGTTTAAACGAACAAAAACACATATATGTGTATTCTATTTATGAAAAAATGAGGAATGTTTTAAAATATTAATAAACAAATTAATAAGAATATTTTAAAATAAATGAAGGATCTATATGATAAATCATCATAAAATTTCAAGGATGGTGTTATTTTGTTTTAGAGCTTGTTTTTTCCTCTCTCTTTGTCTTATTAAACCCACCTACCCTCTCATCTTTCTCATCTTCTTCAAAATTAGATATATTTTTATTAAACGCACCTACCCTCTCATCTTTCAAAATTAGATATATTTCTCATCTTTCTTATTAAGATTGCAATCATACCTAGATTATATAATTAAATCAGTGATGGTGCTGGTAAAATCGAGCGTGGTGACTTTTTTTTTTTTTTTATCTATTTCCGAATTCAAAATATCTGATTTCTGCTTGTAAGCGGCGGCGGTGGTATGGACGGAAAATTATAGCTATGAGCACCGGTCGGAGGTCCACTTTGTCGAAGCCGATCACATTCAAGCTCAACCGTCACCGTTTTTGTATCTGTAAGTATTTGCGACGACGAAGGTGTCCGTTCCGGTAAGCCCCGGTAAATTTCGGAGGTCTACTTTGTGATTTGTCGGTGGCGATAACATTTAAGCACCGGTATATGTTTATTTCAGCTTTAATCTTGCAAGCTCAACTTTTTGGCCGGCGATAATTTCGAAGCACCACCGTCACCGTTTTGAGGAAATGAAGGGAAAAAAAAACGACGCTCTTTTTGTGCGCGTGATGTTTAAGCGTTATGAACAGTAACTTTGAATAGGACAAAATTTCCTGTAATTGTATATATGTAGAATAATTCTAATTGTCACATATATATTAATAAACGGTTAAATATTATATATGGTTAGTTGCACATAAGTTATGTGTATCAAAGGCGAAACTTTTATAAAACGTTTATTTTTAGTCCTCTAGCTTTTTCTAATATTCACAAATTATCTCTTTATTTAATGTTTTGTTTATGTAACATATAAAGTCAGGTGTTGTTTGCTACATCTAACATTTTCCCATTAATCAATAAAATATGTATATTATCCTTCTATTTAAATTTCATCTCTATCTTCCGAATCGTGCATTTTAATATTAATATATTCAGAAAACTTTGTCTTTAAGTACAATTGTAATCGTTTTATTTACAAAAAGACTTGGTTGCCGGAGTGGTAAGCGGTTCGAATCCCACCCAGCACCAAATTTTTTTTATTTTTTTATTGTACTGCAGTGTTAGGCTTGGGCAGCGTTGGGCCTGGGCTTGGGCCTGTGGCTGGTTTGGGCTTGGGCTTGGGCTTCTGGTTTGGGCTTGGGCTAGGACCGGGCTTGGGCAGTGTTGGGCTTGGGCTTGGGCCTGTGGCTGGTTTGGGCAGTGTTGGGCTTGGGCTTGGGCCTGTGGCTGGTTTGGGCTTTGGGCAGTGTTGGGCTTGGGTCGGGCTTGGGCAGTGTTGGGCTTGGGCTTGGGCCTGTGGCTGGTTTGGGCTTGCAGTGGTGGGCTTGGGCCTGTGGCTGGTTTGGGCTTGGGCCGGGCTTGGGCAGTGTTGGGCTTGGGCTTGGGCCTGTGGCTGGTTTGGGCTTGCAGTGTTGGGCTTGGGCTTGGGCTGGTTTGGGCTTGGGCAGTGTTGGGCTTATTTTTTTTATTGTACTGCAGTGTTGGGCTTGGGCTTGGGCCTGTGGCTGGTTTGGGCTTGGGCTTGGGCCTGTGTGTGGCTGGTTTGGGCTTGTGCTTGGGCCTGTGGCTGGTTTGGGCTTGTGCTTGGGCCTGTGGCTGGTTTGGGCCTGCAGTGTTGGGCTTGGGCTTGGGCCTGTGGCTGGTTTGGGCTTGGGCAGTATTGGGCTTGGGCTTGGGTAGTGTTGGGCTTGGGCTTGGGCCTGTGGCTGGTTTGGGTTTTGGGCAGTGTTGGGCTTGGTCTTTGGGCAGTGTTGGGCTTGGGATTGGGCCTGTGGCTGGTTTGGGCTTGGGCTTCTGGTTTGGGCTTGGGCTTGGGCAGTGTTGGGCTTGGGCTTGGGCCTGTGGATGGTTTGGGCTTGCAGTGTTGGGCTTGGGCCTGTGGCTGGTTTGGGCTTGGGTCGGGCTTGGGCAGTGTTGGGCTTATTTTTTTATTGTACTGCAGTGTTGGGCTTGGGCTTGGGCTTGGGCCTGTGGCTGGTTTGGGCCTGGAGTGTTGGGCTTGGGCTTGGGCCTGTGGCTGGTTTGGGCTTGGGCAGGGTTGGGCTTGGGCTTGGGCATGTGGCTGGTTTGGGCTTTGGGCAGTGTTGGGCTTGGGCTTGGGCCTGTGGCTGGTTTGGGCCTGCAGTGTTGGGCTTGGGCTTGGGCCTGTGGATGGTTTGGGCTTAGGCAGTGTTGGGCTTGGGCTTGGGCCTGTGGCTGGTTTGGGCTTGGGCTTGGCCTGTGGCTGGTTTGAAGTTTAATTACTTTTAATTTTTGATGTTTACCATTTTAGATTTCCTTAAATAAAACAAATAATTATTTAAGGTTTTAGAAAGAAATGCAAACAATCTTTTAGACCAAAATTATCGAATCCCAACCAGCACCAAATTTTTTTTAATTTTTTTTTTGTACTGCAGTGTTGGGTATAAAGAAATGCAAACAATCTTTTAGACCAAAATTAATAATACAATATACTTTTGAATCATTAAATCGGGGTTAATATTAGATATTATAAAGAAATGCAAACAATCTTTTATACCAAAATTAATAATACAATATACTTTTGAATCATTAAATAGGGGTTAATATTAGATATACTCCAAATCCTAGGAAATGTAGCACCGGATAACACCAAAACTGTTAGTACCCTTATAACAAAAAAAAACACTGTAGATGCATATTTTACATCAAAACAACTCGAACTCGTGCAAAGCACGAGAAATTTTCTAGTTGTGTTTAAAATGGATAATAATAACTTGTTTATTTTCAGTATTCACTATGTCTTGTATGCTAACTCGATCGAATTAATAAATGAAATTTTTTAAAATCTATGAGTTAACAAAAAATAGTTAATATATAATTTAAAGATTTCAAATTACTCATTACTTTGAATGTTTGTAGTTCTTAAAATCGAATTAATGAATACGTCACTCTTATTTTTTATAAAATTTAAATTTTAGATTCATATTTTATTTTGAAATCTGAGTTATAATAGGAATATCAACTTTCAAATGTTAGAAAATTATTTAAGTTTAAAAAAAATACACATATTTTAATACCAAATTAAGTTATACTATCATCATAATAAATCATCACCGAGCGTAGGTAATATATGACATTGTTAGTCAAATTGATGATAGTATTGTGTAACTTTTAAAGTAAATTTTGACCTAATTGCAATTACTTTAGATTTTAGATAGTGGGTTACAAGTTAAAATATGACCTATATTTTACATTCAAAATTATATTTTTAAATAGATTTAAACAACTGTATTTATTTCTTTAATTTGACATCAACTTTGAATTTGTTTGAATAATCCTTTACTAATTTGTTGATATCTATTTCTTTTACGGAGTGTTAGACCTGTCAGAAAGTATAAACATAACCCTTTTGTTTTATTAGAGCATACGCAATCATAACACCGAAATATCCGATGTTATCAACATATCAGTATAAGTTAACTCATAACATAACATTGAAATTTAAACTCACTTATTTATATTTAACTTTCTAAATATTAGTTTAAGAAAAAACGCATAACGCGCGTTAGCCGAGTAAGGCGGCTGCCCATAACGTCGCTATAACACGACTGTCCAACCATGACTTAAGTCATGGGACCATAACGCGGGTGTTGTAATGCACCGTTTGCGTACACTCTTACAAAACACAAAAAGGATATTAGGGGATGTTTAATGCAAAGCTCATTTTTAATTTGGTAATCTATAGGATGTTTGATTCGGATTTGTTATTGGGCTTAGGAGTATAGTAAATTTTAAAAAAATTACTCATTCTTACTTTTTGGGAAATGATAAAAATAACGTTATAGGTTGTTTATAAAGTGTTTGAACATGTTTTTTTTTTTATTATACATTAATATCTTATCCGAGTTTATTATTCAGTTTATTTAATAGGGTATAAGTAGATGGAATTATTTCAGAACTTTATTAGGCATCATCATCTTCGAAACACATCGCATACATCATTCATTAACATCGTCATGAGTCACGTGCGTGTTTCTAACCATGAATTAAACCCTCTTGATTATACACTAATTTACATGATTATATGACTTAATACTAGTTTAGATTAATAGCGTTCGACTTCATGTTTGATTTTCGAACAAAAAGTACGTATACTTGCACGATAAGCAATCCCAAACAGCCCCAATTTACAGAGTTAAATAAAAAAATTATACTTTATATTAGTTTTTTAATAAAATTATTGCTTTAAGTTTCGACTCTAACTATTATTTTGATTTTGTGTGACACTTATACTTGCACGATAAGCAATCCCAAACAGCCCCAATTTACAGAGTTAAATAAAAAAATTATACTTTATATTAGTTTTTTAATAAAATTATTGCTTTAATTTTCGACTCTAACTATTATTTTGACTTTGTGTGACACTTATACTTGCACGATAAGCAATCCCAAACAGCCCCAATTTACATAGTTAAATAAAAAATTATACTTTATATTAGTTTTTTAATAAAATTATTGCTTTAAGTTTCGACTCTAACTATTATTTTGACTTTGTGTGACACTTAGTTGCTGTTTGACTCATAAAATTATGATGTTTGGTCAACTAAGTTTAATTGTATTTTGATTGTTTTAAGTGAGGTTGTATTTAAGGATTTACATTCAAGATTGTTTATTATGTTAAGATAAAATTAGGATTAAGGTAGTTTAATTTCCATTTTCTTTAGAAATCTAGTTTACCTTCAACGAAGCTATAACCGAGCTTCCATATATCGGCGTCCTCAACGAACCATCGCGTTTTTCCAAACTTTGAATCTTCTTGTAAACCAATTCCTTTTCTGCTAAGTTAGTGTACATCTTGAACTTCTTGCAATAACCGAGCTTAAATATCTTCCTTTATGTTTGTCAACATTGATGTCTTACTGACTTTGTCATCGTATAAGCTGATTCACCTATTTCATTATGGGTTGAAATGTTTGAAACAATATATCGAATTTACCTAACAACCAAATTCCTTGAGCAAACTACAAACACTAACACAAACATAAACATCAACCTTCAACCGATAGAACCTTATGTACAAACTCAAATCTGAAAGGTGAACGAGTAATATTAGATTGTTATAGAATACTTTTCACATTCATTAATTTTCTTTATCCCTTTCCGACTCTTAGAGTTAAGTCGTAATGTTGGAAACAATTTATCGATTTTACCCAAAAACCAAATTTCTTGAGCAAACCACAAACACTAACATAAAAATAAAAATCTATCTTCTATCGATAGATCTGTATGCACAAACTCAAATTTAAATGTAAACGAGTACTACTAGATTATTATAGAATAATCTACACATTCATAATTTTTCTTTACCCCTTTCCGACGCTGGTCGTAATGTTGGAGACGATATATCGATTTTACCCAACAACCAAACTCCTTGAGGAAACCACAAACACTAACATACAAATAAACAACAATCTTCAATCGTTAGATTTGTATGCACAAACTCAAATTTGAATGTGAACGAGTACTACTATAGTCTATAGTTATTATAGAATATTTTGCAGATTGATAAATGTTATATATCCCTTTCCGACTACTAGAGTATAACACATATATTTCTAGCCAATTCAAATCTCAATCTATCATAAAAATTCCAAACACCTTTAAACCATAAGATTTCATTCTTAAATTCATGCATACTTTTAAAACGGATAAATAACAGTATTTGATAGATCTCAACCGACTATAATATTTTTGAAAGCATATCAAAGATGCTTAATAACATACCAAAATTCGACACTGATCGATATGTTACCAAAATACAATCAAATACAATCCATGTGCTTATACCTTTAAGACATTTGTATTCGGTCGATATCGTTCTAACACTACATATAAAACTTAAATAAAGAAAATATTAATTTAGATCATATAAAAGCCTGGTCTTTCTGTTAGTAATGAAAAATAAAAAAAATTGGGCGCAATTAGAACAAGGCGCCATCCCATTTCCCCCTCCCCCACAATTCCTCCGCCACTCACCTCCACCGATAACCACCCCTAATACATAAAACCACCAATCTATACATACACATATCTATATCTATATATTCTATATATCTATATCTACACTCACCGACTGAAATGACGCAACCACCCCTGGCTCTCATACCATCACCACAACCACCACCACCGCAACAACCACCGCAACCACCACCGCAACCACCGTTTCTCAATTCCTCCGTTTCCAGCGGTTGTCAAGTCAGATGCGCCGGTTGCCGGATGATATTAACAGTCGGTCCAGGTTTAACGGAGTTTGTTTGTCCTACGTGTAAGTTACCGCAAATGTTACCGCCGGAGTTAATGCGACCTCCTCCTCCTCCGGCGACGGCGACGTCGTCGCAAGTACCGGCGCATGGAATCGATCCGAGTAAGATCCAATTGCCGTGTGCGAATTGTAAAGCGATACTCAATGTTCCTCATGGTTTATCACGATTTGCGTGTCCTCAGTGTAAAATGGAACTTGCGGTTGATCTATCTAGAATCAAACAGTTTTATCCTCCTCCTCCTCCTCCACCTGAAGAAGTTAATGAGGTGATTGTTTTCGGTATATCGGTTGAGGTTTTATTGTCTTGTTTGTTTTAGTTACTTCGACCTAATTTTAGTGATTTAGGTTTTACTTACTTTAGTCAACCACTGTATTATAATGCTCACATTATATGTTCCGTAAATTAAATTAGATATGAACGAAATGAATAAGGAAAGCGTTTGTCGTTTATATGTCTTCTACGCATTGATTGGTTTGAGCAAGTTGTACGTTATGCGTGATTGTTCGGTTATAGTTATTATTTTGTTGTATTCTTAGAGGTTATTAAAACATTGATAGAAGTCGTTGATATGTTATATGGATACATTACTTTGATAATTCAAGAGCCAGGTAAGTCGTAAGAGTAAGGTTGGTTAGTGTAGTGATCGCAAGTTTATAGCCGACACCTAATTGATGAGTATCTAGCAGTTGTCTTGATAGGCTAATAACGTACCGTGTTAACTCTGGTCTTGACTTTTAAGGCATGAAATATGTTTTTAAAGAGTAGTGTAGGTGAAACTTAAATGAGCGGAGGATGTCGTGAGTTTCAAAAGCATTTGTGTATAATGTGACTGAGTTTATAGATAAAAAAGGAAAGTACAAAAATGCAGTCTACGATTGAAAATTTGTGTTTGTTTTGGATTCGTTCTATCTCTCACCTGCTGAGTAAATCATTTTCAGGTAGCTATTGAAGTGGAAAGAGAAGAAGACGACGGAGGTGTTGTGGGAGAAACATTCATGGACTATGTAAGTTTTTTTTTATACTTCTATTAGCTTCTATCATGGACTCTTTTGCTTTCACATGCGAGTTTGAATCTGAGATAGTACTTTACATTAAGTTATCAGGGTGAATGGGAATGGGAATGGAAATGATAGAAAAAGGAATCATATCCACAAATTGGTTATTTTCCATACTTGCCGAGTGGGGGTTAGAAATTGATTCCCGCTATCTTTCTACGCTGTTATTTAACCCATAGTCATATTGATTCCTTATTGCAAACGTAATACATCTCATTCTTAGGGATTATAACTATACTTTATTACGCTGTTATTAAACCCATAGCCATATTGATTCCCTATTGCAAACGTAATACATCTCATTCTTAGCTATTATAACTATACTTTATTGAAATGCAGCGCCCACCAAAGATGTCTATTGGTCCTCCACATCCAGATCCTATTGTTGAAACGTCTTCCTTATCTGCGGTGGAACCGCCTGAACCCACATATGACCTTCTAACAAAGGATCACTTGGTAACTTCAAAGTCATTATCATGCTTGCAGATCGAGACCCTAGTTTATGCGAGTCAGGTTGCTATCTAAACTTACGTATGGACATCTAATAACTTTATAGTTCATGAGATTATGTTCACTATAATTTGATTATTTCACAGAGACACCTCCAACATCTTGAAAACGGCACCAGGGCAGGGTTTTTCCTCGGAGATGGAGCTGGTGTTGGCAAAGGACGTACAATTGCAGGACTAATTTGGGAGAATTGGCACCATGGGAGGCGAAAAGCATTGTAAGCTCTTTGTTGGAGGTTGCACATGCTTGATGTCGGCAGAGCGATCTTTGATCAATAAGTACTAGATATTTTATATTACTTGTTGTTTATGCTAATCCGTCCGTAATGATTCAGGTGGATTTCTATTGGGTCGGACTTGAAGTATGATGCAAGAAGAGATTTGGATGATGTTGGAGCAAAGTGTATAGAAGGTATATATGTAAATTTGTTTGTTTTAATGGGCATGGCTACAAATGAAAGCCTATTTTTACACAAGGATCTATTGCTTTGTTTTATACTTTTACTTTATCTGACCCCACAAGTTAGAGTTCAAGGCTCGTTCATGGTTACATTAATTATCTTTTGCTTGCAGTGCATGCTTTGAACAAACTTCCTTATTCCAAGCTTGATTCCAAGTCTGTTGGGATTAAAGAGGGTGTTGTTTTCTTGACATATAGCAGCCTTATAGCTTCTTCCGAGAAGGGACGCTCTCGATTGCAGCAACTTGTGCAGTGGTATGGACCAGAATATGACGGTCTTATTGTGTTTGATGAGGTACCAGCCTCTTTCTAACTGTTACATACTTGTCTAATTGAGCTAATATGGCTGTTTGAAGAAGTAGCAGATAACCGATTCAATGTATCCAAGGGTATAATTTAGTACATGTTCATTGGAACCGTATACACTTTCTTTCGGCAGTTTGTGTTCCTAGTTTGGGTGATTTAGCCTGACTGGTAGTTTACTTACGAACAAAAATGCTTCTGTGAGCTATATTTTAGATCAGTAAATAGAAACTTTATTTTGTAGGCTGATTATTAAAAACCTCGGGATTTATTGTCATATATTTTGATATTTTTGGAAAGTAATGTGGTTAAACATGGTTTTTGGTATACGATAAATACTGTTTGAGTTTAGTTTTTTAACTAGAAGGTGAAAAAGATCCTCTTTCCAATCCAAAGGAGCAAAAAAGGATAAGGAAAATTGTGTAACGCTCGAGTGGTTTTTGACAAATCTTACATTCTTGAAATCATTTGTTTGATTGTAGTGTCACAAGGCCAAAAATTTGGTACCTGAAGCCGGAAATCAACCAACACGGACGGGTGTAGCGGTTCTTGAAATTCAGGTTTATTCTCACGCCAGATCCTGAAAGGACCTGTTATTTTAATTTATTAAAGATCTTGATACTGTTATATGTTATTACTGTTAGTAAACTTCTTGAGTTTTGGCTAGGTGGTTGTTATAACACCCTCCATATTTATGAGTGAAAAGATTAATAACATAGTTTTGAGTTCTGACAAAAATAATACGGTAACTAGGTTTTTCAAGTACCTTAGTGAAAATAAAAGATATCAGGAAGGATCTTTGTCTTTAATACGAATTTCAACTTGATGCAGTTAAAAGTTAATGAAACAACAAATATTAATTGTTGTGAAAAAGCAATTTATTTAAACCCCGAGCCTACTTTAGAGATGAAATATTCAGCTGGTCCCTGAACACCCAATCCCCACAAGTAAAGTGACTGATTTCATGTACCCTTTCATTAGTTAACAGACTTTTAGTTGCATATAAGCACATACAGTTGATGACTTGGTGCAGGATAGCCTAATCCTGAAGGATTCAAAACCTAATTGTTAGAATGATTTTTGTCATTACTATTGTTGTCATCAGTGGTGAGTTATATAGTTATATATGGTCTAAACCCCAATTTAGTATTGTTAGTAATCCAATTAGGAAATAGTGTAATGTCAAGATTTGACATCATGTTGAATTAGGCATTTCTGCGCCAAGACAAATGAGCTTTGCCTCAAAGTGTCAATGCGAACTAGACTTCTTCCCTTAGTCGTAAATCATCACACACATTGCGGCATTGCCCCCTCGACTGTGTGTCAGTGTGCCGACATTTTTAAATTTGTATCTCGTATAATTAAATCAGATAGTATTTATATAATGTAGTTGACCACTATGAGTGACATCTAAACTGAATTTCGGGTCCAACTCGTATAAGCACCACAGATTGATGGTTACAAAAGGAAACTACTACTAAAAAGAGAATATAGATTTATAGTGATGTTCAAATTTATTTGCTCAAAAAACTAGGGTTAGACTTACAAGGCATAAAAGAAGAAAAGGATATATGTGACTGCATATACCTATCAAAGTACATGACGCTTTTGGTTGAATTCCAATCTATACGACCTTGGATGCCGACTTTATTGATATATCTTTTAAAGATGCATGCAGTGCAGCAGTGGAATAATAATTGAGCTTTCTTATGTAAGCCAAAGACTTACACACCCATTACTCAGCAGGAGTATTTACTCATTTGCCCCTACGAGACTTGAACCCACAACCCCTTGGTCGATGAGTCACCTCGATACCCCTTAGCCGAAGGCCTGTTAGTGATAAATGTGCTTTAAAGAACAATAAATGCAAATAACAGTATGTGCATGTTTTGCTATTAAAACCGAGATGTGCAGAAAAGTAATGAATTGATGGAAAATAATCAGTCATGTGAAAGAAAAGTTTCCCTAATTGTAAGTGCAGAGAGACTAGCTTTCTCAAGGAGTATAATATGAATCTCTTGGCAAAACCGTCATGGTCCTATTTTCTTTTTGATGGAACACAATTCCACTGTTTGAAATGCAGTGGATACTTAAGGAGGTTGCCAACATAGAATATTTAAAAAGAATAGTTGTTCTCTGAAATTACAAAAAAGAATATATTTTTTTTGTATATTTTACTGATATTATTTTCCTTAAGGTTCTAAGATGGCACATTCTGATTGTTTTTTTTTTCCAGCTTTATTTGGTACACATTGCCTCTTGCACTAATGATTATGCATAAGTTAGTCATATAATTTCCCAAAGGTACAAAAATAATTCTGTTCATGTATAATAGGCACGACTTCCTGAAGCACGTGTTGTTTATTGCTCTGCAACCGGTGCGTCAGAACCCAGAAATATGGGATATATGGCTCGGCTTGGTCTTTGGGGACCTGGAACTTCCTTTGAAGATTTTCGAGATTTTCTAGGTGCAAATGCCTTTCTTTGAACTTATGTTATATCTTTTAGTTGTTAGTACATATTTGTATATATATGTGTGTATTCTTGCATGTCTCTTTAAACTCATATAATCTCGTATAATATTCACACTTGACTCCAGGAATGATTAGATTTTGTGTCTGTCTTCTGTATTTCTTTCCCTATCCTCCTTTCTAATTTTATTATCTACTTGTATTCCATCTCTTCTATCATTTCTGCTAGATCTTTGCTATTCTTTATATTTTCTTGTTCAATCTTTCTCAATATCATTAGAGTACTTGGTCATGTGTTTGTTGCATATGGTTATTTGTAAGTATTTGGATGCAGTATTTTGTTATGGGTAAAAAATGCTTGATGGTGGTTCTCTGCTAAGTTATTTTGACTCTTTTATAACACATACATAGGTGTCCCACTAAGGTTTTCGTATTTCTTGATAATGCTGAACCTGTGAACGATGTGCATATCCCATCAGATACACGTTTGTTATACTTGGTTTCCATGGTTCCTTGTGAAAAGTTTTATGCTTGTTGTTTTTTCTCTTTTCTAATAGTTTCTGTTTGTTCATGATACATATTCTAATTAATTGCGTCTCTTTTATGCAATTCTCCATGCAGGTGCTCTGGAGAAAGGAGGAGTAGGAGCACTTGAACTTGTTGCTATGGACATGAAAGCGAGGTTGGTAGTTAGCACATATGATATTGCTTGTGTAACTGTTTACTGAACCAATTAGATTTTTTTTTTACTTTTCAGAGGAATGTATGTATGTCGAACTCTGAGCTATAAAGGAGCAGAGTTTGATGTTGTTGAGGTTCCACTGGAGGACAAAATGACGGTACCAAGTAGTTTTTTACATCTTTGTATGTAAAAGAAGTTTTTTAAAGATCTGCTAATGCTGTTGTATTATTTAACGATTTTCAGGAGATCTATAAAAAAGCAGCTGAATTTTGGGCTGAATTGAGGGTGGAATTGCTATCTGCAAGTGCATTCCTTGGTGTTGACAAGCCTACTAGTATGTTGTGGAGACTATATTGGGCGAGCCATCAGGTTTGCGAGTTAATATTTGTTTTTTTTCCAGATATATACCTGTATGTTTCCTCTGTAATTACTTTAATTTGTTTATATGTTTTGTTGCTTCTGTTATATTCTAGCGTTTCTTTAGGTATGTATGCATGTCAGCAAAGGTGCCTGCTGTTGTAAGTCTTTCTAAGCAGGCACTGATGGAGAACAAGTGTGTGGTAATTGGACTTCAAAGTACCGGGGAGGCAAGAACAGAGGATGCAGTGAAGAGTTATGTGAGTGTGTCTTCCTTTTGCTTGTTAAACTAGACATATGCATATTAACGTATAGTCTGATTTTTTTTTGTTTCTATTAATCAATATATAATAGGGCATTGAACTTGAGGATTTTATATCTGGACCTCGCGAGCTGTTACTCAAATTTGTTGAAGAAAACTATCCTTTGCCTGAACAGCCTGAATCTCTACCAGGTGCTCATTGTTTTTTGGGATCAGGTGTCTGAAATTCTCATTTCAAATTTCACTAATAGGATTTGCTTTTTTTTTATTCCCTTTTAGGAGAGGATAGTGTAAAGGAACTTCAGCGTAAGAGGCACTCAGCGAATCCTGATATTTCATTTAAAGGGAGGGTCAGGAAAGCTGCAAAATTGGAACTTGCAAGTGATGATGAGAGTGATGAAGAATCAGAATGTAAGTTGTGAAAAAAGTATTTTACTATTTTATTTGATTTTCTTTTAATAAGCTGTGTAATTGCTAAGCATTTTTGTACTTAAGTTGTGTGATTGCTAATTTGTGGTTCAATTATGTAGCTGATTCTGGCCATGAATCTGATGATGAATTTCAAATATGCAACCTATGCAATTCAGAATCGGTATATGCTTTTGTCTTTATTTTTTACACGTTAATCTGTTTTCGATTCTCATTGTTGGAATGTTATATATCTTTATAATGTAGGAAAGAAAGAAACTGCTCCAATGTTCATGTTGTGGTCAACTTGTACATCCGACGTGTGTGGTTCCACCAGAAACAGATGCAGTGTCTTCCAACTGGTCTTGTCATTCTTGCAAGGAAAAAACAGAGGAGTATCTTCAAGCAAGGCATATATATTTAGCTGAATTACATAAAAGGTATAATTATATGCTGCACAACTTGGCTTTTGTTTTTCTCTATTGTCTTTGCCAGAAATTAGTATTTGAAGATCAGTTGACCTGATATATGTTGCCAGTCCTAAGCAAGTTTAATATAGTTGGTCTTTTTCTGAATGGCACTTTGAATATTTTTACATCTGCTGTGTGAAATGTACTAGATATGAAACAGCCAAAGAGCGTAAGGCAAAGATTTTGGACATAATCCGTAGTTTTGACCTTCCAAACAATCCATTGGATGACATTATTGATCAGGTATTTATCACATAAGGTTTTTCTGTATGTCGTCTGCTTATTTGTTATGGTGGAGACTCTTTTTTATTTACGTAACAATTAATTGCAGCTTGGAGGCCCTGGTAATGTTGCAGAAATAACAGGGAGACGAGGTATGCTTGTTAGGGCCTCCAATGGAAAAGGAGTCACTTATCAGGCACGGAACACGTGAGTGTATGCTTAGTTATTGGTAAAATAATATCTGATTTACTTTTTGGGTAGCTGATGCACTCTAATATGTTGATACAGAAAAGATGTGACAATGGAAATGGTCAACATGCACGAAAAACAACTGTTTATGGATGGTAAGAAACTGGTTGCCATCATTTCTGAAGCTGGATCAGCAGGCGTTTCTTTACAGGCTGATAGAAGGGCGCTGAACCAGGTAAATACATAACACTAAAGTTTTTGTCAGCAAACATGGAAAAACACACTAATGACTTGCTACATTGAGGGCCTACATTAATCTCTTATCAAACTTCACAACAACGTTTGATATTTTGTACCAGAAAAGAAGGGTTCATGTAACTTTAGAACTACCTTGGAGTGCTGATCGTGCAATTCAGCAATTCGGGAGAACTCACCGCTCCAATCAAGCTTCTGCACCCGAGTACAGGTAAATATGTCATTCTGTTTACTTTCTCGACTCGTGTGTGGACATTATACTTATAAACTTTCCATAATACCTTATAGGTTACTGTTCACAAATCTTGGAGGTGAGCGCCGGTTTGCTTCAATCGTTGCAAAGCGACTAGAGTCACTTGGAGCTTTAACACAGGGAGATCGGCGGTAAGTTTATGGTTTGATGTGTAACAAATAATAATCTATTGTTGAGGTTTCTTATTCCTTAATTACCCTTTATCTTTTATAATATTTCAGGGCTGGACCATCTCTTAGTGCCTTTAATTACGATAGTGCATATGGCAAAAAGGCGTTGGTGATAATGTACAAGGGAATTATGGAGCAGGTTTTTATCTTGTTATTATATTTATATCTAGTCATGCTATGTCACCTGATGTAGGTCCCCTCTAAAGTAAGCATATCTTTGTTTTTCAGGATTCTTTTCCAGTTGTACCACCAAGCTGTTCGTCTGAAAATCCTACTACAATCCGAGAATTTATTGATAAGGGAAAAGCTGCTCTTGTTTCTGTTGGCATTATTAGAGATACTGTAGTTGGTATGGTTTCTATATTACTTGTTTGACTTCACCCTTCTTTTTTTACTGTATCTCACTCAGTTTCTCGCTTTATTATTATCTACAGGAAGTGGCAAGGATAATGGAAAGTTCTCTGGCCGGATAGTTGATTCAGATATGCATGATGTCGGTCGTTTTTTGAATCGGCTTTTAGGACTGCCACCAGATATCCAAAACAGGTTATTCTTCTTTATACTCTTTTGGTTATCTTATTTTTCCTTGTGGTATATCTTTTAATATATTATTAATTATATTGCAGGCTCTTTGAATTGTTTGTTAATATCCTTGATCATCTCCTTCAAAATGCACGCCTTGAGGGACATTTAGATACTGGAATTGTCGATATGAGAGCCAACACCATTGAGCTACAAGGAACTCCAAAGGTTTACATATGTGTATTCTTCTTTTTCAGTTACTTACACATATAAGATGTATTCTAACTTCCATCTTTTGCCAGACTGTTCATACCGATCATATGTCTGGAGCATCGACTGAACTATATACATTTGTTATCGGTCGTGGAATTACCTGGGAGGTATATATATATATATATATATATATATATATATATATATATATATATATCATCTAAATTAAATTGTAGTCTTAGTTCTCTCTGTTTTCGAATGTGACCTGTTTATTTTTTTATTAGGCCGCATCTGCATTGTTTAATGAGAAGCAAAGTGACGAGTCCGTCTCTTCTGTTAATGGATTTTATGAATCTAAAAGAGAATGGCTTGGAAGAAAGCACTCTCTTTTGGCAATTGAAAGGTATTAATGTTTGATCTATATAATGTTTTGGAGTCTGTTTATTTTCTTAGAATGAACCAAGGTTAAGAAATTTTACATTGGTTTGTCTTTCAGCTCTCCTGGAATGTGCAAAATATTTCGTCCTACTAGTGGTGAAGCACTCAGGTATATAGATTTAAGAACGTTTAACCTTTGCCCATATTAATAATAATCACATCCTTGTTTTATATTTTTTTCTTGTATAGTTTGCTTATAATAGTTGTGTGTGCATCAGGGAGATGTCCATAGCTGAACTAAAGGCCAAATACAAAAAGTCTTCGTCATTAGGAAAGACCAACGCTGGATGGACGGATGAGTATGAAGTTGCAGCCAAGCAGGTATGATAATATACTTGCAAAATTCATCAATGCAAACATCATCCCGGTTATTAAAAATTTCATATTCTTCATTTTTCTTGTTTGATGGATGTACTACTAAATATTAACGAGTAGATATTAGTAACTTTACTACTAGTTTGCTTTTGTGACTAGCGTAATTGAGTATTTGATCTGCCCTGCAGTGCATGCATGGCCCAAAATGTAAGGTTGGAAGTGTCTGTAACGTTGGCAAAAGAATACAGCATGTAAATGTACTTGGTGGTCTTATTCTACCAATATGGGGAACAATTGAGAAGGCCCTATCAAAGCAGGTATTATAATTTTCTTTAATGAAGTATAATGGTGGACACTCTTTATAAGTATATTGTTCATCTCTTTCATAAAGTCCCATGAATATGGCATGGCGCCATCTAGCCTTCGTTATGAGCTTGCGGTCCATTGAATTTAGTTATTCAACCTAAAAGTTACTGTTATTTGCTTATTATTCCGTACTTGTAAGATTCATTTATGTTGATTATAGGTACGCATAAGCCATAGACGACTGCGTGTTGTGCGCATAGAAACAACAACAGATAATAAGCGAATTGTTGGACTTCTTGTTCCAAATGCCATAGTAGAATCTGTGCTTCAAGGTCGCTCTCTCTCTCTCTCTCTCTCTCTCTCTCTCTCTCTCTCTCTCTCTCTCTCACACACACACACACACTCACACACACACCTGGTTGTATCAACCATCTAACAATACCTTTTATTTATGACAGATCTAGCGTGGGTTCAAGACATCGATGACTAAGATAGAATTTGCTTGGTAGACTATTTTTGTTGATATCAATGATGGATAATAGTTATTAAATATGTTTTTGTAATCGTCCATCAAATATACTCAGAAAGGAACGTTCCCAGAGTACAGCAGTGACCCGAGTGTTGCCAATCTTTTGCAGTTGATAAATGATGTTTGATCTTTCTGCCTCATTCTTTATGCTCGGGTTTTAGTCTTTTGTAATTATTTTTGCCGAGGGTGGATTAATACTTATAGGCATTGTGAATCTGTAAAAACTAACTTGTATGAAGATCAATAACATTTGCAAGCAAATTCATATGAGAAATGCTAGAAATACATGTATTTTACAAAATCAAATTTACAAACCTACGTGGCATTCCAACTAACTTAACCCAAGTTAGACTTTCTCTTTCTTTTATACATTCTCTCTCCTCAAAAAATCAATTGTCTGGTTCTATCTCTTTTAAAAAAATCCCAATTTTGGTCTCTCTAAAAACCACCTTCATACATAAAGAATATGATTTTTGTGGCAATGGAATGCCATAAAATTCAAGACGCGCTAGTAATCAAATGGAGGTATATATCGAAGAACATGAGTTCTCCTCTGAATCGGGACAAAGAGACTTATTGTATCAAAGCAATGGTTTAGCGAGCCGGGACAAAGAAACATCACTTTGGCTTCGTAGGAGCTTGTATCTAGAACCTTTTTTATTTTGGGTCATGTAAATTTGGTCGGTGGATGTTATACTCGTAATTTTTTTAGAGACATGTAACTTTGTTATTTCATCCATCTAATATTAATCAATTTTTTTGTAACCTGTTTCTTTTTCTTTCTCTTATTTTTTTTGTTTGACAATTCTGTTGATATGTTAAAGTTCACTCTTAGGAATAGTTTGACAGATCTTGAAGATTTGTGTCATTGTGTAGAAATAGGTAATTTGGCTTTAATGAAGCTTTGATGTAACGGTCACTGATATAACGATTCAAAACAGCCCGTAATGTTACGTGAAACTTGGTACCCGTGTTATAATTACTTCAATTAATCTTTGTTGGTCGTGTGGGTTGGGTAACGGGTCAAAACACTTTGAGAGATATGTCACACGTTAAACCCGTTTTTCTTCTTATTTTAGCCATGACTCGGGAAGTATAGAACATCACAACAAGGTAACAACTGTAAAATGTTACTCTTCGAGATGTCGTGAAGCACGTCATCATAAAAAAAGTTAATACTACCGGTGTTTTTGTTTTTATGAAACCGTAAGACTATAAAATATAAAAAAAAAATGAATCAAACCACCACGATATACATCTTACATATTAAAAAACATCAGCTAATAATGTCAAACCGAAATCTTTGCACTTTAACACAAAAACTACAAAGAATATACAAAATCCGTAATAAGAATTCTCATGTTATAGAAAGTATTAAAAGAAAACTTCAATTTAGTGAATTTTAGAACACTTTAAAAATGATTGTGATCATTTCTTGAATTCTGATGATTGATGCATTCGGAGGTCTAAATTTTGCAACTGTGAAGAAGGTTGCTGAGATATTTCTCCAGTTTGCGGATGGTATCGACCATAACTCGAAACAGTGTACACATTTTGATTTCCCTTCAACAAAAATAACAAACCTACAATAGTTAACAAATCATAGATTAAACATACATATAACAATATATATGTAATTACCTGATAACATTCTAAGTTTGTTGTGATCTTCTCGGTTTCAATAACATTTTCCACATGATCAAAGGTTCGAGAACACCCCTGTTATGTCAAATTGGTCAGAGCCACATAATAATAACATTTTTTTTTTTTTACTGTAAGTTATACATGTTAATTCCAAGTACCTCATTTCCGTTCTTCAAACGTTTCTTATTTGTTTCGTAATTCTGGACTCCACAACCAAGTTCATTATGATTCTGAAATCATATTCAACATAAGAACAAAACGATCAAGCAAACTCATAATATTTGTTACTAGTCAAATATTTACTATAGCTAAATTACCTTCTTTTTATGCATTCGGGTAATGATTTGTTCTGACTTAGACTTCAATCTCTTACTTGGGGGACGACCTTTTCCACGCACTACCAAAGGCGATAGAATCTTTCCCTTATCCTTCATAGAAGGACCCGACTGATGCGTACATACAAAGCTGCTATGACCATTTTTTTCACCTAACATTTCAATCTTTAATTCGCTAATTTTATCGCAAATTAGACTACATTTTTCTTCTGATTGTGATGCTAAGTCTGCAACTTCAGAGAAAGCACTACACATTTTATCATAACGACGCCCTACATCCGATACAACCCAATCACTATAACTTACACGCACCTTAGTGTGTCTCCTTTTAACATCCTTTCTCCATCTTTTTAATATGTATTTAGTTGGCACAGAATATATGTTCTCATTAATGAGTACCGTGAGTGCATGCCTACACAACATTCCCCTAAACTCAAACAAGCGACATATACATTTGACATCATAATCTTCATGTGAATCACCCATTTTGAACCAAACCGTAAATGGCTTCTTCACTATATTTTCATCAACCATAACATCCTCAAGAACTTCGTATTCGGAAAACCCGTCTTGTCTGTATAAAGAACCAATCCCACAGTACATTTTACCCGTTAACTCTTCCCTAAACTCTTTAAACTTCGCGTTGGTTAAAGATGCCTTCATTTGTTCTTCCATAGCATAACGAGTAATTGGCGGATAACTCGAATTATTTGAATTAAAATCTTCAATGTTTTCTTTTTCAGCCCTATCCCTCAACGCGTTTTCATATTGTTCCACAAATTGCTTTAAGGAAGTTTTCTTGTTTACATACTTATCAAAAAAGGCATTAATGCTCTCACTACGTTGTGTAGTAGACATTCCTGCCCAAAATATATCTTTCAAAAAACAAGGGACCCAACGCCATCTTTCGGCATATAAATCATTCAACCAATTATTATTTTCAAGTTGGTACCTTTCTACCATGTTCTTCCATGCGGCTTCAAAATCATCGGGAGTCAAAGAATCATACACGGCTTTTTTAAGCTTAAACTTAATCGATTTGTATTTCTTATGACTACCAAACTTCGTAGGTAGTTTATTTAAAATATGCCATAAACACCACCTGTCCATTTTATGTAACAAAATGAAAAGTTTATAAGTTATAGAATTACATATTCAATATAAATCAATATTTACTCTCACTTTTTTTTTCTTAATATACCTGTGACGTGCACCAGGAAATACAATTGAAAGTGCATTTTTCATAGCTTGATCTTGATCTGTGATAATAGCATTAGGAGCCCGTCCAGACATACACGTAAGCCACGACTTAAAGAGCCATGTGAATGTCGCCGTATCTTCATTTGAAATCAGTCCACAACCAAGCAAAATTGATTGTCCATGATGATTAACTCCCACAAAAGGAGCCATTGGCATCTCGTACTCATTTGTCAAATACGTTGTATCGAATGTCACAACGTCCCCAAATTCCTCATAAGCTGCCCTACACCTTGCATCTGCCCAAAACAAACTCTTTAGTCGATTTTCCTCGTCCATTTCCCACGTGTAAAAAAAATCACGATCTGTAGATTGAACCTTTGTGAAATAGCTTTGAATTGCTTCTGCGTCTCCTTCTCCAAACTTTAACCTTTTAACATTATCAATGTAGTTACGACAATCCTTTTCTGTAAATGGTATATTTTCATATCCCCCACTCTCCACGACAAACGTATTGAAACCCTTGTTCATTCTTACCCCAGCACTTTGATACATTTCAAGTCGTCTTTTTACATGAGGCTTAACTACCCTGTTACACCGATAAAATCGTCCTTTACTCGGGCTAAACTGGTGATTATGTTTAAGCTCAACTTTGGACACATGCCACCTCTTATCACCGCCAAAAACTACATTAATTTTTGCGCCGCAATTTGTTTTTGAGATAGGACGAGGGTTTAAAATATTTTTGGATTTAGACACCCATTTCCCGGCCCGATTACATGCAATGGTAGCATAAATTGTCTCTTCATCACTAAGAGATTTTTGAGAAGACCTTTTATACACTCCAAACCCATTTTCTTCCCATAATCTCTGTAAAAATTTATAAGTTCTTCCATTGAGTCAAAAGTCATGCCGATTTTTGGTTCTTCGACATTCTCATCATGATGAATAATATTATTAGAGTTTTTTTCAGAATTGACAACTTCTTGAGATTCACTTTTGTTGTGAGGAAAATCCCGAGTATCTGACCGTAACTCTTTATCGTGTAGAGGAGATGAAAAAGACGAAGATCGAGTCTCTAATGTATCAGATGATATGTCTTCATCATGTAATAGATAAGAAAATGATGATGATCGACTCATTTTTTAAATATAACCGATGTGTTGAAGAACACAATAAATGAAGAACACAATAAATGATGGAGGATAAAATCAATGTGGAAGAAGAAGTTGAAAAGTTTGAGAGAAATATGGAGATTGAATTACTCTGTATATTTACGTGGGTTTTGAGGAGAGAGAATGTATAAAAGAAAGAGAAAGTCTAACTTGGGTTAAGTTAGTTGTGATGCCACGTAGGTTTGTAAATTTGATTTTGTAAAACACATGTATGTCTAGCATTTCTCAATTCATATATCATTTGACTTTGTATAGAGATTAGTCTAATTAATAAAATATTAATCCCTAGAATGATTGCACACAATATAAAACAAGAAAATATAAGAGTAACGCTCATTCGAATATGGTTACAGCATAAAGAAACGTCGAAATGGTAGCTTAAGGATAGATAGATCCGCAAAAAAAATATGTTAACGACATGGGGCTTTTCATCAATAAAAAAAACCTTTGCAACTCTAATGAAAAAATTGTTGGAATTCATGGTTCCAAATTAAAAAATAGAAACCGCAAAGGTTCATTTAGTTGGAGAGTGGCTGGAAAATCATCTGATGAAAAAATTGTTGGAATTCATGGTTCCGCAAAGGTTCATTTAGTTGGATAGAGTAGCTGGAAAATCATCTGATGAAAAAATTGTTGGAATTCATGGTTCCCAATTAAAAAATAGAAACCGCAAAGGTTCATTTAGTTGGATAGAGTGGCTGGAAAATCAATGTAATGCTATTTCTAATCTCATGTAACTGTCTTCTATTACTAGCTCCTTGCTAGTGAGTTTTTAATACAATTTTCCGCTGTTCAAAAACAAAGGTTACAATATATAAAAAAATACAGTGCACTCGGAATAACAATTTTGTTAGGTATATCAAGTTTTATTGAGCAATCATTTTAAGAAAAACAATTGATTCATGTATATAATAACAAAACCAATAAAGAATATATTTGAAAAAAGTTGTACGGAAATAAGATATACTGAGTAACATTTTCAGCTGTTTCTTTCTGGATTTGATAAACGTCATAATTCTTATATGTTGATAAAGATAGGAAAGGCCAATAGGTAAAGGTAGAAGAAGAAAATTACACAACGGAAACCATCAATTCATATTTTCTTCGAATACAGCATAAATTTTCTCCTTGCAAATTCGCGCAAACTTGCAAAGTTACAAAATTACCTGATAGAAGTGTGTTCGTTTTTATTCCTGGCATAGCCCATTTGCCTAGTTTGTTCCATTGTTAACTTGAGAAGTAGGGGGAGTTGTGACAGACCGAATTCTTTCGTAAGGATTCCTGGTTAAAGTCTGTCCTTTCAAAGCAGCAACGTACCTATCATTTGTGTCTTCCTTCCTCTGCAGTTCCCCAAGGAATTCTCCCAGCCTCTCTTTATTCACTTTTCCCATTAGCTGATTCACATATGTATAGTAATTACGAGTTAAAATAAGCATTAGAATAGAAGAGAACATTTACATAAACAGTTCAGCTAAATTTGCACAGAATAACATATAGGCAATTTGCATTTATCTTTCCCTTGTTTACTTCTTTTCTTCTGTTTTTTCTTAATAAGACCGATTAGCTGTTCGGAAAAGTTCTTCAAATTCAGTCTATTCATTATAATTTAACTTCAACTGTTTTACCTAAGAAATTTAATCACCAACGTAACATTTTGCATGTTTTGATACTGTAAGTTTATTATTTTTATTTAAGAAACAAAGCAAAAGATGATTTTTCTCACATTTTGTAGGTTCAACCTAAGAAAAATATGATTGTTTGTACTTTGTAAATACGATAAATATCTTAACAAAGTGTCCACATAGTGCTCTAGAATTCATGTGGTCTCGCTCTAATCAAGTCATCAATAAATTGAAGACAAAAAATGAGACCAATCCTCAAGTAGAAGGTGAATTCCCTTGTTTTAGTTCGAGTGAAAAGCATACGAAGTGCTATATGTTTGACTAGAGAGCATATGGTTATCAAGTGATTGAAAACAAATAACGCAAAATAAAAGAGTATCTTCTCTTTCAGTTTCCTGTTTCTATTAAGCATTAGCGGATTAACGTCCTCATATTAACCTCTTGAACCTTAAGTTGGGTTTATTGTCTATTTATATCCATGTCAGTTTCACCGTTAAACACGGGTGGGTACAACGTGTAGAGTGACTAGCCCTAAATCCCTAATGAAATGATTGTGTGTAATAAGTTATGCAATCATCATCAAATATTACCGGTATATCGAACCGCTGTAAACAAACCCTCTAAACTAAACTACAGTGTACGATTCTACATTTCAACTTGATCACAATAACTCTTAAGGGGGTCGGTTTAATTGCACGAATCATAAATTACCAAATGAATTAAAAAAAAAAAAAAGGATACTCACAAGGGTATCTGGTCGGGCGTTGCGGCGGAGTTCGGTTTCAAGCTGCTGGTTGCTTAAATTGGTGGCTTGCATCACATAATACCCGACGACACAAGGTACGACAACGCAAACAGATGCAAATCCGAAGAAAAACGGCTTTGAATCTCGGGTTTGTCTCACTAACCATCGCCATGTCGAGCTTTTCTCCCATAGTATTGACATTTTTTTTCACCTTTTTCCGGTGTCGGTGTTTGTAAAAATAGCACTGGGTTATACTAAACCTTTGTCGGGCCATTATCTGAGTTATGTTATACATGTAATTTAGATTTAGGTTTTTTAAAGGTTAGGAACTGTTTGTTTTGGTTTTTCGGTTTTTGAGGTCAAGTTCGGTTTGGTTCGATTTATAGTCGGTTTTTTAGGCTTTGAAAAGTTCGACTTAATAAGCAACATCTTATTCAAGGTTTTTTTTAACAGTCATGTATAATTTTTATATAGTAATTTAGAATGCTTAAGCTACTAGTTTAAGTATGCTCAATTAGATCAAGCTAGTTTAACAATTAGAAGTTTTAGATGTTCGTCTTATGTGGTTTCATGGATTGTTTCATATTATCATCAAACATGTGATGGAAATACATAAGAAAGATTAAGGTGAAACCGTGAAAAACAATTAACGAATTTTACAATTTGTAGCACTATAATCAACGAACTTATGAAAATCTTATTATAATCAACGAACTTATGAAAATCTTATTATAATCAACTTACTACGTTTTTACCTGCTAAAGTAAAAAATATACAACTTGTTATCTTCTAGTCATCTTCTCCGGTAGATTTTCCGGCGAGTACATTTTTCGAAGACACCATTTTTTTCGGTGACTAACTTACCTATTTTTCGGATTTCTTTTTTTTTTCGTTTTTTTTAAGAAATCATATTGTTTGAGCCAAAATCATTTTCAATAAAAGAAAAATTCTATTGTTTGAATTATAGTTGCTTAATCTATTGTTTTATACCCGTCACTAAACTTACCTTTTTTTTTTTTTTTCGCTTTTTCTTTTATGTTTTTTTCCCCAGTTTTTTACCCCAAAATGTTAAGCTTGAAACTTGTATTGAATGAGATCCATAAATAATAGAGGAAGACAAATATGATACATTGAAATATTGAATTGTTTGAAATATTGAATTGTTAATATATAATAAATGCCACATGACGAAGTAAGGTCTATTGGATGGGTTAATATATTTGATTTCAGCCGTTAGATCAGATTGATGATTTCATCAAAGACTATTTTCATTTACACTTTTTTACAATACATAATTACATTCTCTCTTTTATTACATCTCTACTGAAATAAAAAACATATTCTAATTTACTTATAAAATTTCTTAATTTGGACTATGACTTACCTTATTATTAAATTAAAATATCCTAATACAAAATATTAAAACATATGTATAAATGTAAACGGGTATATGTTATTATAACTATAAACAACATGTGTAAAAACGTAAAGGTATATATGTTTATACGTGTAAAATTGTCTTCTTATGTTAACTTATAATCTATATAATTATACGATTCAATTTTTATCCTTTTTCGCGTTATCACGGGACAATAATCTAGTTGAAAAATAAAGTATTTACACAAATTGTTGCATAAATTATAAGATTATATGCAAAGAAATCATTTTTTCAAATATATACTTGTGGTAGGAGTTTTAAAAAAAATTAAGGATTAAGAAAGCTTAAAAAACTTATATCTTTTGGATTATCTAATGTACAATTTGATAACCGCTACATTTTAAATGTCAATACAAAAAAAAGGAAGCTAAAAAAACCAAACATTACGATAAAGGATGGTTTTGATGATGCTCGTGACTGAGATTTCTACGGTGTTTGTTACGAGATGACCGACTCTTTGACTTGAGATTTTTTGGCGGAAAAGGTGTCGACGACAGAGTATAACACTACATAACAATGAAAATATTCGGTTATTCTTTTTCTTCAGCGAAGGAAAGTGGTGTCGATGGTGGCAAGAATTACGGCGAGGTCGATCGCCGGAGTTGTGGTGATAGAGAATTGGTGGTAGAATAAAAATATTTTCATTTTGCACCTTATAGTTATTTTAATTTTATTTTTTCTCTAATTCAATTATTTTATTTCATAATCGGTCCAAAAGGATTACAAAATTGATCCTTTATAGAAAAGAAGAAAAAAACCCTCTAGATAACAGGTAACCAGTCATAAATTTGCAATTGTTTATAACATTGGAACGAAAAAATAAAATATGTTGATTATAATAAGGTTTTCATAAGTTTGTTGATTATAATGCTATAAATTGAAAAGTTTGTTGTTTATTAACGACCTTAACCCAACGCAAGAACCCCTAATACAAAACAGATCGAAGACAAAGTTCATGTAAATTCAGGACTAGATGAAGACTAATGTACAACTTATCCAATTGAAGCAATGCAAGGGTCGTTGACTTGTGCAAAGAGAAAAAAAAGATTAAAGAGCTTTAGATCATTTGATCACTTCCGTCCAGTTTAAGGAATCCATGAAAGTCCAAGACTACAAGCTCAATTGGGTTGATTTCAAAGATTTTATGCACAAATCGAAGACTCATTTGGTTTTTGTGACCTAGTATGTCTATCATAAGAGCTCTATTCATTTAAGGACTTAAATAATTGACTAAATGTTCTTTAAATGTTTTGGTAATTAAGAGGTCTAGACATCTTTAACTCTTAACTATAAATACGAGCTTTTCTATTATTTGAAATCATCCAATTCTATATTAATCAATATTTTTTCCTTTCACATGTTAGTTCTTTTGATTTGAACTAATTTGAGTCATGCAAGACTTGTAGAGATTGTAAGTTTCAATTTGGTCAACTAAGGTGTCGATCTTCCACCTAGTTATGGCTTCTTAGCTTAAACTACTTATTTTCTCGTAGTTCAAAGATGTTGGGTTTCACATACTCGTCAGGCCGTCATTGTTGAGTTCTGATTATTAGGGTGTTAAGTTTCTTGAAAGGTTTTTGCATCTCTTTTTCTATAGCTTCGATTGCTTGTTTTCTTCGTAATTCAAAGTTGTTAGGTTTTGTATAACTATCATTTGTTGAGTTAAATTAGTAATAAGTTGATTTCGGAAAGACAACCGAATCAAACAAAGACGCTCCTACACAAATCTAAATCCTTCCTTGAAGACTCACATCAACATGTTATTCCCATTAGAAATAAAGTCTTGATAACCAAAAATCCATAGATTGTGATCAATTAAAGTGTTTTGATATTAATCATCCTTCTTGCTAACCAAAAATCTGTCGATTCTAAATCCTGATTAAAACATAAAGAAGTATAATTAGTTGAATTTCGTAAATGTTGGGAATGATAAACCCCAAACGAAAGAGAAAATTATTAATTAGGTACACAACGATATGATACATATCTGATTTTTTTAACCTCAACATTTAGAGTTGTTATTAAATCTCTTAAAAATATATAACTTGTGTCATTATTCTGACTCTTATTCATCACATGTTAAATTGCCTGGCTCATGTATCACAAATTGCAAAGATCATAATATTCCAAAGGCTTATATTTTCCAAGTTATATACGTAAAACTTTAATACATATGGCTATCATAGAATACACTACGCGATCATGTATCTTTTGCAAGAGAATCGAAAACACTTCATTATATGAATAAGACACTAACCTTAAGCCAAGGATACTGACAATGTAGTTCAAAGAATTTCAATCGAAAATGCTTTTCAATAAGTTAAAAATTTGTGATTGAATAATAACTTCTCCAACCAACTTTTGTAGTAATAGTTTTTTTTTTAATTTGCATGTGTGCCTAATAAACCGATAATATGATTAGAATGGGGATTTAACACCTCACCTCCTAGTCCGTAAACATATACCAAATACCGTTGGGCTAGAACCTCGTTGGTATTAATTATCTTAATTATAACATAGATACATATGCATGGATATATTGAATGCTTAACAAATTAATTACAGTAAACTTAATAAAACAATTTACCAAAAATACATTATGCATGCCTCAATCTCAATACACGAGCTAATTAATTAATCAGCAAAAAAATTCTATTATATATTAATAGAACTTAATTATTAAGGGCAAACTCTGAGATAGCTATATAACTACCTATCATTTATATATGTAAATGTCCGAATTGAAAAGTTAATATATAAACTAATTAACAACACACACATTTATCTGTATATATAGGTATGAGCTACCTAGCCGAAGGAAGAGCTTCTTCCTTGTGGAGACATATTGGAATTACTGTTAGTGGTTGCAGTTGAGAGTGTAGCCCTCATGTTATCCAGAGAACTATTCGACGACAATGGTGGTCTTCTTGGAGACGATGTTCTCTCCATCTTCTTTTGATGATCCACCGTCGAACCTAAACCAAGATGATGATTATGATGATCCATATTGTGACTACTTCCTAATGTTAATGGCTTTGTTTCGTAAAGATGGTTGGGGACGGTAGAATCAAGATCACATCCATCTCCTCCTACTTCGGAACTATTGTTAGATAATACTCCAATATGATGATGATGCTCGAGTTGTCGATGATGGTCATCTTGTAGATGGAGTTCTTCATCTGACCACATTAAGGGGCTCTTTCGGGTTGCACCAGTACCTGTGCTATATCCAACTCATTCGAGTTAACACTTAAGTAGTGTTTACGATTGCTTATTATGAATTTAAAAGTGTTTATCTGCTTGAGGTTGAAAGATCGAGTCTCACATGAGACAAATACATATAATTAGTTAGTATGAGTTTGTCTTACTAAAATATTGTTTATCTGCTAATTACGTTTTGATGTAGTAGATAAGCAAATTTGAGAGTTTTGGGATTAATATTTATCCAAACTACTAATTTTGATAATTAAAAAGTTAATAAGCGATTATAAATCTTTAAAGTGTTTCAAAAAGTACAAGAAGTTAATAAGAATCCCAAACACTCCCTAACTATGTATGTATGTATGTTAAGTAATAATTAGTGATAAAAAAGAGCACCACCTGCTGCAGCTACGGCTGGTGGTGACGGTGAAGGTGAAGTACCGTAAAGGTTAAGGTCTTGAAAGGACGGAAAGTTGAGAGATCCAAAATCCTTGATAGTCGATGGAACGTGATCACCTGGAAGCAACATTCTATGTGTTGGTGGTGGTTGATCAAGATGACTAGTACTACTAGAGCTTGCATTGATATTCATACTCATATTCATATTCATATTCATTCCAATGCCTCCACTTGTATTTCCAATCACTTTATTACCATTATTATTGTAACCGCCAGCAGCCATGTTTTGATCTCCCGCTAGGGTTTGACAAGCTTTCTCTAGTATTGTTTGCATGTATTTTCCTTGTGCTTCTATCCTTAACTGAAGATGTCGTTGTACCTGCAAATCACACCATCAAAATCGAATCGAAAACAACATTTTTTTATAGCCTATTAGTATTTTCTTGTTAACTTGTACGTACTATAAGAGAAAGAAAAATGATAATATCAAGTAATACCTCTAATTGTTCATGAAGTCTTCTTTGTACCTCAATTTGCATCCTATTTTCGACAATAGTTTGACCGTTAATTAATATTATTGAAATAACCATATATAAGTTGTATATATACATATAGAAAGTGAATACTTACTCGTTCATACTTCGACCCATCATTCCAGAAGAGGATGAAGTACTGTTTCTTTGTAGTTCTAAAGCCGAAGCTGTGAAAAAAACATCCCATTCATCAAATTTGAACATAGGTGTACAAAGTTGCATATTCGATAGTTCATTCGTTTTTAGTATTATAGATTATGAAACATAACTTACCTCTTTCACTATCTTTTATAGAGTGATCATTAAATTCCTTATGAGGTTGCTTCCCAAGCCTGAATTTCTTTTTCAAAAATTAAAGTAAAATCAATAAAAAGAAATTTATGTATGCATAATATATATATAAAATTAAGATGAAAATTTTGTTACATATAATTAACTTAAATATATATACCTGAAGATGGCTCTTAAGATGGTAAAGTGTAAGACCCTTTACACCCATAACTCGCATAATAGTTTTTGGTGTTGCCTCTACAAAAATATTCAACGAACATCAATCATCAGAAACCGAAGATGTTTATATGGAATTTTTTTTTAGTGAAAAAATGATTTAAAACCAAAGAGAAATGAATAAAGTTGACATACTATCGGGTCCTCCAAGTTGAGCAACCGCGTCAACAAACCGTTCATGAAGCTCAACGGTCCACCTGAGGCGCGGTTTAGGGTCGGTGGTAAGCACAAGACCGGAGTCACCTTGTATGGTGCCTGCACCAGCTGAGTTATGGTTGTTATTACCACCAACCCCACCACACATGTTAGATCTTTCATGATGATGGTGATTATGAGGATTATGGGGATTATGGTGAAGCGAATTCATAGCAGTTGTAGAACCAGCAGCTTTCTTCGAATGGAACATTCTTTCTTTGTTTGTTTTTGTGTGTGTTTGTGTGTGTAAGAGATATTCAAGAAGAACAAATGCGATATGCAAATAGGGGAAGAAGAATAGGGTTCGTCTTTTAAAGATGGGAAACCCTTTTTTGGGTTAATTATATTAATAAAATAGCCTCAAGAAGAAGCTAACTTTGTTGGCTATATTACTTTACTTCATTTTATAAACTCTAGTATTATGATTATTACTGCAGTGTGGTTTTTAATTTCAAAAAAAAAAAAAAAAAGAGAAAAAGAATAAAGAATAAAGAATAGAAAAGAGAGGATCTTTGTTTGTATGTGTGTATATGTAGGTCACTACTTGATTATATTGTATATAGTTCACATAGGATCCCAATTAATTCAAACTTCAGCTTCAAATAGAGTTTGGGTTTAAGTTAAAACTTAAGAGATAAGTGTGAAAATAAATTTTGATTTGAAATCTATTATGGGTATTTAACTTAAAAGACATTTATCGTGTAAATTTTCGTGTAAATTTTACTTTTGTTTATTTAGTTATTTTTTTGTAACAACGATAGTATTAATGCTATAGCAAGAAGCTAGAAAAGAAGGATTAGGATTACAAAGTATTTGGAATAGAGGGGGATGAATTACTAATCTAGACTATCCAAGTTTAATTAAACTTTATATAACGATTAGAAATTTTAAAAAAACTTAAGAGTTGTATGTCGTCGCCAAGTTTATCTTTTCGAGGTTTTTTGGAGTTGAAAAGTTGCCCGAGCAGATGATCGGAGGTTGAAAAACCCGCAAAGACTACCATCTTCACCAACGGATACCTGCGACAAACCACCATCTACGTCAAATCAACTAAAACAATTACCATATCCTTTTCAAATCAATTTTTCCAAATTCAATACAACAATCAACATTCATTCAAGTGTTTTTTCAACGTAATGTGTGTTTTAACACACAATCGTATACAAGTATCTGTAAAGAAATTAAACACACAATCGAACATAAACATGAAAAAAACAAAAGAAAAAAAATGTGTAAAAAGAAATCCTAGATAAAATCCCAAATGGAACATTAACAAACCCGATTTTAAACCCATGTTCATTTACAAGATCAACATCTTTTAATCAATGTCTAATTAGAAGTGTTTGGAAAGTCGATGATGAATATGACAGTAAGTCAGAAAGTCGTCAGAGAGGATGATTGATTATAATAGTTTTAAGTTAGATACATACAATAGATTTTGAATCAAAGTTTATTATATTTCAAAAACTTATTTCTAAATTAAACAACCCAATATAAGCTAAGAACTATTTGGTGATAAAAATATTTGAGATAAGAGAAAGAGTAAAAGTATCAATATTTTATCTAAGCTAGATTTGTGTAATACTAAATCTGAATTTTAAAATTAAAAATGAAAGTTGAGTGCATATGTTCTAGTTGAACTGGAAGAGCAAAATTATTAAAATAAATATCGTGACACGGTTGCATGAACAACGACAAATCATGAAGACTTCCGATACAAAGACTCAAAGATCAACTTCACTTCAAGTTGTTTTATTACAATGTCATTAAAAAAAAATCATTATCTTATATGCTAACGTTTCATATCTTCTTCAATATGGAACATGAGTTTGTACCCAATACCTTGACCGTTGGTATGCATATTAAGTCAATGTTAGTATGTTGCTCAAATGTGAAATAAACGGTTTTATTAAGCATATGTTTACCCAAAATACAAAAGTGATATGCACATCATATATAAGATTCATATATAGGTATGTTTATTTGGATTTACCATGGTATATACGAGTGTCGAGAGTTTGAATGTTTCTATATTTTAATACCATTAAATTTTAGCTATAAAACACACGTAAGATGGCCGTTCTAGTATTTGAATATATTGGCCAAATTAAATCGCTTGGCTCTTTCCGTATATTGTTGAAGATCCATATCTATCATTTTCTTAAAATATGTTAAAAGTACCAATAGGTAAGAATAAAAAAGAGGGACATGATTCACTCTTACTATAAAAGGTCCAATGCTAATGGTTAAGTGAAAACCACGACGTAATGTGACTTCAACACCTTTTAGACTGCTTAAGTTTATCTAATGTTAAAAACTTTTTATGGGGAGTAGTATATATGTGCCACATTCTCATGTCTTTATAAGGCAACATCATAGTTTGTATTAGAGCATATGGTATGATAATCGTGATTCTAGTGATTATGAGATTACTTTTGCTGACGTGACATTGATTTTAACTTATTTAATACTGTGAAGATTTGAGACGCAATTTTATCTTGAATTTTGGAAATAAGCACCAATTCCGAGGTGATTCAACACAAAAATAAAAAGATAAAAAGAAGATAAGGATTGAATTGAAGAAGAAGAAGAAGAAGAATTTGTAGATAGAAAATAGTGGAAACTAGGTTTGTTGTATATGTAAAAGAAAGTAGTAAAGAACAAGATATTATGGAAGTAAGTAACTTTTATATAAGGATATGTGGTTCTTGAACTTTGAGGACAAAAACATCATGAGAATGCATATTTTTTAAAGTGAAGGGGACCTCTTTTTACTAATTAAAGTTTTTTTCAATTCTTGGGGGGTGTAGAGATCGAGGGATTCTTCAGTTACATTTTTATCTTTCTTCTTTTAAATTCTTTCTGATTCTAAACTTTTGTGGAATACAAGATTGTCCACCTGCCATGCATGCATGCATGTGCTTTCCTATATTGTCTAATTACTTTCATTACTCTTAGTGTCATCTTCAATTTGTTTGGTGATCAAAATAGATCTTCACATGTTTTGACCTATAAGTTATGACACAATTGCATGAAATATCTTAGAAAACGTTAAAGCAAGAAGTTAGGTTGGGTTTAAAAGAATCATCGAGTTGAAATTACTCTTTTAAAGTTAACCTTTTGGTTGAAAATCATGTTTAACATTATAACAATAGTAAGGTTCCATTTTAAAACCAATCGTTATTAGAAGAAGTAATTCATTGTTTTATATGTTAACATTTACTTTTTACTTTCTCGTATAATATAGGTTTACAACTCACAATCCTTCTCTTAAATATATGATCCACGATCTAGGCATCCTCTCCTACGTTAGTCCACGTGATCCAACTTTATAACATCAAGAAGATTTATGAATTATGATACAAAAAGTTTCAGGATAAAATTAGTATAACACAACATTTTTTGAAACTAGGATTAAATTGTGGGGTCGCGCCACTTGAGACATTGTCGTCTGGGCTACATTCAAGACTTTGAGCACGAGTAACAATACTTAACTCAAGTAAATACTTAACATCATAAGAACACTATATATCATTCTAAAACCTATTTGCCAATGAAGTCATACCGATGGTCTTATATGTTAAACATTTCAATGTTTTACTTGATCGAAATGGGATTGCACCCAACAAGGTATACTTCATACATAACTAGAGTTGCCTCTAGTACACTTTAAAACATTCTCATTAATAAGAATAAGAATTCCTAGTAACAAAAAATTGTTCGACTCTACACTTTTCTTTGGTCTTTTTTATTAAAAGTCTTGTCAGATTGAGTGAAGATAATGTGAGGTGAAATTTTTTTTCCAGATATTGCAATAGAAAGTACACATAAAAGTGTGACAAATTGCTTAAATCCTTGAACTGTTAGGTGCACGGAAGGTGACTAGATCTCAAAACGTATAGTCTTAGCGAATTATAAGTGTGAGTTCGTTGGTCGTGTATTAAATTGTTATTCCTAACTTGTAGGTGGTTTCAGACCGATTAAAACTAGTTTTTGATGAAAAAGTGTCACATTTTACATGTAACGATAACGTATTGAAAAATTTGTGATATTATTAAATAATTTTTAAAATTGGTTAGATAGATGATAAATGAGTAAAAGTTTTCATAACCTTTTTGAACTTTTAAAATTAATCGTTGCACATATTGTTGTGTCGTTGTTCTACTTCTCTAATTCTAGTTTGAAATTTTTTTAACATTTACCATTCATGGAAATTGGGATATGATTTTGTGAATACGTACATATAATGCATGGTCATGGCCAACCCTTTTCAATTCATGCAATCTCAAATACATGCAACAAAAAGAAGATAGATACATATATGTATATCTAATTATGAGTAAATAATTAGTATATATATATATATATATATATATATTGATAGCTAGGAACCCTAAGTAGCTAAGTAAGGTTAAAATATCTAAAGCATCTAAATTGTAAAAGAAAGATGGAATGGATGCTTCAAAACCCATCGGAATAAATGCTTTCTTCTTTCACAATTAAAAGAAGATTCGCATTCTTCTTCTTCTTTTTTCCCTCTTATATTTAATATCATAATATTATTTTTTTCTTTAATCTTTTCTGAACTCAAACACACTATATATATATATATATATATATATATATATATATATATATATATATATATATATATATATATATATATATATATATATATATATATATATATATATATATATATATATATATATATGTGTGTGTGTGTGTGTGTGGTTTCATATCTAAATTTGATTGCCATATATAAAAAAAAGATAAAAACCAGACATTCCCAATGGAGAAAAATATTTATCAAAACTCTTACTTTATATATATTCAGCATTCATTGATGATAATAATTTGAAAATTCATTACAAACATGGGCACTAACAGTTTATTAAATCCACCAATCCCCTCGAGCTATTCTGAGCTCGAGACTAACATAAGATGTACTCATTCTATAGGGTCGCTTAGGTTAACAAAAATCCATTAAACTTTACCTATGGTAAATTAATAAAAGAAATCAAATCCAATGAAACATATATATACTTATATAACTTTTTCTAGGTATCTCTAACATGAATTATATGTATATAAATGTTTTTGAATTTCTAAATTGTAAGGTCCATGTGATCTATCTTGAGGTAAAATAATGTGAATGAATTATGAAAGTTTTGTGGTCTTGCCTGATGGAGAAAAAAAGAAAATCTACACTGATTTCGATGAGATTCAAGAGTTCTGAAATGAATAAAATAACAACACTTTATATACTTGAACAAATGTTTTAATGTTTTAATGTTTATGGATTAATTAAAAAGATCAAAAAGTTAAAACACTCAAGGAATTCATTCCTTTTTTTTTCTTCTTTTTTTCTTTTAATCTTTTAATTTCATATACTTTTTGTAAACCTAAGGGTTAAATAAGTCACTGTATGTCATTCTAAATTTCATTTAGTTTCAATATGACTACTTTGTATAATTTTATTACCGGTATGACTTTTAGAAATAGATGTCGATGTGTTGTAATAATCTTCAAAACTTGTTTTAACAAAAATATAAGAGTTCACTGCAAAAGTCTCTAACGATTGCTGAGATTCCAGATTTCGTTTCTAAGGTTTTGAAAGTGTAGTAACGTCAATGTGATAAACCTTTTGTCCAATTATCGTCGGTCGAAGGGACGATTTATAAGAAAAGTTTAGACTTGTTACTTGTATAATTTGTCTATGCTAAGGATGATATATGCACAAAAAGTTGTTCAGAAAAACGATAAATACACTTTCAAAACTCTAAAGATGAAACTTGTAATCTAAACAAATGATAGAGATAATTTATACAATTAACTCAAAATGAGAATAGTATTTGTTAATATATACGTAATAACAATTTTTTGAATAGGCATCTTGGAAAAAAAAAACAATATTCGAGAGGGTAAATGACTATTTTACAATTCAACCATAAATCAGTCGTCGAATAAACAAAACGAAACAATAATACCTACTTATTATACTCATCGTGATAAACTCTTACAATGATCATATATGAACAAAATACAGAATACAATGAGCTAGGTATTGTGAATTCAACTCTAAAACTAATGATGTTAGAAAATTATGCCAATTATTAATTAATCTTTTTAATAGTATATGTTAGTAGATCTACGCGGTATTTAACAACACAAAAGCATGTGCACCAAAAAGAAAAAAAGAAGAAAATAAAGCTAAGGTTTAACTTTTAGTTCATTAATTAGTATTATATAATTTTATAGTATAGTATATTTGTGTTATAAATCAAAATTAGATTGAGTTGGGTTTAATAATATTATAGTTTAAGCTTGGAAGGATATATAGTTTGCTTGAGTTTGAAGCATCTTTTGTATGCTTTATCGAATTTATT
Source organism: Senecio squalidus (assembly GCA_910822075.1). NCBI lineage: Eukaryota > Viridiplantae > Streptophyta > Magnoliopsida > Asterales > Asteraceae > Senecio > Senecio squalidus. The sequence goes on along the minus strand of CAJVGC010000592.1, from coordinate 38,664,940 downwards.
CTCATCTTCTTGATGAATATATTCTCATTCGATGCTATTAGCTTCTTTTTGGCCACGCACCACTTGTATGTAGATGGACAGTGAGATTTGTATACCTTTTTAACTCGAAACTAATCAAACCGTCGGTTTTATCATACTTCAAGTCGTGTACATACTAATCACTATACAGAAGTCGCAATAAGTGTAGATCGAGTAGCGTACTTTCAGACGTTAAATACATTTTATTCAAAACAATATATTTTATAGAAGTTTTGGTATTTTGTTAATCAATAATCAATAACAATACAAGAGACTCCATAGTTCTAATATTTTAAATTCTTTAATCTAACAAGGAGTTTCACTTTAATTACTTTATATCAAACAATATATTTTGTAACTTGTAATACAAGTTGTTTGCTACATTCATCATAGTGTACTTTTGCCATGCTAAATAAAGAATGACATGCATGTCACATGTTGATAATGAGCTATAAAATAAATAAGTAGCAAAACATTAGGCATTAGCAGTATGTAGAGAGAAAAAAAAACATAAATTAGGTAAACAAAATCAAAATTTGACATCCAAACTCATAACTTACGTTCCCTAAAAACACAAATTTACTAAAAATACAAATTTACTAAAACGTACATTCAAACGGAATCATCTAGGGGGAAATCGACAATCAAACCTCGACCAAATCATTAAACATAAAATAGCAGAGTTTTTCTTCTTATAAACTTTATTATCTTAAAATATGATGATTTTAAATTGATGATACTCGTTTATTAATGTATATAATAAAAGAGAGGTATTAAATGGTAGATGACAAAGTAAGCCCGTTGGATTAGTTAGATATTTTTATTTCAACCGTTAGATTAAATTGATTATGTCATCAAATATTTTTTTCATTTACACCCTCATATAATACATAATTGCATTATTTCTTCAGTTTCATCACCACTACAATAAAAAAATATTTGTCTCTTATTGGACTATGATTTACCGTATTATTACTATTATAAAATCTTTTAATACAAAATATTAAAATATTGATATAAACGTAAATATATATATATTATTATAGTGTATAAACATAAATATATATATATATATATATATATATATATATATATATATATATATATATATATATATATATATATATATATATATATATATATATATATATATATATATATATATATATATATATATATATATATATGAAGAGGTTCTTATAAACCAATATTTAAAGTAAAATAAGTAAAAAAATATGAAAAAATAATTTATAATATGTGTAATTTTGTATTATGTTTATTTATTCAATTATAATAAACTTTAAAAAAGCAAGTTTTGATATGCATCAAAATATATGTCGTTTAGGGGTTGTGCATCAAATTCATTGTTTTTGTGCAGTAAATATTCAATTTGATGCACAACGATAAAACTACCCATTTTTTGATGTACAACAAAACTTCGTTTTTTAAAATTTGATATATGGTTAAAATGAACGATAATCCAAAATATCTAACGTTATAAATTATTTTTTAATTTCTTTTTACTTATTTTACCTTAAAGTTTGTTTTACAAGAACCAACCTCTATATATATATATATATATATATATATATATATATATATATATATATATATATATATATATATATATATATATATATATATATATATATATATATATATATATAGGAAGAGGTTCTTATAAACCAATATTTAAAGTAAAATAAGTAAAAAAATATGAAAAAATAATTTATAATATGTGTAATTTTGTATTATGTTTATTTATTCAATTATAATAAACTTTAAAAAAGCAAGTTTTGATATGCATCAAAATATATGTCGTTTAGGGGTTGTGCATCAAATTCATTGTTTTTGTGCAGTAAATATTCAAATTTGATGCACAACGATAAAACTACCCATTTTTTGATTTACAACAAAACTTCGTTTTTTAAAGTTTGATATATGGTTAAAATGAACGATAATCCAAAATATCTAACGTTATAAATTATTTTTTAATTTTTTTTTACTTATTTTACCTTAAAGTTTGTTTTACAAGAACCAACCTCTATATATATATATATATATATATATATATATATTGGGGTTCAAAAGAGATCCTTAATTATCTAGAGATCCAGGGATCCCTTCCTAACCACCAATTTTTCTTTATATCTTTGTTTTTTTTTTTTTTTTACTTTTTTTTCTAAAAAATTTTTTTACAATTTTTCTAAAAAAAAATTTTACTTTGTTCTTTTACCTTTTTTATATAACTTTTTTTTTTTTTTTTTTTTTTTTAAAATCACATTTGATTTTCAACCTTACTTTTTAAAAGTCAAATGTGATTTTCAATTTACAAATATTTTATGGGTAAAGTCACGTTTGATTTTAAAAAATTATTGATTATTTTTTACCAAAATCACATGTGATTTTTAACTTACAAACTATTTTGCTTAAAAAAATCACATGTGATTTTCAAGAAACAAATTTTTCAAGTGTGATTTTAAAATTTATAAATTTTGGTTTTTGAAAATCACATGTGATTTTCGACAAAAAGAAAAAATTCACGTGTGATTTTAAAAGTTATAACTTTTGGTTGTTTTAAAAATCACACGTGATTTCAATTTTTTACAAAAAAATCACATGTGATTTTGAAAAAAAAAAAAAAAAAAACAAATTAAAAAACGAAAAAAAAAAATGAAAGAAAAAAAAATATATATAAAGGGAAAAATGTATGGCTAGGAAGCATTTGTGGTTTTGCCCCCTAAGTGAATTTGTGTGGCTAAAAAGTGGATCCCTAGATCTCTAGAAAATTGAGAATCCCATTTGAACCTCACCATATATATATATATATATATATATATATATATATATATATATATATATATATATATATATATATATATATATATATATATATATATATATATATATATATATATATATATATATATATATATATATAGGAGGAGGTTCTTATAAACCAATATTTAAAGTAAATTAAGTAAAAAAATATGCAAAAATAATTTATAATATGTGTAATTTTATATTATGTTTATTTATTCAAGTATAACAAACTTTAAAAAAGCAAGTTTTGATATGCATCAAAATATATGTCATTTAGGGGTTGGGCATCAAATTCATTGTTTTTGTGCAGTAAATATTCAAATTTGATGCACAACGATAAAACTACCCATTTTTTGATGTACAACAAAACTTCGTTTTTTAAAATTTTATATGTGGTTAAAATGAACGATAATCCAAAATATCTAACGTTATAAATTATTTTTTAATTTTTTTTTACTTATTTTACCTTAAAGTTTGTTTTACAAGAACCAACCTCTATATATATATATATATATATATATATATATATATATATATATATATATATATATATATATATATATATATATATATATATATATATATATATATATATATATATATATAGTGAATGGTTCATGCGAGAACCAATATTTTTGCGAGAACTGCGAGAACTAAATCTAAGCCTTTGATTAATTGATCTATGGCTATAATGTTAGATGGTACTTTCGTAAATATTTTGAAAATAAGATGCTATTTGTTACATGGACTTAGGGGTATTATGGGAATATACTACTAACAATTAGTTTTAGATTAAATATATTAAACCTAATTCCTTCCTTTAAATCTTCAAACCCAAACCGTCGTTCCTATCTCTCTATCCTTCTCTCATGCGCAGAAGGAATGAAAAAAAAAAAAACTACAGATCAATCAATTATTTATTTGTTTTAATTGAACAATATGTTCTTCAAAGTCAATAATGGTAGGCTTCTCTTTTTCCATCTTCTACACTCTATGTATTGTGTATGTGTGTGATTTTATGTCTTTTTAGTTAACTCTGTGTATGTGTGTGATTGTATGTCTTTTTAGTTTTTATTTTGAGATGATGAAGATTAATTTCGAGATGATGAAGACGAACATATGAATATGTGTATCAGTAATTTATTTCGAGATGATGAAGATGAAGATTAATTTCGTTATGGTATTGTAACCTTTATATCGATAATGATATTTGTATCACTAATTTATTTAATATTTATATAAATATATTCATTATGGCTTTTTAATTTAGAATCATTTTGTTTGTTAAATCACAAAACTTTTTGAGAGTTTTTTTTTTAAGGAACGAAAAAGTTGTTAGTATGTGAACATTGGCATGTTCGTATTAAGATTTTCTGCGATTTTAGGTTTTATTCGTTGGTTCATATATGACCATGAACTTGTACACATATGAACAACGATTGTTTATATATGAACATTGAGATGTGTACATATGAACAATGACCAAATAAATATGAACAATAACCAAATAAATGTGAACACAACTCTATGTTTGCTAAAAGAAATCTGCAAATGATTGTAAAATTACTAATTGGTAAAACAAAATGTGGCAGGGAAAAAGAGAGATAATTATGGGATTTAATTGAAATTAGAAAAAAATGAAATTGTTAAATTGACCAATATACCCTTTTTGGAATAAAAAAATACTATAAAATTAAAAATCAAACCAACCAATCAAAATTGGTTCTCGCAGTTCTCGCAAAAATTAGAGTTCTCGCATGAACCACTCCCTATATATATATATATATATATATATATATATATATATATATATATATATATATATATATATATATATATATATATTATACGTGCATTATCGTGTTTACACAATATGTTTGCAACAAAAATAAACGTCTCAAGTGGTATATGTTACTCATAAAACATGTCGCATGTTAAAAGAGAGAGAGATTTCCTCCCTATCAAAGAGAATGGGCTGTCTCGTTTCTCGAATCCATTACAGAGTGCAATAGCCCACTATTTGTCCCAATAAGACATCTCGCAATTTACACTTCTTGATTGACCAAACTTCTTAAATACAAATTTAACTTCTCTTCACCATTTACTAATCCTGAACTAGCATATTTTTTCTTTTCTTTTTTTTGGGTTTAAAACAACATAAGGGGAAAAAGTTACATAAGGATAAAGTTTCTTCCTGTGCAACTTACTCGGGAAGGACAAGTATTTTGATGCAGATATACGTAGACTAATCCAAGTATCTCGTGACTGTTTTTGAATCCTCTAGTAACTCTAAGATGTTACTTAGGGGAGGTTCGAACCAAAGGCATGAACATTCAATTGGAAAGTATTAGTATACAACTCACGAACTCACACACTTCACAAAGGAGGAATCTTACTTAAGATATTTTTTCAAATAAACATGTTATGCAACCTCGACGGCTCGACCAAACAAATTAACTCAAGTAGAAACTTTTTGCCTCCTTGATGTTTCAATAATTGACGAGACGTTATAATATTTTTGTTGAAGTAAAATGTAGAGGTCTATCTAAAGCCTCTATGCAGTGCGAGATCTTCGAACTTGGGGAAGTAGCTACGTCTTCTTTCCAATAGCTATGATATCTATTATATGAAAGAGAAACCTATTGGCTTGTTGGGGGAGATCCACCAATTGAGCTCGAATGTGAGAATCGGTACTAGAGTTAATCATAAAGTGAAATATGAAAGGTAGTGAATTAAACAAGTATAATGAATAAAAATGATTAAAATGATGTTCTTGTTCTAGAGTGGATAATAAATGTCTATGGAGTGTTGTTGGTGTGTTTAATAAGATACTTCAATATGTCTTATCCTCAAGGGTAGATTATTATCGGATGGTCAGTGACAATATTTTATAGTGTTGAAGCACCGCTGGAACTTAACTTGACATCCACCATTGTATATTGTCAGTCTTTTCTATCGTGCACGTTCATAATTGATACGTGAACAAACCTTTCATTAAGAAATATTAAGATTAGACATGGTTAAGACATTAAATGCCTTTGACACCTTTAGCACGTGTCCTATCTATTATAAGACTGGTTACATGTTTTGCTAGTTGACTTGTGTTTTGACATACATCAGTTTCGGGTCGTATCTGAAGCTTTTATTTGCTTCTTTACGTTTCTTCAAAGTACAATTTTTAACTAGGGCCGCACAACAATCACATCTAAAATTATCGAATAAATTTTTTATCTAGTTCCGCAAAACAATCATAATACTATAATAAGATTAAAAATATGTGATGTAATTGCCGGCGAATACAGACACTCACAAAAAAAAAGGTTCTTTTCTTTCCTTTGTATCTATATTGAAACTTAACAAATTCTCCGTCCGCCCATTCTCCGGCCACATTCCGATCACCTCCGATGAATTCCACTTCCGGCGATTCACCTACTCCCAGACGCAATTCCAAACGGCCTAAATGTAATTCATCTTCTACATTCTTCAATTAATCTATCAATTATTTAATCCTTATTCCAGTTTTAAATTCCAATTTCTAGATTCTAGGTTTACACAGCAGGAATTGCCAGCCTGTAAACCAATTCTCACTCCAGGATGGGTAAATATACACATATACTTAATCTAATCTTCATTACACCAATTTAAAACCTAATTCCTGATTTCTAGGGTTTCTGTTTTGATATATTGCAGGTGATTTCAACTTTTATGATTGTAACTATCGTATTCGTTCCGATTGGAGTTGCATCACTCTTTGCTTCTCGTGATGTATGTATACTTTAACATAATGTAACTCGATTACGTAAGTTTTGTTTGTTTTATAGTGTTGAGAACTTTTTGTTTTTTAGGTAGTTGAGATTGTGAAACGGTATGATGTTGACTGTGCACCGTCTGGTTCTAGAAGTGATAAGGTTCGGTTTATACAGTCTGATGCGGATAAAACGTGCAATGCAACGTTAACTGTAAGGCTTTTGTGATAGTTAATACTTGATACGCTTTAAGTTTGTTAGATTTGTAGTGACGCTGTGGTTAATGAATGTAATGTAGGTTCCGAAACGTATGAAGCATCCTATTTATATCTATTATCAGCTTGATAACTTTTATCAGAATCATAGAAGGTAGTACGTTATTATATTACTATCTATAATCTAGTTATATGACAGTTAACGTTAAATGATTTGTTATGAAGGTATGTTAAGAGCCGAAGTGATCAGCAATTGAGGAGTAGGAGTGGTGAAACTGATACAAGTACTTGTAAGCCTGAAGATGGTAATGCGAATGGGACGATTGTGCCTTGTGGGCTTGTTGCTTGGAGTATGTTTAATGATACTTTTAGCTTCTCGGCTAATAACAATCAGGAGTTACGCGTGATTAAGAAAGGTATTTCATGGAAAAGTGACAGGGATCATAAGTTTGGCAAAGATGTTTTTCCTAAGAATTTCCAAAACGGAAAGCTTATTGGTGGTGCACGTCTTAATGAGTCTATACCAGTAAGTGTCGTTAATGATTATTGATATAGAAATATTTTAATAAATGCGAGTAGCTGATAAGAATTTGGATGAATAGTTAAGTGACCAGGAAGACCTTATTGTGTGGATGCGAACTGCAGCGCTTCCAACGTTTAGGAAGTTGTATGGGAAGATAGAGGTAGATCTTAATGCAGGTGATACGATAAACGTGGTTATGCAGAATAATTACAACACTTATAGTTTTAATGGCAAGAAGAAACTTGTGTTATCAACAAGCAGCTGGCTTGGTGGAAAGAATAACTTCATTGGTATTGCGTATCTTGCTGTTGGTGGCTTGTGCTTCGTTCTAGCTATGACTTTCACCATTATATATGTCGTGAAACCAAGGTAACGTTCTGGTGTTCTTACTGGTTCTTTCCGTTATCCCATATTGTTGATATTGAATGATAAAAAAATTAATCTGTGCTCATGTTCTGGTGCAGGCGTCTTGGAGATCCATCTTATTTGTCCTGGAACCGTAGTGCAGGTGGTCACTGACTGATTTATTGAAAAAATGGGTCGAAAGGATATATGAGTGGTGTTTTATGTATTTAACACCAGTTTCGTTTGAGGATTTACCAAGGAGATATCAGTTTAATTTGTCGGTAAGACTCGAAAAGTACAAGAATTATGTAGTGAAGCTGGACTAATATCAAGTTGCAAACTACTATATATTGTAAGATAAAATTCGTAATTGTTTGGTGTATTTAACAAAAAATTTAAAACTTGTGTTCTGTATAGCAAGAGCCTTAAAATCCAAACCTGCTTTGATTGCTAGTAAAGTATTTTTTTTTTTTTTTTCGCTTTAAAAGACAGGAAAGTCTTGATGTAGTTATTGAATTCATTAAGCATCATTCTTGCCATTATCATTATTCTTGAATAAAGGAATATGACGGAAGCTTCTATCTGATAAAAACAGAAGAACGAAAAATGAAAAAACATCTTCCGTTTTCTCCCTTTTTCGCTCAAGTCGTGTAATATGGGCACAAGGATGATAACAAATTGACATACTTTCATTCCCAAACCAAAACTGGTATATATTCTTACAAAACAGCAGCATAAAACTATCTCGACTGTATATGCAATACTAATGATACATTGGTTCTAATTCCTAACGAATTCTATTTGGAGGAGGTTCTTTTTTGGGGGGTAATTCAAAGGGTTAGAGGCAGAGAAGAATGTTCAACCTACTCTTAATAAAATGTTGGAAAGATAGGCTCCTTCGGGATAAGATGGGTCGATAGGATGGTCACAAGCTGCACCGCCTTGGCGTACGACAGTTATCTTCCTACCAGCCATTGAAGCAGCACCCTACAACAAACATGAATACACCATCGAATCAAATACTCGGTTTCGTATAAGTATTATAGTTAATAATAACCTTCAATGTTAGTTGCTTGAAAGAAAACAGAAGGGAATATGAGACTAGCCTGAAGAACAGACAAGAACTGCCCGCTTTGTGTCATAGCTCCTGAACACGAGCAAGTCATCAAGAACCCACCAGGTTTTGTTAACCGCATGGCCAGTGAGTTTAGATTCCTATACATTCCACTTGCGCTTTGTAAAACCTGGATCAATCGCTAATATAAGAAAATGCAGAATACCAATCAAAAGGCCACAACTATCGACACATTTGTATCAGTTTTTGTGCACGCTCTAAGAAACAAAACAAGACCTATGTTTGTAAATTAAGAAAGTGATTATCACAATACCTTCCTTCGAGGTGCAAGTTTAGGGGGATCCATAATCACTATATCCCATAATTCATTTCTAGAAACAGCACTCTTCATGAAAACGCTTGCATCTTGTTTCAGAAAAGATATACTCTCTGGATCCAGATTGTTAAGAACAATATTACGATTAGCCAGTTCCACAGCAGGAGATGACGAATCAACACCTGTGCATCAAACAACATTAGAAAAACAATACACGATTACGAACTGTAACAAAGATACAATCATGACAAACAGAGAAGTAGTAAACACCAGTGACATCTAAAGCATGACCACGTGCAGCATTTAGTGCAAAACCACCAGTATAGCAACACATATCAAGGACTCTTTGACCATCTGAAATTGTAGATATAAATTGACGGTTTTCACGCTGATCAGCATAAAACCCTGTCTTTTGTCCATCCAATGAGATAATATAAGATATCCCGTTCTCCACAACCTTCACAGTTTCAGTCGATGTAGATAGTTCTTCTTGAGCAAGATCAGCCAAATCTAACCCTTCTTCTTTCAATATCTCGGTTGATGGTCTCCAAACTATACTCTTAATCACGGTAAATCCACTAATACACTTCTTAATATGTTCCTTGTACTTCTCAACCCAAGCTGCTGACGAGGCGATCACAGCTAAATCTCCAAATACATCAATTATAAGACCTGACAATCTGTAAAGTGTAAAGCTCACAGTTCTTCAAGTGTTTGCCGTTTTTGCGTAAATATTACCATAAAAGGATAAAATGTAATACCTATCTCCTTCACTATTTACAAGACGATATGCATTTGTATCCGCAGAAGGGAGCCCCAAGTTCTTACGTAATCTGATAGCTGCATCTATTCGTGTTTCAACCAGTTTCTCCACATTCAATGCACAAGAAGGATCTCTGCACCAGTTTAATCAAAACATTATAATAAACGACTGATTAACGATCTCTACTTTAAGTACCAAAGAATATCGATACATAAATATACCCTGATACTTCCTCCTCTAGTTGCATAAGTCTAACACAAAACATAGAGGAAGAATTATACAATCCCCAACCAATTGGCTTTTGTGTCCCATCAGCCACTAGCACCATGTCGCCTGTTTTCGGAGGTGGTTTACCCATAATCCTATCGACTGCACCACTATAAACCATTGGACTTCCATCGCGAAAAAGCTGTGTTTTCCCTTTTTTTAAGATAACCTTTGCAACACCTGTAAAAATAAAACCATCCTATTTTCAGTAAACAAAAAATACATCTTATTATCAATCGGTCTTAGACCTAGTACTATTGTGGTGCCAGCAATTAGGGGAATGATCAAGCCGATCTCGACTCGAAAAGAAAAACTTAGGCTCAAAACTCCACTCGAGCTTTATATTTCAGACTCAAGCTCAACTCATCTTTTAAAACTCGAGCTTGAAACTTGACTCGAGCTCAATCCCTACATTTTAAGCCCATACTCGATAAATAATCGTCTCGACTCGACTCCACTAGCTTCGTATGCATATTATCTTGTATAGTAATGATAATTAAATAATTATATGTATATAAAAGGTAAAAGTGTAATTTAACCTCATCTCGATATGGCAAAAGGAGGTTGAACACAAAGCCTGAGTCTGTCAAAACATGTGCAAAGTGTGCGACCGTACAAGGACCATGGACAAAAGACCCCCATTTTTATATATATATATAACGAAAACAAAAGTATTTAGAATTAGGGGCAATTTTATAGAAAACATGTCTAATATATAAAATAAAGTCGTTTATAAGGGGTCCATTTTATAATTTCGCACATATATTCTCGGGAGTGGTACCAGCAACACGAATATATACATTTGCTCCACCATACCGCTAGACCAAAGACATGTTGGTACAACTAGTAATAAGTAACCTAAACTAACAAACTAAATTAATCCTAATTATGAGAAAAAAAAAAATAACCTTTGGTTTGGTTTGAAGCAATATCTTGAAGGACAGTGGTTGTCGGTGGTTGAGCCAGACACCTGGTTAGCCGGTTTGAGAGTAACATAGCCGACGTCTTAGTCGCCGAGCTGATTGTCAAGTTTGGGGACTGCTTCCGATAAGAAATGTTTTAAGAGTAAAGTTACAAGTATGGTACTTTGACTTTTACTTTTACTTTTTTGACATGTTTAGTCTGTAAATATGTTTTTCTAAAATTCTAGTCCAAATTGTTGTTCTTTTTACTTTTATACTCCCTCTGTGATTCTAGGGATGGCAAGAAAGCCCAAACCCGGAAAGCGGAAAAATTATAATGTACGATTCATCAATGTCTAAGATAAGTTCAGTTCTTAAACTTATGTCGTAATATAAAGTAGTAATACACATAGAGCTTTGTTTTTATAAATAAAAACCCATCGGTTCTTGTGGATTTGTAATAACGAAAAGTAAATGATAATAACTAAAAATGTAAGTAATTTAAAATTGTGTGAAAGATATTGTGTAGATAATGTTTGAGAAAAAACATTTACAAATCTAAACTTGTATGATATAAATTTTCTTTAATAGTTCATAAATTTTCTTTAATAGTTCATAAAATGTGCTAAAAATACATTCAAGGTGTAATGTGCACTATAATTTCTCTTTTGTCTAGAGGAACCATTTTAAGTTAAACAAAACACACGAACCCGAGAAGTAAAATTAATCGGCAGCCCGACGAGGATGGTAGCCGGTACGAAAGTGAGTTTTCTAATTGAGTTCGGGTCTTGAATAATTAAACTCGTCAAAAATCCGCATCGTTTCCATCCCTACCTCCATCCCAATATTATTCTCTATTTTCCATTGTGATATGACCATTTTTATAGTTGTGATAAGAAAACTTTTAAGTGGTAAATAAATTTATTATTGGTTAAATAGTGTGATGATTTCACTTTTTCCTCTTTGATAACTAGTGTTATACCCGTGTGTTGCCTCGATATCCCTTTTCTTATATACTATACTCATATGTTTTGGTAAATGTATTTGGTGAACTTGGTCTCCATGATACACACTCCAAATTGAAAAGCCATTTAGAAACATTAAATATCACATCTAAAGAAGCTCTTCAATCGAACTTGGCTCGTAAGCCATAACGAATAACCATTTACACACGTTAACACTTAAGAACGTAACCAGGATTACCCATTGCAATCTCTAATTTGATGTCCAAGTTTTGGTCATAATTCGTTAACCAATATCCAAGTTTTAGTCATAATTCGTTTTAATCTGTGACACAGGTTTCTTACCAAGCCAATTGGATCTTAACATGTTTGAATGAATCATGGTTGTATGGTTAACAATTTAATGAAGTAGTATATGACACAAGACAGATTTAAGCACACAAACTATATTGTATATTGATAATTGTTTACAGACTCGATTGACACTTTATATACTAACTAATCGACACCAACGGTTATGTTTCAACCGTTGCAACGTTTACCCTAATAACTGCTATCTAAGCGACTATTTGGGTTAACAGTTTTGACCCAAGTTTCATCCCATTGCAGCCTTTTTATTTTAGACCCATAACTACATAAATACTAAATTAAGTATGTTTGACACATAACGATTAATCGGTCCAACATAATCATGAGTGTACCGCGTAAGGCCTTAAAAGAGAAATAAAACTTGTTCAATGAAAAAGCCATATTATGTTAAATGTATATTAATAAAAATAGAAACAAGAATGTAGATATATAATCCGAGACCTAACAATTATGTAATTCTCTTTGAAAATAAGCTTCAATGTAGTTTCTTTTTGAAAATAGTTATTAGTTGCTTGCTAACTTGAGTGCTAAAATTACATGACAACATCTTTTAAAAAAAGAAAAAAAAAAAACTCTTTATATTCTAATCCCACATTTTCTTAAAACAGATAACAAACTCTCCACATTTTAATAATTCTTTTGAAATATTGTGGTGAAAAAAGACATAATTTAAGTGGATATGATTAAAAGTTACATTGATCTGATGGATGTAAACATCTATAAATTTTATCTCTCACTCACTTATCAACAGCAATAAATATATATAATTTTGAGTTATGTATCTCTAGTGAGTCTCTTTCATGGAATCCACATATTAGGACCTAAGAGTGTGATTGTTAGCAGTGTTAGACTCTATGGAATCCACCACATACCTTGGTGGACTGTTGTAAACCATCGAGAATGGTGATGCTGTCGAATTCGATATCGGCTAAAGCTCCACTCCACATTTTTGGTTTCTTCCCACTTATAAAACATAACATTTTACCAATGTCATCTTGACTAGACTACCTCAATTGGCTAACGATGGGTTCATATGTGTTTGCCATAGAGTTAACTTCTCACATGATAAAACATCATGTCTCATAGCACAGAATGAAGTGGATTGGACCATCGTTAAACTCTAAGTGGTTGAACTATTTGTTACCGAAGTTTAGTTAAAGAAATTTCTATGAAAAAAGAGAGTAGCTTATTCGTGTACCCTGCTTGAATCGAGTTATGCTTTCTAGTAGCACTGTAGCGGAAAATATGCATAGCACACACATGAAAGCTTGAACAACGCTTTTTGTTGGTTTTTTCATTTTCTAAAAGAGAGCTGGAAATAATTAAAAAAAAAAAATGAGCATTCAAAATTGCAGTTATAAATGTTAAAAGTGAAGTTTTTGTTTTCATTGTTTGTTGGTTTTAAACTTGACTGATTCTGTTGGACCCATATTATTTGTGACCCTCATTGATCATTTATCCTTACTGATATGATGACTGACACTAACTGAAATCTGTGTCTAGTAAATATTCGATGGACGTATTTACCTTAACGACACTATAGATTTCCCATTAGGTGATCGGAACTATGAGAGCTTAATGTAAACACTTATTAAACACCATGGGACTAAATAATACACACTCCTAATTTGAGTGTGTATATAAGGGGATGTAATAGACCCAAATAAGGGTTTGGTCATTTTACACCATCTATCCTTTTCATCCTAAACACACACTAAGTGTTTCTCTCTAATTCTCCATCCTAACACGATCATCTCAATTTGGGAATCATCGATGGCTAACTTATTCAATAACATGCCCGGATCATCAGGAGGTATGTCATAAACATGAATCAATCTTATTTAATCCAACATGTGGTATCAGAGCCAATGGCTCGTGATTATCCATTGGTTCATGTTTATTTATCGCTTGGCTATTGCTATTATTGATTCTGCAACTTATCTGGCCGACGGATTTTAATTTTTGGATGAAAAATGGTGTTTTTTGGACCTGTGGCGGCTGGACTGCAACCCTAATTTCGACGAACTTCGTCCGTGCGAATGAAGGCTCATCCGTACGAACCTGATTTGTTCGTTCGTACGGATGAAACCCTATACGTACGAACCTGATTTGTTCATTAGTACGAATCTGATTGGCTCATCCGTACGAACCTGATTTGTTCGTTCGTACGGATGAATCCCTATACGTACGAACCTGACTTGTTCATTAGTACGAATCTGATTTGTTCATACGCACGAACGTAACTGTTGATCCGTACGAATCTGGGCTAAATACGTGCGAACCTAGGCTTACATCCGTACGAACTTAAACCTTACATCCGTACGAACCTAGGCTTACATCCGCACGAACCTGGACTTACATCCGTACGAATCAATACTCATCCGTACGAATATAATCTCATCCGTACGGATGACTACAGACCCTAATTTGGTCGTTTTTTTAAAGTCTTGACCCCGCAAAGGGCGCTGCCCCTTGACCCCGCAAGGGGGCGCAGCCCCCTTGACCCCTGCCTTATTTGTCGTGGTCACCTTATTTAGTCACCTTATTTATATGTGACCTTATTATACTTATGCACTAATATTCATGTTTTCATCTTTTGTTGCCCAAAGGTCAAAGGTGATTCCTATGATTGCATTTTTCCTTTAGCATAATAAACACGTAGGATATTAATTCTGCCCAAAGGTGATTTAATATACTTGTATGCTTGAAAGGATTCTTATTATGCCTTAAAACACGATGTTCTATTTTGTTGCCCAAAGGTCAAAAGACAAACGTTGTGTTGCATAAACCTTATGCTCATAATTATACTTAGATATTAGTTATTTCTGCCCAAAGGTGATGTAACATCTAAGTAGAGCCTTACTTTAGCTTATTATTTTGGTGTTTTTTAATAGGCTTACCTATCACTAGCTTCATTACTTATATGGTCTTAGTCTCAGGAACATTACTATTAGGTCTGCTTATTTTAGACATTACTCTAGTTCTATTATCTTAAGAGACATTACTTAGTCTGCCTTATATAGCTAACTCTGTCACTATAAAATCTTCTAAAATTCGTATCATAATCTTAAATCCTCCTTATTCTCCACTACAGTACCAAACTTCGGCATTGAGGCACTTACTGGTGCTAATTTCACTTCTTGGAAGGAGCAACTTAACTTAACTCTGGGAATGCTCGACATGGACTATGCTATTCGCCATGATGAACCCGCCGCTATTACTGCTGAATCTACTGCGACTCAGAAAGCGGACTTTGAGAAGTGGGAAAGGGCGAATCGGCTGTCCCTAATGATGGTCAAGAACTCAATTCATCCCAGCATTCGAGGAGCTATCCCTGATAACGACAAAGTGAAAACTTACCTCAAATCTGTTGAGGATCACTTTAAGGGATCGTCTAAGGCAACTGCGAGTAGTTTAATGCTACAGATGCTAACCCTTAAGTATGAAGGTTCTAATGGTGTCCGTGAACACATAATGAAGATGGTTGATATGTCTCATAAGCTTAAGAATTTGGAAATGGAAGTCTCAGATGGCTTTCTTGTGCATTTCATAATGACTTCCTTGCCTGCTCGGTTCGACACTTTCAAAGTGAATTATAACGCTATGAAAGATAAATGGTCGATAAGTGAACTGATTGCTATGTGCGTTCAAGAGGAAGATCGTCTTAAGCACATTCAACCTGAAGCTGCTGTTCACCTTACTACCACTTCAAACTTCAAGAAGAGGAAAGGTAACTACAGTAACAAGACTGAAAACAAAGTCCAAAATCATGGTGCTTCTACCTCTGGCCCTAAATCCTCGACAAGCAATAATAACTGCAAATTCTGTCGCTCCAAAGGGCACGGACAGAAAGATTGCTCTAAATTCAAGGAATGGCTAGCTAAGAAAGGTAACATTCTTTACGTAATATTTGATTCCTTTACTACTGATGTTCCATTTAATACATGGTGGGGTGACTCTGGTTCTATGGTCCATGTGACAAATTCATTACAGGGATTCCTTACAATCCAGAAGCTACAAAAGGACCAAAGAAAACTTAGAGTTGGAAATGGTGATCTCTTAGATGTCGAAGCCATGGGGACTTTAAATTTACATATGAATACCGGAAAGTGTATTAGATTAATAGATACCTTATATGTACCGAGAATTACTCGGAACCTTGTATCTATATCTAGACTTGATCTTGAAGGTTATGTAATTACTCATGGTTGTGGCAGGATCACTTTTACTCTTAATAATGAATTGTTTGGTTGTGGTTTTTTGGATGGATTACTGTATAAATTAGAACTAGATCATAATTTTTCACAGTCTTTGTTGTCTCTTAATATTGATGACATAACTAAAACAAAGACAAAATCACCTAAACAAGCAGAGAATTCCTCCACATTGTGGCATAAACGTCTCGGCCACATCTCACGAGATCGCATGACACGACTCGTAAAAGAAGGAATATTACCCTCTCTTGATTTTAGTGATTTTGAAACATGTATTCAATGCCTCAAAGGCAAAATGGCTAAAGGGAATAAGAAAGGAGCCACCAGATGTTCCAACTTGTTGGAAATAATTCATACTGATATTAGTGGCCCCTATCCCGCATCAATAACAGGACATACATCATTTATTACATTCATTGACGATTATTCACGTTATATGCACCTTTATCTGATTAAAGAAAAATCTGAATCCTTACAAACTTTTGTCGATTATAAAACTTTGGTTGAAAACCAACTTGATCATAAGATAAAAGTTGTCCGATCAGATAGGGGAGGTGAGTATTACGGTAAACATACTGATATTGGTCAAGCTCCTGGTCCTTTCTATAATTTTTGCAAGGAACAGGGCATAATTAACCAATACACCATGCCAGGTTCTCCTCAACAGAATGGTGTTGCTGAAAGGAGAAACCGAACTTTAATGGACATGGTGAGAAGTATGCTCGCCAACACTAACCTACCCAAATTTCTTTGGACTGAGGCCTTAAAAACAGCTGTTCATATACTCAATAGGGTTCCATCAAAATCTATCCCTAAAACTCCTTATGAGATCTGGACAGGTAGGAAACCGAGTCTAAAATATATGAAAGTATGGGGCTGTCCTGCCGAAGCAAAAGTCTATAACCCTAACTTAAAGAAACTGGATTCTAAAACCCTTACATGTTTCTTTATTGGTTATCCCGAGAACT
Source organism: Senecio squalidus (assembly GCA_910822075.1). Taxonomy (NCBI): domain Eukaryota; kingdom Viridiplantae; phylum Streptophyta; class Magnoliopsida; order Asterales; family Asteraceae; genus Senecio; species Senecio squalidus. Next base: position 38,647,434 of record CAJVGC010000592.1, on the reverse strand, counting down.
CAAAAGGTTATCGGTTTTACTGTCCTTCTCACTCTACCCGCATCATAGATACGCAACATGCCACTTTCCTCGAAAATTCAGAGATCAGTGGGAGCACGACAAATCCTGATTTAGATTTGCAAGAAGTACAAGAAGCGGGGGGAAACCATTCGTCGGTTATTACGATTCCTCCGATAATTCCTCTTGTACCCAACGCTGCTCCCGCTATACCTGGATCTCCTAATGAACCGGTTGAACCTCCTATGCCTCCTAATCTAAACGCCGAAGAACCGCTTGTTCCTGAAGAACCCGTAATTCAGCTTAGGAGATCATCAAGGGCTCGTAGAAACACAAATTTTGATGATTTCGAAACTTATCTGGCTGAAGTCGAAAACATTGGGAAACTTACTGATCCAACCTCTTACCGAGAAGCTATGAATAGTGATCAGGCCGCCCATTGGATTGAAGCCATGATTGAAGAGCTCAAATCCATGGAGCGTAATGGCGTTTGGGTATTGGTTCCACTCACTAAAGGATCCAAAGTAATTGGATGTAAATGGGTGTTCAAAACCAAATTAGACCCGAATGGAAACGTCGAACGCTATAAGGCCAGACTGGTTGCAAAAGGCTTTACTCAAAAGGAAGGAATCGATTATCAAGAGACCTTTTCTCCTGTCTCTCGTAAAGATTCCCTAAGGATCGTCATGGCACTCGTAGCTCATTATGATTTAGAGTTACATCATATGGATGTCAAGACCGCTTTCCTAAATGGTGACTTGCAAGAAGACGTATACATGCAGCAACCTGAAGGATTTATTCCAGAAGGTAAAGAGCACATGGTCTGCAAGTTAAACAAATCGATATATGGGTTGAAACAAGCATCACGACAATGGTACCTTAAATTTGATGAAGTCGTGAAATCTGATGGCTTCCTAAAGAATCAAGTGGATCAATGCACCTATCTCAAGATCAGTGGGAGTAACTTTATTATCCTTGTTTTGTATGTAGATGATATTCTACTTGCAAGTAACAACTTGGATTTGCTACATGAGTCGAAGCGAATGCTTTCGCATAATTTCGACATGAAAGATCTCGGTGATGCCTCTTATGTTTTAGGTATCGAAATAAATCGAGACAGACGTAATGGTGTTCTAGGTCTTTCCCAAAGGGCTTATATTGACCGTATTCTAGAACGCTATAACATGCAGCACTGCACACCCACTGTGGCTCCGGTAGTTAAAGGGGACGTATTTGGACCTCATCAAACTCCGAGCACTGAAACTGAGAAGGCTGAAATGAGGATGATACCTTACTCATCTGTAGTTGGGAGCATTATGTACGCTCAGGTCTGTACTCGACCAGATATCGCTTACATCGCTGGTATGCTGGGGCGTTACTTATCTAACCCCGGATTAGCACACTGGAAAGCGGCTAAAAAGGTTCTACGATATCTGAAAGGGACCAAAGACTACAAATTAACTTATAGAAGAAGTGACAACTTGGAAGTAGTAGGTTACTCTGACTCTGACTTTGCTAAAAGCAAAGAAGACCATAAATCTACTTCTGGGTATATTTTCATGTTAGTTGGCGGACCAATCTCTTGGCGGAGTCATAAACAGAAACTGACCACAACGTCTACTATGATGGCTGAATATGTTGCCGTTTATAATGCAACCTGTCATGGGATGTTGTTAAGGAACCTGATCAGTGGACTCAAACTCGTCAACTCAATCTCTAGACCATTGAAGCTTTACTGTGATAACTCAGCTGCTGTAACTTTCTCGAACAGTAACAGTTCGACTGGCGCTGGGCTGTATCTCGACACAAAGTATCTGTTTGTACGCGAACAGGTTGAGGAAAATGCTCTTTGTGTTGAGTACATAAGTACACATGACATGATAGCGGATCCGATGACCAAAGGTCTTCCTCCTAATATATTCGTAGGACACGTGTCGAATATGGGGCTTACAAAAGACTTAATTTAATAGCATCGTTGTACTTATTGGTCATTATTATTTATTAATGAAAATTTTCCTCCTTATTCAGATTTTGTTTGTCTATTATTTACACCTTATGCGCATAACTGTGTTAGACATTATTATAACAAAATTTGTCTTAGTTGGTCTATCATTGCTTATTCAGTTTTGAATTTGAGTCATAGTTTGACTAGTGGGGGTCCTGAGTAGATGTTCTTCTCTACGACTGTACTTATCAACTATGATTTCGGTTTTAAACAAAATGAGTATTATCTCGTACGGACTTATCAATACTCATAGATAAATGATCTACTCGGTCAAGTGGGAGAATGTTGGACCCATATTATTTGTGACCCTCATTGATCATTTATCCTTACTGATATGATGACTGACACTAACTGAAATCTGTGTCTAGTAAATATTCGATGGACGTATTTACCTTAACGACACTATAGATTTCCCATTAGGTGATCGGAACTATGAGAGCTTAATGTAAACACTTATTAAACACCATGGGACTAAATAATACACACTCCTAATTTGAGTGTGTATATAAGGGGATGTAATAGACCCAAATAAGGGTTTGGTCATTTTACACCATCTATCCTTTTCATCCTAAACACACACTAAGTGTTTCTCTCTAATTTTCCATCCTAACACGATCATCTCAATTTGGGAATCATCGATGGCTAACTTATTCAATAACATGCCCGGATCATCAGGAGGTATGTCATAAACATGAATCAATCTTATTTAATCCAACAGATTCGTCTATTTGGAATCAATCGTGAAAAAAAATGCATTGGTTTCGGAGAGAATTTGCAAATATTATGTATTCTCTTGTTTGCATTGGAATTGAGGTTACATTCGATTTTCATAATTAGCATCGGATTTGGCATTGGCATGGATTTCACAATGGTGTTGTAGTTTGCATTGGATATGGATTCGTCTTCTTCGTTTGCATTGGTTCTGGGACATGCCATTAGGCCAAAGACCTGTTGGTTTATTAAAAGGTAGAATCAATAGATCCGTTAAATTGAATATATTTATCCTCTAGTTTCCACTAATTATAATATAATGCAACCCTTTACGACGTTGAATTCTAACAATGTTCTTCCCTCCCCCCATTTGCTCGAAAGGGTAAAGGCCTTATTCTAATGATTTACTAAGTTGATTCCATGTTCTCCACTTCAAATATTGAAGATCCTACACTGCTTGAATGCTACTTGAAAACTATAGCCAGGTTCCCATTGTTTATATTCAGTTGAGATAACAAGTGGGTAAGCATCATTTAAATTAAAAAACTAATTTATCTAACGGTGTATAGACATCGCATGAATGTAGTAACACCGAACTCGCCCTAAAAAAACATGTATACTCTAGGTTATTTGATAATAAGAAATTAATGAAAAGAAGAATTAGGACTAATACTAATTTTAATTATGCCCATATGGCCAAGAAAGACATACATCCAGCCCCTAGAAGAAGGGACACATTTGCCCCTAACTGAAGCCTTAAATTGCTTTGCATCCTTGGGTTCATAAAATCCGCGGCCAGAAGATCAACTAGTGCCATGTAAATAAGTATACCAGCCGAACCCGAGTTCAAGATTCCCTCCACTATCAAGGAGGTGTTGCTGTTTTCTCTATAAATGCTTGAAACTCCAATACCTATTGCAATTCCTATTGGTGTGGTCAAGGAGAAGAATATCGCCATGATCGCTGTTGACAAAGATTTATATTTTGCCTGCATATAATTATGTTTTACTTGAAAATTCAGTTTTCGAAATTCATGTAATGATTTATATTATAAACTTTAAATAAATACCTGAGAAATGCATCCGCCGAGTCCCATGCCTTCAAAGAACTGATGAAATGACAGGGCTGCAAGTAGAGATTTTATTGTAGGGACACTTTGGGAAGCTCCTAAGGAGAGTCCAATTATCACCGAGTGAACGATGATTCCTACCTCTAATACCTAATTAATCAAACAAATACATTATGTAAGCATCAAATATGTGCATATAGAAGTTAGGATTAGTAATAAAACTAAAGTGTAATATTAATTACTTGTGATATGATTCGATGCCTTATGAGTTGTGATTCATGAGATGATAGCACAGATCCATGAGCATGACCATTTGTGGCATGTGCATGGACATGAACATGACCAGCATGATCATCAACAACTACGGTACTACTCTCCACGTCTGCCACTTGCCGTGTCTTTTGTTTGTTAAAGTGCATCTTTGTATAAAAGCCAGTTGCAAAGGTGTCCAACATAAGCGCCCCAATCGCACAAATCATGGCAACAAAACCAGCAAACGGAAACTTACCCCATGGGTTATGAGGAAGACAAGGTGACGTCAGATGTTGAAAAGCATCAGGTAAGATGTGGATAAAACCAGTGGCTAAGATCACGCCAGCAGCAAAAGCTTTTACCATGAAAAAGATGTCGTTATCTGGATTGAGAGCTTTTACTCTCTGGCCAAGTTGAGGAATGCTCACACCGATTCCTCCTGTAAAAAGAATGGTAAGAATTGCGGCTATTTTGTATTTAAGAGATTCTTGTTTATTGTTGTTGTTGTTGTTGTTGTCGTCGTCATCTGCCGTGCACTGTGCTGCTACCAGGGAAGGTAGCAGAAGAACAAAGAGCAACAACCTTAGGTTGATGGAGGTTTTGTTGGAAGAGAGGGTCATGGTAAACGAGTGAGTAATCCGTCTGGATTACTACTTTTTAAGTGCAAGTGTTTTATGTGTGCAAGGGACAAAGGGTTCTTTTGATTTTTGTTACAAAGAAGTTGTGTTTGCTCATTACCTTTATATATAAGTGTTTGTGTGTATATTATATGTAGACCATATATACATACATAATACATATAGTGAAAGAGAGAGAGAGAGACAAAGAAGGAAGAAGACGGGAGAATATAAAAGGGATGGTCTTAAGTGGTAGAGAATCTATGGAGACGAAAGATGGAGGGACAATAAAGAAAGAAAGAGTTTGGATACATCAAGGTTCATTTAGGAGTAGTAGCCCATCTTCTTTTCAACTTTATCCCGAAACTCACTCACCTTTGGTAGTGACTTGAACTCGTAATCACACAACTTAGATACATCAACCATCCATCTCAGGTAGGAGCGAAGCCAGAAAAATTTTCACACGAACAAAAGAAAGGAAAATATTGTCAAGTGGGGTTTTATCGATCCTTTTCAACAGCATGGATCGGTCTTTATTACACGACTTTTTGTGAAAAGACAGAAAAAACATTATAACATATACTATTTTTTAAGGCCGTAAATTCTTCTTTAAACCATATCGATCAATATCTTTCAGAACCAATTAGTTCTTTTAAGAATTGTTCTTGGACCCGTCCTTAACTAAAAGAATGATATTTCAATATTCTTGGCAATTATTCAGTCAGTTCCCCGTTCTTTGACCCTTCTCTATTCTCTAGTTTCTATTTAAAATTTAATTATTATTATTACTTCTAAAAGCTTAGCCTTGAAAAGAGATATATGCAAATTGCAAAATATATAGAAAACTATTGGTGTGGAGGCTTTTGTCCAAACTTTATAAAACAATAAAGTATATCATTATGTTTATGGAATCATCTTTTAATTTTCCTAAGTATCATAGACTCATAGTGCATGTAGGTTATGAAGATATATGTATAGTTAAAAAATATATATCTATATTCTTTAAAAATACTTTAATTCATTGTTAAATTGCAAAGTAGAGACAGTCTTACCTAATTTTGCTAGGGTCATATTTGTTAAATTGATTGAATTTAATATATTCGAATTGACTTATATATTACGTATAAAATAAAGAAAAAGTTTACCGATCAAAATATACAGAATAATGATCAAATAAGAAATAAATATTTGATATGCGGTATAAAAAAGCCGATTAAAAATATTTATTTTACATCTAAAATGAATTTCCGATAATACTTAGAATTTACGGTTCTTAATTATGTTAAGAGTTGTTTGATTGATACTTTTCCTTAGAGTAAAATAGAAAAACTAGTGACAAAGTGCAAAAACATTTTTTTAAAGTAATGCTTTTAATAGAACTAAGATAGATGACAACATTGTGTGTACATCCAAAGGCACAATGCCAAACTTTTCCTTGGACATTACCACACTTCGTTCTGCATATGTCCTCATTTACCATGTAACCTTTATAGTTATTTGTCATCATCAATAATGGAGTGGAGCCTTGTTTTTATCATCAACTATCAATTTCTTTATTTAGTTTCACCTTTCACTATCCTCATGTTATAAAAGTTTGTCGGGTTTTTTTATTGTTTGATAGGAATAGAGATGGCAACGGGATAGAGAATCACCATAAAAAGAAATAATTTTTAGTGAAGACTTAAATTTAGTCACTAATATTATTAGTGACGAAATATTTCGTCACTAATGAGTTTAGTGACCAATTTTAAATTATTACTTTTTGTCACTAGAGGTCCGTCACTAATTTTATTATAGATCAAATAAGGTTAATTTTAGTCTCTATTTTTATTTAGTTACCACTTTTTTAATGTTGACTAAATAACGTTATTAGTGACAAAATATAGTTATCACTAGAAAATTTCGTCACTAAAACTTATTATTCTTGTAATGAATTGAGGGTGTCATACTTCCCATCTTTATCCGCATCAGAGAATTACTTTACATCCCTGATTATAATGCTTAACGGGGATTGGGGATGCCCATCGGAATTCAAAGATTAAAAACATTGGAAAAAAAAACTTAAAAACATTGAAAAAGATAAAGATTTTGTCATGTTGGTTTTAACATTATCTATCATGTTACAACTAAAAATATAGATGATTAAAAAAGGTCTAACTTGAATAAAAATAAAGGATCCGCGGTTTTTTAATAAACCAACATGATATGCTGAAATCAACACAAGAGAATCCTAATCCAAACATAAAACTACAACGTCAACCTTAAGTATATATAGGAACTTGTATGAATTATGTTAATTTAAACACCCGACCCCTTTTAGTAACTTAAATAAACTCGTTTGCATCATTGTTAAGTTATCGACACATATGTAAACTCAACATCAGCCTTAAGTTCATACTAAAAACTTGTATGAATTATGTTAATCTATACACGCCACCTTTTTTTTTATCTCTTTTTTTTATTATATACACAGAAACAAAAAAACATAGTTGACGTGGTTACTCATAAACATTCCCCTTTTAGTAACGTAAATAAACTCGTTTGAATAATTGTTAAGTATTTACTAACTTAATAGACTCGTTCGAATCGTTATTAAGTTATGGGCACATGTGTAAAACTCATGTATGATTTTTTTTTTTAATTTTATATGCACCAACATTATTAAAATATCTTAAGTTGCAAAATATAAAAATAAAATATGAACTCGATGTCTCACACCCACGTATATGTGAAACAAATGTTGGTTGGGAAATAGTTTACGATGGTGGCGGTCAATTTGAAAGTTGGACTCACCAAAGATGAGGAGTCAAATGTTTGATTCTCATCGGCTTCACTCTTATGCTCAAAATGAGTTTATAGATCCCTCACCCCCGGTATCATACTTTGGGGATTTCGCGTCCCTATATCTGTCAATCCGGGATTACCAAGTCAAATTGGGTTCAAATATTTGTTCCTTATTTTTTAATTTTTCTTGTCATCTCTAATAAAAAGCAAATTTTATGACCATATACGGTTATCATCATTCCCGCACATCTCCAGGACAACCGTCAACGCACGTCATAGTTGGATATAACACTTAAGATGCGTATATTGGTTTGGTTGTAACATTTGCAAGTTCTGTTTTATGAAAAGGCGAAAATTATATTCCATTAGGCAAAAATATCGGTGAAAGAAAGTAATTTAGCTACAACGAGGTCGGGTAACTTTCACACCATAAACCTAACGGAATGACAACTAAGCAAATGTGTTAAGACAACCATTGATGTTATCTTATGAAAGAGAGAAAGTATATGTATTTAAATATATTAGTTGTATTAAAAGTATTATGACGACATAATCATCTATAGAATGGTCATATAATGTTCTTTACGTAATGCTAATCATAGAGATGTCCACTTTGTTATTCATGACCTGCAATATTAAAGTTTTAGATGATTTTGTTGAGTTAAAAAATAAAACTTTGATGGGAATATATGTTGACACTTTTTTCACTTTTGCTACATACATATGGAATTATATAATTAAAGTTCAAACCCTTTAAAGTTACATGTACCTTTGGTTCTATCTCAAAATGTTTAAAAATCGCTTTCTTTTTACGAAGCACATGTAACATGTTATCTTTTGAACGGTAAGTTTTTTTCAAATATAAATGTAGTAGGATCGTCATGTTGTCTCGGTTATCAAAGGAGGGGTGAAGAGGGATTGTTACTCGTCACCGACGTGACTTGTGAGGGTGGGCGGATATCGTTAGATATAATGTTTGATTTCCACCCTTTATGTTTCGTTAAGTTCTTAACGGCTTCAAACAATAAATCATATATATTTAAATTTGAATAAATTGATAGATTTTTTTCATACCTTTTAAAATAAATTGCAACTTTGCTAGTTTGTAACAAGAAATGACCAAGAGCAAAACAAATTAATTTGATCCATGCATTTTAGTATTTTGGATCATTAGAGCACTCGGAGTGATAATGAGTGACAATGAGGTTGTGGTGGGTTGTGGGGAAAAAGGTGATGACGTGGCAGTGAGAATGAGGGTTGTGAGTTGTTATGATAGGGAGGGTTGTGGTGGGTTGTGGGATTATTTTATTATTTTATTATTTTTCTTAAAAGATTTAAATAAAATAAATAATACATTTATTAAAATAAAAATATAATACAATAATTAAAAAAAAACACACAATACATTAATTAAAAAAAAATGTAAGTAAAAAAAACAATTCAATAATTAAAAAAAACACACAATACAATACAATATAAGTAAAAAACAATTTTAGAATAAAAATGTAAGTAAAAAAAACTTTCGGATAAAAATACACATAGCTAAACTAATAAGCCAAAAATATAAAAATTAAAAAAAAGACAAAAAAAAAAATTAACAAAAGGACAAAAGATGTTATCTTCCTCATCCACAAACATCCCCAAAACCCTTATCCAACCTGCAAATTGAAATCAAATTGAAAAAAGAAAGGAAAACGAAAAAAGAAAAGAAAGAAAAAAGATTTAGAAGAAAAGAAAGGAAAAAGAAACAGAAAAAGAAAGGAAAAAAAAAAAAAAAATACACAACGAATCGTTGTGGTGGTAACGATGGCGACAACGAAGGGTGAGAACGAAGGGGGACGGAGTGGAGAACGAGGGTCACTGCTCGTTGTGGGTGGACAACAAGCCCCACAACGAGCCACTCCGGGTGCTCTTATGTAGATTACGACTTGAGATTTAAACCAAACAAAATTTTGAAAATAGCGAGGTACCAAGCCTACACTTGCCCCATGAACCAAAAACAACCTCATTGAATTATCAGGATGACTACACATGTCTAAATGTCCGGTATGTAACATAAGAAATAAAAAAATAAAAAAATAAATAAATATATATATATATATATATATATATATATATATATATATATATATATATATATATATATATATATATATATATATATATATATAGATTGGGTTCAAAAGGGATCCCTAATTCTCTAGAGATCCAGGGATCCCTTCCTAACTACTCATTTTTTCTTATATTTTTGTTCTTTTCTTTTCCTTTTTATTTACTTTTTTTTTTTTTTTTTATTTCCGAAAATCAAATTTGATTTTCAACCTTACTTTTTTAAAAATCACATGTGATTTTTAATTTACAAAAATTTATGGGTAAAATCACGTTTGATTTAAAAAAATTATTGATTATTTTTTACCAAAATCACATGTGATTTTTAACTTACAAACTATTTTGCTTATAAAATCACATGTGATTTTCGAGAAACAAATTTTTCAAGTGTGACTTTAAAATTTATAAATTTTGGTTTTTGAAAATCACATGTGATTTTCACATGTGATTTTCGACAAAAAAAAAAAATTCACGTGTGATTTTAAAATTTATAAATTTCGGTTTTTGAAAATCACATGTGATTTCAATTTTTTACAAAAAATCACATGTGATTTTTATAAAAAAAAAAAAAAAAGTTAAGTAAAACATAGCAAAAAAAAAAAAATCCGAATTAAAAAACGAAAAAAAAAAATGAAAAAAAAAAATATATATATATATAAAGGGAAAAATGCATGGCTAGGAAGCCTTTTGTGGTTTTGACCCCTAGGTGAATTTGTGTGGCTAAAAAGTGGATCCTTGGATCTCTAGAAAATTGAGGATCTCATTTGAACCTCACCCTATATATATATATATATATATATATATATATATATATATATATATATATATATATTACAGTATTAATAAAATAAATTTGTTTACTCCAAAATGAGTTTGCTAGTAAACACGATTTTTTTTATGTTAATACATGAACAATATTTAGAGTAAATAATATCATAGATTTATCGATTAAGTGAATGAAAGTATTGTTGTTTATTTTGTTATTATATGGGGCTAATTGTTTAGAAAAACATCGAACTTTACATCCAAAACTATTGTATGCATCCATCTTTAAATTGGTCTATTGTATGTATCTAAATTTCAAAAATCTCTATTAAATGTATCCAACTTTCAAAAATCTGCTATTGTATGTATTTAACAATACGTGTAATCAATATAATGTGTCACGTAAGTTGTCATATCATCGTTTTGATAAGATTTCATTGGTTAGATATATAAAATATCGATTTTTGAAAGTTAGATACATACAATAGACCAATTTAAAGATGGATGAATACAATAGTTTTTGATGTAAATTTCGATGCATTTCCAAACAATTGGCCCTTATGTATCTAATTTTTAAAAAATTATAAGTATTTTGATTTTATTTTTGCCAAATGATATAACATACTATATTTTATTTTTGTTGACATGTAATCGATTAATTATCGAAAAAAAATCGGTTTTTACATTAATTGTGGAAAAATAAGAGTTAAATACACTCAATAGAGGTTTTAAAAGTTTAATACACAATGACAAAACAAACAAAGTGTGTTACACTTTGATGCACTTAACCTAAGATATACATATTATTATTGTAAGAAACTAACAAAGATGAGTATTTTTATTTTTAGATAAAAAGATGTAAAAAAGAAAATAAATAATACGTTCTTATTGAAAAATTTAAAACAATTATCAAAATTATATAATTTTAAACTATGTCATAATGTGCGAATAATACAACCCTTGTTATGGTCAAAATGTAACTTGTGATAGTAGTTTTTTTTATTGTTTTTTATAAAACGGCAAGATTAGTGAGAAGAATCAAATATTTAGGGTCCGTTTGGTTTACGGAATGTTTTCTGATGGAATGGAATGTGAAAATTCCGAAGGAATTGAATTCATTGGAATGTAATTATGTTGCGCTTGTCAGAAATTAAAATGGAATTCAGTTCAATTTTTTTAATATTTTATGTTTGGTTTGTATATCTGTTAACGAAATTGGAATGTAAATCTATAAAATGACCAAAATGCCCTTTTATTGTAATTGTTTCCTTGTTTTATAAAATCGTCGTTTTTACTTACATTGAAATATTATAAAGCCATTATTCTCAAGTATATCACATAGTTTACAACATTTCATACCAAATACAAAAGAAACGAACAATAGTATTTTGTCAAATTGTATAAATAATAACAAAAAAAACAACAACTACAACTTAACAACAACATGAAATGAACAACAAAAGCTTTAACAACAATAACAATTAGGCATTATAATCCCCAAAAGTTTTTTCTACCTGGCAAATAAGTTTAAATGGATTGTAAATTAATACAAACTGCGTTTTAGGACATGAGAGTGAATCATCTTAGCCCCGTTCTTTCTTGTACACCTAATTTCAGCTATTAAAGAATGCAAATAGCAACTATAATTACTTATTGATATATCAAACCTACAAAATCAACATAAGAAATAATCATTATATTATTCATATCCTATATTTGTTGAGATATAAACCCAAACCAAACAAAAAGCAACTAATTCAATATAAATGTAAGAAACTAAAACTAAAAGTACCAATTTAGGCAAATGATCTCCAGCCTAGCTGGTTGTGAAGCACCGGGTTTTATACCCATGTGGGCTGAGGTCGGGGGGTTTGACCCTTGTTGTCGTCGCAATAGCGTAATTTAACTCACACCTCATAAGACACGCATGACGGGTTTGCCCGCTATGCGGAGCTCGAACCTAGGGTGCTCGTTGGAAAATTACGAGTAGGCTTCGATGTACAAACATTTGCCGTTTCCAAAAAGTACCAATTTAGGATGTCGCTAAAAGGAAAGAAATAAAATAGAATTAAATCCTTTTCTTGATTAAAAGGTGGTTATTGACAAGTGTCAATGTTTTACTGGCTGAATTTTTATGTTGACTAAAGTTGACCTTGCAATTGGATCAATTCTTTCATGTAATCCCAAAGTTAACACTAAAATTGTAATCTTCGATCGATTTCATAGACAAATACAATTCTATACCTATTATCACTTTCTATCATTTGAATGTTATTTGTGTTTATCTTCGATCGATTTCATAGACAAGAATCGCCAGCTTGTTTCAAAGCAACAAGGAAGCGCGACAAATGCAGCTTAATGAAGATTTACGCAACATTCGTCTCAGAGATCTGAACATTGCGAAACATTGCCATAAGCTAAAGGTAATTGTTGATCTCCTTGAAAATATTGGAAAACCCATTGAAGACTCTACGTTAGTTGTGTATGCGGTCGACGGTCTTCTGGAAAAGTATGAAAACATTGCCGGTATTATTCGTCATCGTATACCATTCACAAGCTTTTCTGACCCTCGTGATATTCTTGAGATCGAGGAATCTCTTCTTAGAAGAAATCGACACAAGCCGATGATTAAAGACACTCCTTCGGCTGAATCAGTCCTATATGCAAGAGGAAATACCAATAATAATTCTAATACGAACAATTGAAACTCAGGCCCTAAGGTGTGTAGGAATTATCAAAGAGGAAATTGTAATTATGGAGCGCGTTGTCGATTTATCCACGGCAATTCTATTCGAAATTTAAATCAGTATCAAGGGGGGAACTTACAAAATAATTTTGCTCCCATGTTTCATTATGCGCAAACCTCCACTGCCCCGCATGCAAATTCGTTTTTTAATGCAGGGAATCATACATATCCGGTTTCCTGTGGTTTCTATGGCCCATTTATGCAACAACCAGGCCTGCATCATCCTAGTCCACCTTCCGGTTTTGGGCCTGTTCCATATGGCCCAAAAGCAGCACCAACCAGCGAACAATCATCTTTACTCAGCTGCCACCGCTGGTCAGTCCCCGAGACAGCCAAATGGCTCAGCGTTCACAGTGGAAACCGCAACTCAAGATCAGGCGACTTCACTTCCTCATGCATTTTATAATGCAACTTTAAAAGGCCCTGGGGCACCCGAATGGTATATGGATTGTGGCGCAACATCATATCTCACGTCGGATGCAAGTAACCTAAATAGTATTCTTAATAAAAACATTATTTCGTCTACCTTTGTTGGCAATGGATCCTCTATACCGGTAACCTACACCGGCAATGGCCTTTTACAAACCCCAGTTAGACCATTAACCCTTAAAAACATCCTTGTCACACCTCAAATTATTAAAAATCTCATCTTCGTTCGTATGTTTACAAAAGATAATAAATGTAGTATAGAATTTGATGAATTAGGTTTTTATAGAGAAGGACCGTCGGACAAACAACACCCCCCCTTCGATGTGATAGCAAAAGCGACCTTTATCCTACCACCGCACTACATCAACCTTCTTTTGCATTTCTTATATCGAGTTAACGTACGTGGCATCAACGCCTTGGACATCCACGAGATGATGCTTTACATGTTATTGTGTCAAAGGGTTTTATTTTATGTAATAATTGCAAATGAGATACTTTATGTTATGCGTGCCAGCTTGGAAAGCATGTGAAACTTCCTTTTTTACGGTTCTTTATATATTGTTGAGTCAGTCTTTAATATTGTTCATTCTGATATTTGGACATCACCAATTCCAACTTTTAGTGGCATCTAATATTATGTATTTTCTTAGATCATTTCTCTCATTTTTTTATGGGTATTTCCTTTGCGTATAAATCTGAAACGTTTAGCAAAAAAATTTCAATTTCGCAACTATGTCAAAACCAAATATAACAAAGAAATAAAGAGTTTTCAATGTGACCATGGGGGTGAGTTTCACAATAATGAAATGCATCAATTATTTGACGATAATGGCATTCACTTTCGTTTCTCGTGCCCTCAAACCTCTCAACAAAACGGTAAATCTGAGCGTATGATACGCACCCTCAACAACTTCATTCGTACACTTCTTTTTCAAGCTAAACTACCGTCAATTTATTGGGTGGAAACTCTCCACATAGTCACACACCTTTTAAACATTTTACCGTCTACATCAATAAATAATAACATTCCGTTTGAAAAACTCTTTCACAAACCTCCACCATACTCTCAACTTCGAGTCTTTGGTTACCTATGCTATCCACATCTAAACACCCCACACAAAATCCAACCTCGTTCAACACCATGTGTATTTCTTGGGTACCCAACTAGTCATCGCGGTTACCGTTGCCTCGATTTAAAAACCAAGAAAATCATTTTTTCGCGCATGTAATATTTGATGAATCTACTTTTCCATCTGACTCCAACGAAACCATCCCTCCCCTTACATACAAGTTTCTCGAAAGTGACTTTCCACTCTCCCCTTTGCTTCGCAAGACTCTTACCTCAACCATCTCTACTCCTATCGTTCCACCAAATACAGCCCTTGACCCGAACATTCCTGGGCCCAATATCCCACTCTCCCTGTTATCCTATGTTGCTTCCACCACCGAGTCAAATGGAAAAGTAGAAACTCAAATATTGGTAGAAACTATAAAAACTCCTAAATTTAAAAATTAAGATAATAAACCAGTAAATTTGATAAAATGCATAATCTTATATCGATATATAATCGTTTAATACAACTTTGATGCATTCAAATTTAAGATTTTCTTTGGGTGTATCATTAACCGCTATATTTTGATGTACGAGTTAGAAAATGAGATATTTGACATAAAGGAGCATTCAAAATTGTTTTAAGAAAGATATATAATTGTATAAAGGTGATTTTATTTTTGCGCATCGTGCATGAATATTAAAATTTCTTACATTTATATGTTTATTAGAGGATCTTTCCCTTATAAAACGTTTCACCTAACATTAAAAGTAGTGGTTTTTCACTTTCACGTGATAATTGATATATTCAGCTTATGGTTTCACAGTTAAAAACATCTCAATTTAATCAACGAAATACTAGTTACAACTTACAAGTATTTCATTTTCCTTAGAGAATCATTCACTTCGCATGATGCCACGCCAAACTCCAGCCATCCTAAACGGATTTTGAGAGAGAATCAATGTCAAAACAGTTTTATTAGTCTTTCGTCCAATACACAAGTTAGTCACACTTTTAACATGTCATATGAGTTCTTTAGATGTATCCAAGTCATCAACATTTTTAACGGATAAAATCGTAAACAAGAGCAAAACAATTTTGTCCCGTCATTTTTTTACCATTATGTAAGTGCCCAATCTGCAAGAAATAAGTGCTCAATCTGCAAAGTTGACATTTTCATATTCCTCTAAGATTTTAACCTTATATTATTGCATTCCACTATGACTGCATTCCACTATGATGATAAGGTCAATAAAAAATGAAAACATAAAAAGCCACCCCACATTTGAGTGCAACTAGCTAAGTGTTTACCATAAGACCCCTCCCAGCGGCGGCGTTTATGCCGCGTTTATGCCGCCAAGAACGGCGTCGTTGGCTGGGAGGACGCCGTCCAAGCGGCGTTATGGCGGAGATGTTGGTGGAAGCACGCGGCGTGTTTGTGTTTTTTTTTTTTTTTTTTTTTTTTTTATCATCAAATTTGAATAAATAAAATAAAAAAACCTTTTTTTTTTACCGTTGTATTTCAAACGGTAACATATATTTAAAATAATTTTTTTTTTCTTTTTTTCCTATAAATACCCAACCAAAACACAAATTTACCCACACCAACTCATATTCTTTCTCTCATAAACCACAATTACGTCGTCAACCGCTTTCAAAATGAATTTAACCGATTCCGACTCTTCCGACGATGAAACAATTCTCTTGATAGCGAAGATGGCCGGAAAGGCTTTTTACAATCAAGAGGAAGCTGACGAAGCCATCGAATCCTCAAACGCTCGGGTTAAAAGAAGATTTATAAGAAGAGATCGAGTTGGGGCAAACGAACGCCTTATGGCAGACTATTTCAACGAAGATTGCGTTTACACACCGGAGCAATTCAGACGAAGATACCGGATGAGGAAGACGCTATTTCTTCGAATAGTCGACGGTATTCGTAACTATTCTCAACTTCCACTTCCTAGTCACTTTAGCTATTTTAAATCCCGACTTGATGCTGCGGGCAGACCTAGTTTTACCGCTATACAAAAATGTTCTTCCGCCATGCGTATTTTAGCATACGGAATCATTTCCGATGCATTTGATGAATATCTACACATGGCGGAAAGTACATCAATGGAGGCTTTAGATGATTTTTGTAAATGTGTTGTGGATTTATATACTAACGTTTACTTAAGAAAGCCAACACAAGAGAATATTCAACGTATTTATGCAAAGCATGAAGAAAAACATGGGTTACCTGGGATGCTTGGGAGTATTGATTGTATGCATTGGGCATGGGAGAAATGTCCAATTGCATGGAAGGGCCAATACACACGAGGTGATCATGGCTACCCAACCGTAATGCTTGAAGGGGTTGCCTCGTATGATTTGTGGATTTGGCATGCTTATTTTGGTGTCACGGACTCTAACAACGACATCAGTGTTTTGAATGCCTCGCCTCTATTTACGGAACTCCTCCACAACACCGCTCCACCTTCTCATTTCGTGGTAAACAACACTCCGTATGAAAAAGGTTATTACCTCGCAGACGGAATCTATCCAGAGTGGGCAACATTTGTGAAATCATTTTCTCATCCACCAGACGAAAAGCGAAAGAAGTTCAAAAAATTTCAGGAAGCTGCAAGAAAGGATGTTGAAAGGGCATTTGACGTGCTACAAGGGCGATTTTGGGTGTTAAAAATGCCGCAAGATACTACGAGATAAACAAGTTAAAGCGAGTCATGTATACTTGCATCATATTGCATAATATGATCATCGAAGACAATCAATTTAATATCAGTGACTGCGAGGAATACTATACTCCAATACCACGAGAACAACGAACTACCCACGAAAGGTGGCAACTACAAATCCGAGTAACGAAAGAGATACGAGATCGTGATGTACACCATTGTCTTCGAAGCGATCTCGTTGAACACGTTGCTACGCTTCCTGATGACTATCGCTTTAGAGAATGATTTCTATTTATCTATATTATTATGTATGTTTTAATTTCGGTTTTTAACATTTTAATGTAATCGTGTTAAGTTTATTTTGTGTTTTAATGCAATTAGATTTTTTATTAATAATGTTTTAAAAATAATATGAAAAAAAAAGAAAGAAAATGAAAAATAAAAAAGGTAATGGATCCCAGTTTTTTGTGTTATGAATGGGGGGTTATGTTATGTTATGTTATGTTATGTTGGTGTTATGGTGACGTGGCAACGAAAAATGGTGTTATGGGTGTTACGAATGGGAGTGGTCTAAGAATCTAAATGGTCGTTTTCTCTTTTAATTCTGAGTTTTGATAATAACAACGTTACATGTGCTATTTTTTGAACTTTAATTAAATTATTAAAATGAATTAGTCATATTAATAAGGGCAAATGGTTTGTGTATGCTTCCAACTTGACACCGAATTCTATTGTGTACACCGGATTCAGAGATGCTCTATTGAGTACCATATGGTGACAATTTTAATCTTTTGAAGACACAAGTTACCTTTCATACCGGTTGCCCGTTACAATTCAAAATTGACCTTTTGACTTTGACACATAGATGCCATGTAAGCTAACCACTAGTACATTAACCATAGTTTCAATACACAAATCCACCTCCACCATTTTCACATATTTAAAAAACAAAACTAGATTCCTCAATTCCTCAATATCTATATATTCATATATATATCTAATATCTATACATACACACAATATATCTATAATTTCATCTATTAATCAATTTCATTTTCCCAATTCAATTTTAGGTTTAATTTGATTGTCAATTGTGATGATGACGACGATGGTGATGATGAGGACGGTTAAAGAACAAAAAAGAATAATATATTAAGGCTCCAGCGGTTGGGATGGCGGCGGTTTCCCGGAGTAGCCACCAGCTTTTTCATTGCAGCAGCAGCATCGGCGGTTGTGTGATGTTATCAGGCACACCCAATTCCGTAACTGCAATTGAACTCAAGACCCCACCACCGGATGCCGCGGAAACGTTCCAGGAAAGCGGAATCGTGCACGAGAAAGTGTGTCACGACTTGTATCTGTGGCGGAGATGGGTCGCCTGGTGAAGGACCGATTAACGTTCGGAGACCTTTGGTTGTTTTTAAACAAGGATTCAGGACTCGACATTATTGTTTGGTGGAGTGTTCTGATATTTGTATATTGGGTATAACAACGGGTTGAAAAAAACGGGTTGAAAATTCGGGTTTTATTGTGTATAAAATAGGTAGGTGGAAGCTTAGGTGGACAAAATATCCCACGTGGAATCTGAGGTGGACTGTGACTTGTTATACGTAGATTTTTGTAGGTAAACGGTTACCTTGTGTCTTCAAAAGAATAAAATAGTCACGTGGTGGTACTCAATAGAACATCTGTGAATCTGGTGTACACAATAGAATTCGGTGTCAAGTTGGAAGCATTCACAAGCCATTTGCCCTATTAATAAAATGGTGTAAATTTTGATGTAACATTTTTGTAAAAGACGGACGAAAAGATGATAAATTTGTTTATAACATAATGTACCCAACTCGTTTACACCATATATTGTGGGATTGTACAAGACACTCATAGCATTAACAACTTGGTGCGAAATTTAGGGCGTGTTGGTTTTGCTGAAAATTGATAGAATTTGAATCAAATCTATCGTACTGTTTGGTTGGTGCAAAGAATTGGGTATCAGATTCCATTTAGAGTTCGCTTAAAATGAAAATAGGAATTGTAACTTTTTATATATATAAGTTAACCTCGTGTTATCGGACAATATTGAGAAGCTATATGTTAGCAGGATGCTACAAAGTTTCCAAATCATTAGGCCATTGAATTCTGATGTATGTTGATTTCCAATTTAAGTTTGGGGCTCTCAAAATAAGTAATTATAATTCTTGAATCACTGATTCTAATGAATGCCGGAATATCAGTACCATGCCATATCGGCAACATAAAGCACTCATTTCTCTATTGATCAAGTCATTGAGCCACTCCAAATTGTTACCAACTAATGTGAAGAAAAAATAAAAAAACTATGATGTTAACAAAAAAAAGGTAGCTGATCTGGGGATTTTGTTAGTTGGAGCACCATTCAATATGGGCGGGTTATGTAATGGATCAAAGAGAAAAACGCCATAAACGGTATTTAAATGTGCTAAAAAAAACTTCAAACCGTAATTTTCATTAAATATGAGAAACAAATTACATCTTAAGTTTTCATTTTATGTGATTTCTTCTTTTGCAGACGTTTCATAACATCTTCATTCTTAACTTTCAAGTTGGGTATTTATGACCACGTAATTGACAAAGATCTTTAGGACAATATTTTCTCCTTATTTCAACTCTTTGATTGGGGTTATAATCTAAAATATGTATCCTTTTGACGGAATCCCGATGAAGATTATCTAAATAAACAAATTTAGGGACGGGGTCGGCCCTGCCCATAGGCAGACCGCGCGAATTATTCATGTAAAGAATATATTGAAGTTTCCTTAGATTGAACAAGGTATACTGACATCAGCAAGCGTTCATTATTTTGAGTTTTAATTGTTTTCTCATATGTTGATGGATATGAATTGGAACCAGTAAATTAGATAACTTGCAGTACTACTATAGTTGCCTGGCCGTAGTTTGCGATTGCCAAAGTAGCCTCTAATGTTGCGCAATGGAAAGAGGCGCTTCTTACGCGAATGGCAGGTGTGCTAGATATCTTCTAATTTTTTATTTGCTTATGTGGGGAAGCATTAAAGGAAAAGACTCGTGTTTATGTACTCGAATTTTCTCTCTGCCTAAATCAGACTTTATACATGTTACGACCTTGAATCAGTTCTGATCAGAAGCAACAAGAAGCTAAAATCTGACAACAGTTGGGAATTTTTCCGGTCATCACCAGCCCTGTTACGGTTTACCTTGTATTGGAGAAAAGAACTCGTCTATGTGTAAACAGAAGCAACAAGAAGCTAAAATTTAACCAAAGGCAATAGCTTCTCAGTTAAGTTTATGCACCACCGTGAACGGCTCCTTAGAATCTGGTAAATAGTCCCAAGTTCAAACTTGTCTCCGGAAACGCCTTTTTGTATAAATACTTACAGATACTAGATTTTGAAAGATACATTTATGTACAAAAATATACATTTAAATGCTCAATACTTTGTGTTGTTAGTTATGTCTTCTTTATGCATGGTAATCCAAACTTTCTAATAAGTGTTAATAAATATAATGTTTTATGAAGAAATCATCATACTTTGAATAACAATTTGTGTTTTGTAGGTTGGATATGGAGTGAGAAAATACGGTAAAATAGCGAAAAATTGCATGGTAAATTTGAGTTTTACATGGTGTGCCTTAACTCCGGAAATATTCGGTACCAACATGGTAGTACTGCAAAAAACCGGTACCGGAACCGAACGTGTCCCGTCCCTCATGTATTCTACGGTATTCAGGATAAACATTTCTTCTAAACATAAACCGGTACGGGACAGTATCACGCTCACCCCTACAGGACATGTCCAGTTTCTTTCCTTGGAGTTTCCAAATTTATTGGTCAGTTGAATTGGTCTATGGAATTTTTTCAGTTAGGCCCAAACTAACCATGTCCGACCATACTTTCATAAAACACCAAGCACTGGTTAGGTTTGGTTTCGACCAAATCACTAATGATTACAAGTACCTCATCCGTCGGCCATACAAGAAATGCGTTTATTTACACCATGAACACCGACTCTTGAAGTGATATTGCTTACCCTCCTCATAGTACTACCTTTTTAAATGTCAGTCAAGGCCATGTTTGTTCAATAGAGCATTACATTGGTGGTAATGGTGGTATTATTGAACAATCAAAATATATAATGACATTCAACTTGAGTAGTATTGTTTTTGACAAGATTTAGTTATCAGCACAATTGAGTACTACATTATTCCCAATGTAACGGTCATCAATGATTCGCTAGCCAAATCAGTTCGGTGCCAGGGGCGGAGCCACTTATAGGTGAGTGGGTTCAATTGAACCCACTGAGATTCTGAAAATCGATCTTAGTATGTGTATATATACTTAAATCATAGTATATGTTGTCCAATTGAACCCACTGATTTTCTTCAATTGAACCCGCTGACCTCTGTTCTTGAACCCACTGTTTAGTTTTTGCCCTAATTGGCTATATTGAACTTTGTTACTCATCAGTATATGCAATATGATTATAGTGAATCTATCGTTTTATTTGTTGATATGCATATGTAGTTGGTTTCATCCTCTAATTTTTTATTTCCATTGTCAATTTGGTGATTTTGATTGGGGTTCCATTCATTGATTTTACCATCCTCCCTTCATGGCTGATACTATCCAATAACCAGGTATCACTTTTGATTCAATTTGTGATTTCATTTAAACAAAATTCACAGTTATGACCAAATACCATAGGATCATGTCAATATAGTCTGTTTATTTGAATTACTGGTTATTTTATTTATAATTGGGAGATAGGTTATGTAACAGTCGAGGATACTCGGCTCTCGTGTATGAAGTCTCCTTATCTTTGTAATTAGTATTAGTCTCGTTCCGAATAGTTGATTTTCCCTTTTCTGCCTATTCATAGGCTATCATCTTTAAGCTAATATTATCTATAAAAATCATCACTAAACTGATGTGCATTCTTATATGTCAATTTGTTATCTTTGTTACTCTCTTTAAATACCAACATTATTTGGTTAAGTCTTCAACCAGGTAGTAGCATTATGGACATGGTACACAATGTTTGAAATTGGAAAAAGCAAACATATCACCTATTAAGAGACAGTTCGTATTTATAGAATTAGATTTACCATCTTATTAGATATACAACCAACTATAGAATACTTTAGATGTCCTCCTAGCATATCCTCCATTGACACTCTTTACTAACTAAGCAATAAGGGGTTCAAGACTAGAAGTAATAAACCGAAATTGGTGCTATGTTAGAAGGAAAAATAATTAGTTAATATTGACCCGTGAGCTTTCCAAAGAAAGGAGAAGGCATCAAAAAATTTCAATGCTTTGATAATGTAATGAAAGAACACATATGTGAAATCTGCATGCTTGATTCTTTCCTAGTTAATCTTCTCTTCAATGATTTGTTTTAATGATTAAAAACGGTATGTACCCATTATATTGAATTTTCCCTCATTTAACAAACTATTAAGTTATCTTCGGGTATGTTTCATAGGTTGTCTCTAGGGTGAGCAAAAATCTTGGAATATCAGTACCATCCGAAAGACTTAAAGTATAACTCGAACCCGCTGACAAAATTTTCTGGCTCCGCCCCTGTTCGGTGCACATGTAAATCTGAGCTACGAATATGATATAGGTAAGAGACTGGCTAGCCAAATCAGTTCGGTGCACATGTAAATCTATTTCATGATCTGATTTATATTTAGAACTTGGTATAACAACCAACACTTCTAGTAATTCGTCATGTAGGATGCACATATAAATCTATTCATATATTGCACTTTCTAATAGTAACTATATTTACTTAAAAACTCATTGCTAGTTTAATTTCTATTTTGAAAAATTATACCTTTTGCATATTGACTAATCGACGATTCACCATTAATTCAAAGTTGTGTTGGTTTAAAGGGAAAAAAATGATTATAACAAACTTATTTTCAATTTTGGTGGATACAAATTAGATGAGGGATGAATTGATATAGATGATAATAAATCTATCCTAAGAAAAACTTATTTTCACCCCCTTATCAAAATCATTGTCAAATCAATTTAATATAAATTTAATCAATTCTTAATAATTATCTTTTTTTACATTAATTTAATATTTTTATATTTTATATTATTATTATTTATATAGCTTTCTTGCCTAAAGGATTATTGATTGTTTTATTCTAATTTCAGTTTATATTTATGATTATTACAATTTATATTTTATATTTTAACATATATAAACTATATCATGTCTATTTTAACATCCTACATCAAAGTAATTTTATTTCCATTATATGTCTTAGTGATTTGGTTAAATTATTTAGAACCTCACGAACACATAATCTATAAACATTATATATTATTCACTTTACTAGTATTTATATAGAGAGAAAAACCACAAAAATACACACCTCACAAGCGGTTTTTTCAAAATAATCATTAAATTTACGAAAACTTTTTACAATACTTTTATCTTTTATATCATGATGAAAAAATGGATTTTTAAAATAAATGATATATATTAAGTCATATTTTCGCATCAATTTGTGCACCGTTTTGTCATATCATATAACTAGAATGGATATTTTATAGGATTTTTATTATTTTTAAAATGACCCTGTCACATGTCACACATGTCACTTTTGTGATTTTCTGGTCTAAGTTGTAACAAAGCGAAATTCGATATAAAAAAACATTTTATCTCAATACATTATCATTGTCAGTTGAAGTCCAATTATTTTGTATAAAAACAGTTTTAATCTAAGTTATTTTGTTGGTTTTGCCACACCTACGGATTCAGAGTCACAATAAAATATTGAACTAGGCTTAACAATAACAATAATTATTGGTTAATAAGAAACCAATTCAACTATTTTCAAATACAGTTACAAAACACACTATTTAGGATTAACTGTAAAACAAAATCAAAAAATCACAAACCTTATATTAAGATTTATATCAATAAAAATATATAGGAACATCAGAATGCATTAACAGAAATAAGATTTCCTGTAATACCAGAATATCAGTCCCGATTAATATAGGCAACGTACAGCACTCAATTCACTATTGATTAAGTAAACAGGCGACTCTAAATTGTTGCCAAAATAAATATATAGATATAGAAGAATGTATGTATATAAATGCCTCAGAAAAAAAGATGCGAGTTAAAATCAAAAAGAGGATCTGACTCAAAACGAGTGAGAAAACTTTCAGATGGTACGGACAATACTGCATACATCATTGGCAATTTATATAACATCTTTAAACTAAAATTACAAATTAAGTGTATATGAGAAATGGAGGCGGTGGATGAAAAAATTGGATTGGGGGTGTTGGCTATTTATAGCGCGGATGAAATTAACCCTAGTTTTCCTTCTTTTGTTGAAATTACATTTATACCCTTTGTCTTTCTCTTTTGTTTTAGAATTTCCTTTTCTGTTTTAAATTTTTCCTTTTTGTTTTAATACTCTTTTTTCAGTAACACAAAGTCTTCAAACAAAATAAACCCCATAACATTAAACAAGAAAAAAAAAAAAAAAAAAAAAAAAAAATTAAAATAGCTTATCGAAAAAATTGGACAAACAATAAAAGATTAATGTAAATACCCTTTATACCAATTGAATGTATATACTTTTGTACGTCTTTTGTGTATTTTTATATTTCTAAGTTCAAGTTTAAGCTAAACCTCCAATTCGGTCTAACCATAAGTTGGGATTCAACTCCAATTCAAATTTCGGCTCTAACTAATTACTTAAGGAACACATATCCAACAAATCTATGTGCTACAAGTTGAAGCACGGAGAGTTAAAAGCAAACCTATAGTATATTATATGTTTAATAACGACATATATTATTATGCTTCTGAATCCAAGCATCCCAACTTATATCCACCTTATGACACATGTTTGATAACCACAACAATAAGAGATTTTGAATTAAAGAAGACGTGTTCTTCTTTTGTGTCGCCTCTTTGTGTGGAGTCATGAAATGGTTTACCTTATTACGAAACATCCAAATTATCAATATCACGACCAATTAAACGTCGTGGAATGCTCTTCTTAGCCACAATTTGTTGCTAACGACCTTTTGTTGTTACCCATTGGTAACCATCAGGCATAGTCTCGTGTTCGAGTCCAAGCAAGGTGATGGGTACCATTGTTAGGATATTTACCGGGGAATGCTTCCTTTGCTGGGTAGGGGGTCGGGTCACAAAGTGGCCCGTGTCAATGGTATACGCCTTTACCATTTATTTTTTTATACCCATTGGTTGTTCCTTTAGAAGATTGTTCAAACAAGTAACTCAGTGAAAGAGGTTCCCCGCTAAATAAAAACTTTCTTATAAATTGGCAAGACCTTTGTTAGGCCTGATTTAGGACAGGTATAGGAGGGGCAAAGCCCGGGGCCCAACTGAGAATAGGGTCCAAAATTTTTAGATTAAAGTTCATATAATGTTAATTTTGTAATTTTTAAGCTCAAATAAAAAGAAAAGAAAAAAGGGTCGAGTTATCTATAAAAACCCCGATACTCAAATAACGTACATAAATTACGGTTTACCAAATTTCATCTAGACTAGTTTGTTATATTCTTTAGAGTTATTATATAAATAAACCACTGGAATGTGTAAATCGACTTCAAATGTGCAGTCATAGTTTGTTTGTTTGATTTTCTTGTTTGTCACTATCAGTGCATTTGAATTAATTATGTGACATTACATTGCTTATTTTTCTTTAAGACTATTTCAACGGTCCACAATATTAAAGACTTAACTAACTGGATTTAAACGATATCACGAGCGGTTAATTACAAAATATTGTATTATGCTTAAAAATGCTAAAACAAATCCACGATTTGTGTATAGATGTAAGATGAAATATTTTGCTCTACTTATCTGTTTTGTTTAATTTTAGTAACATTTATTGTAGCACTAAGTAATTATGATAATATATAAGGGAAAAAATAGGCCCCAATTTTAATCTTCGCACAAGGCACTGAAAATCTTGAGACCGTCCTTGACCTTTGTTGTAACGCCTTATTTCCAAAATATGCAATATATAACTCTTTTGGTTACACCCTGATTTATCAGAGTTAATTACGGAAAACGTGAATCGTAAGTTAATTAAATGTATCTCAACTACGGTTCTCAGCCTCACACAGTCACCTTCAGCTAAGCCGCCTACGAGCAAAATACATATTTTGAAAAACACTAATCAGCAAAGCTGATGAGTAATCACGGTAATTAATATTATAAACCACGTTTATAATAAAAACAAATCTCTAGTCCCAAACCCTTGTCCACCCGACAATTTCACAATAAAACATAATTTAGATTAAATGCATGTAACACTTTTGATTAAACTCTATAAATCAACTTTATCGAGTAAATCCTCGAGTCTCTGTATGTCTCAATCTTTAGTGTCAAAATCAAGTTTCTTTAGATATAAACTCACAATTCAAGGGATTCCCATTGTCAGCTACCTGTGCACACGACATTAATATAATAAACTAGGTCGCGGCTCCTATTTATTATAATAACTTGCGTGCTACTTTCGTAGATCCGACTCTACAACCGTCAGTCAACGATTGCTTTGTCGTTTAGGAAGTAATAGAAGCGACTCATGACACCGCTCTTAGTCGGGCACTATCCACTTCAGTCCAACGTGACATAAATTTGTTTCAGCTCTACGGTAGACAGGATTCGCTCGCAGTCAAATATGTCACTCCAGTACGAGACACATGCTCCAATACCACGGTGTATCCAGGCGTCTAGAATTTGATTACGTCTTTATTTGGCTAGCCAGTCTCTTGCTTAGTTTCAACTCTACTAGGTCATAATCAGTGATGAAATGATGAGTAACTTCTATTCATTCCTACCCACGCACGACATGCTAGGGTCACTAGTATATGTTTCTATTGCAATAAACTCACATGCAACATAAACACAATATATAACTCTTTTGCAATAAACACACATACAATAAACTCAACGTCATCTACCCTTTTAAGTTACGGAACACGTATAAAACGAATAAAACGTAAATAAACTTAGTTACCTTGTTTATTTGAATCGGGTTTTCAATTCGCCCCAAACCAAACTTGACTAAAACACGTTTCGCTTATATCAACTTGTCCCGGACACTCTCATGAGCTTTGTGGTGCTTTTCGTTTTGATAACAGCTCAAAAACGAATATCGAATCACGCCGAAATGATTAAGCCGACTTACTTTTTGCTGTTTCGCTGCTTTCTTTCTCTGCTCGACTCTCACGCCAATATCTCACACACACAAAATGAAATTTTACATGTGATATTGTGACATATGAATTAATTTGGAAATTTTCATAAACAACATCGAACTTTGGACTATTTACAATTTTAACCCTTGACTAAAAATCGATTACAAATATAGTCCTTTTGTCAAATTTAGGTTGTTACATTTGTACACAATAGCAAACAACAAATAAGGGTATTATCTTGTAATCCTCAAAACTCTTCACATTCTTGAATCAAGGTATATTCTTTGATCTCTTCCATAAGTAGTTGTACCGTAGTTTTGCTGGGGCATTACAATACCTCACATTCACCCGTCCCAATCTGACCTATGCAGTTCAACAAATCTGCCTTTTCATACATGATCCTCGAGAGCCTCACTTACATGCTCTCAAATGCATTTTGCGCTATGTTCGCGGCACCATTAATCAGGGTCTCCAGCAGCTATATGTTTCTCCGACTACACAACTCACTGCTTACTCTGATGCTGATTGGGGAGGTTGTCTATCTACACGTCGCTCTACCTAAGGTTACTGTCTTTGTCTTTCTCTGGGATCCAACCTTCTTTCATGGTCTTCTAAACGCCAACACACGGTTTCTTGGTCCAGTGTTGAATCTGAATACCGTGGTGTTGCGAATGTTGTTGCTGAGACCTCTTGGCTCCGTAATCTTCTTCGGGAACTTCATAATCGGTTACACTCAGCTAATATTGTCTTATGTGATAACGTAAGTGCCGTCTATATGTACTCAAATCCGGTACAACATCAGCGCACCAAACATATTAAGATTGACATACATTTTGTTCGGGACAAAGTGGCGGCTGGTCAGGTTCACGTTCTACATGTTCCCTCGAGATACCAATATGCTCACATCTCCACCAAGGGTCTCACGCTTCCTCTGTTTGCTGATTTTCGCTCTAGCTTGAGCCTTCGTCGACCTCCCGTTCAATCTGCGGGGGCATATTAGAGAGTTATTATAGCCCGTATTATATTTAGTCCATCAACATTATTAGGGCTAAACCCATCATATGTATTTTGGTTATTTATTGTTTTCTCTCATTTCATTGGAAAGACACACAATTATCAATACCATAATAAATACTATGATGGGTGCTTCAAGATGTTTAATCTTGTTATAAACTTATTCATTTCTATCAATTCAAATTTCTATATTGTATTTAAATATATATTTTATGTAATTTATGTATAATAATTTATATTCATTCTAATTTCGAAAAAATTATCAACAATTGCATGCTTTGATATTATATGATTTCAATGTTATTAAAATACGTCAATCACATATATTGTTTAGTCCCAACCGCGTAACGCGGGTACGCTACTAATAGACGGTAACCGGCATTTCATGTTAGAAGCAACATGACTCGAACTTAATTGATTTTTTTTAGCGCGAGAGTCATGCTTAAGATTTTATATTTTACCAAAAGTTTATGTGTTTCGTCCTTTCGGCATAGTCTTGTGTTTCAACGCAATATCATGATTTCCTCGTTTGGTTAAATTTCAATAATCTGGAACTCTCAAATACCAAAAATACATCAAACGTGTAAACTAGAGATTGAGGTTATAGTACATTGTGACATAGTGTTTTGGGGATAAGATGTATATGAATTATGAAACAGGGACATGAGTGATCTGAAATAAAATGTATAGCTAGGGACCATTATCAGACAGACAAATATTACCATATGTGACAAAGGCATACACACTACTCTTATGACAGATACCCTCTGGTTTTTGTTGTCGTTGGCGAATTAACTACACTAACTAATATGTCAAAGCTACATATTAATCGACGTTTTTTATGAGATTGCCAATGGTGACGAGTGAAGGATATCGGCCATCATTAACAAAGAAATCAATCAAGAATAAAAAACTTGATCCACAATATCACAAGATTCCACTAAAATCCGATAATGTTACAAAACATAAACCACCTAACAGATACATAAGTTTCTAAGCCACAAAATCATACTTAAAAACGGTCATATAATAACTGATCAAGAAGTTTGCTTACTTATTAATTTAGTTAAAACATAAAAAGGGCTTTAACACATAAAACAGTAGCTAGACCTTGGCTTTGTGTTCAGGTCTGTGACTGAATTCAAAGTCAATATGAACGAAAGCTCGTTCAACTTCAGGCAACTGTTCAAGTTTTTCTTGTAGCATTTCGCCAATATTATGGGCTTTGTTGAGCAACATATCCTCTGGCAACACGATATCTACCTCCACAAAGTAATGAGAACCAAAAGTGTACGCTCTCACTGTGTCGATATGCTTTATTTCCTCATGGTGATTCCATACCAAATATGTCAGTTTTGCTAGGAAATCAGGTGGGGCGGTTCTTCCTATTAATGACCACACGTTCTCAAGAACTGTCCTCGCCCATGTGTTAATTGTATAAAGTGCAATCTACAAACAACCAACCAGCATAAGTAATAACCAATAACTAATAACGATAATATGATAAGTATAACCAGTATAACAACAATAAACACTGTTAAAGTTAATATACTTACAACTATAGCCCCCACAGGATCAATCCACCACTTGTAGCGAACAGCTAAAACAGCGGCCGCTAGTCCAACTGAATTTGTGACAACATCAAATAAATGGTCTTGTGCATACGCCCTCACAATTTCATTTTTAAATCTCCGGCAATAGACCATGAGCACAAACTTCACAACTGTCACGCCCACCATGATGATAATCACCCATTTTTCATGGTCAGGATTCGTGTCTGGTTTTGTCTGAAACCAATTCCGAATGGAAATTATTAAAAAAAAAACCACATTGGAAGAAAAATAAAAATAAAATAATACATATAAACCTTGGCAATAAGTTGTCTAGCAGACTCTAACAAAATTTGGAGCCCGAGCGTTCCCATTACTGATGCAAATACGATAATCCCCTGCAATGCAACATGATAAGTGCAAAGAGAATATTATAGAAACAAATGATAAACAGAGTGATTTAAAAGATTGAAGCGCTTACAACAGGCTGCATTCTGTTTTTTCCGATAGGATAGTGAAATTGATTAGGATTTCTCATGGCATGTGAAGTAAACCACAAAATAAATCCGGATAACAAGTCTAACAGGGAATCTAAAGTTGATGCAATGACAGCTAAAGATTTGCTCTCAATAGAAGCGTAGACTTTTGCAATAAAAAGGACTAAGTTAGCCACGTTTGACACAGTGATCGCCAATCTCTCACTCTTAGCGAGACTCTTCATTTCATCCTGCAACAAAAAAAAAGTAGTAAGAAAAAATGATTCATCGATGATATGCAAACAAGACAAGGATTAAACCAACCTCTGTTAAGCTTTCGGGTAAACATCCTGCTTCGTTGATTGTTTCCATCTCATTGAACCCTTCAAGGAGTCGTTCTTGTTTCTTGTAGTACTCTCGAACCTTTCCATGTTTCCCTGAAGGGTAGACTAATCGTGTTAGCAACAACAAGTTCCATTTGGGCACAAATATATATGTGATATAAAATTTTTGTATTTGATTTACACTTGCTCAATAATGGTATTATTTTCCAAAGAATTGAAAATATTACCCTGTTCTGAATGATTTGAAGGACATAATATAACATATCAGTCGCGATTCAGCAGGCTAGTTTGGTAATTTCTGATACAAATGATGAAATTGCTATACCGTAAACACTTTGTCAACATAAGTAACAGGTTAGGAAATTTCCCCAAATAATTTACGCAGGTTCAGTCCCGTCCAAAAACATAAAACGGATGTCTTATTTTTCTTCTTCTATGTATTAAAACGATGTATATATGGCCCTAGCTACACGTAAAACAAGTCCTATAGAAGATAAAATCTCAAAAATCGCGATAAATCCATTCATGCCACAAAGTGTAAGAATCTAAAAAATGCCATTTGGGAATTGGAGTAACAAATAAAACATTATTTCCAAATAAACAACAGAAAAATATAAAAAACAAATTATATTTTACACAATAATAATCAAGGATCGGATAGAGCCGGTATGAAGCATGTGCATGGTGTGCGATCAAACATGGTTTTTGGCCCGCACTTTTTTTGCTATAAGTATATGTGTAACAACTTAACAAAAAACAAAACTATTTATATTTAGATGACATTTTTAGAGGCATTAGATGCATCATGCATATATGATGATGCATGTTAATTTGTAAAAGATGCATGCTACAACATTGAAGTGTAAATCAATCAAAACATACATATATATTGATAGATAAAGTGATTATTTACTTGGAGTACGACGAAAAAGGCGTCGAAAAGCCGAAAACCGATCACTAGAACTAGAATTAGAAGAAATCTCTGGTAGACGAAAATGATCAATGTTGAGTCTCCATGAAGAAGTTTGATTATGTTGCGGAGATAATAATAAATTCGTCGGAGCACCGCCGCCGTCATCAGAAATACCAGTATGATCACCACCCTCCATATAATATTTTAAATGTGCCAAAAAAAAAAAAAAGAATAACCAAGTATCTATTATCTTTTGAAATCTTAATGGATAATGCGAAAGGGAATGAATAGGTATATATGTATATATATAAATATGTATATACAAGAAAGCAGTTAAGTAAAGGAAACGAAAATGAAGAACATATTCTATGTTTTTATTATTATTGATGTCGCAATCAATTGTGAGTGGAGGTGTTTTTTCTTTTTAGGTTTTACAAATCAACTACTCCACTGCCGTTACGTGTCGTCATCTTTTCCGTCCACTAACTTATGATATCGATAATACAACTTTTTTGAATAATAATAATAATAACTATCTAATACTATTTATGAATTATTATATAATGTAAATGTAAATCATAATATGAGGTGCTATACATGTACATGTTTTTAATATTAGAAAAGATGGTTGTCAACTTGTCATGCTTTTAATATGATAACGCTTACACGAAAATCTTAACTCTTAAGTATCGTGTGATGGTACGAGTACTAATAAGAGAAAACAAATGAGTTTAAAATTGTGATATTTAACAATTTTACGGTTTTAACTAAAAAGGTGTATTTGAGTTTTGATAACAACAACCTATTGACTATTATTTTAATATTAAGATACGTATAATTTGTTTGTATTTTGAATAAACACACCCCTACATTTGAGGTTTTCATTTTGCTATTTTTATGGTTTTTAAGGTTTTAAACAATATCCTCATATTTTAGTCATAGCCTTAGGGACTGTATTTTTTTTTATTAGTATAGGACATGAAGATACTCCTGATCTCAATATTTACATTAAGAAACATGTGTATTATTCGTTCGTATAAACTTTTTGAATTTGTAATTGTAAAATATCGGGTTTTGGTTTATTAAGTAACTAGATTATTGTCCCGCGACAGCGCGGACAAAAATAAAAATTGAATTGAACATTATGTAGATTTTTAAGTTATTATGAGAAAACAATATTATACGTAGAATATATATACGTTTATATTTATACACATGTTTTTTATAGATATAATAAAATATACACTTTTACGTTTATACACTTATTTTGATATTTTATATTAGGATATTTAGAAAAACAATAAGGTAGATGATAGTTCTAATTGAACGATTTCATAAGTAAATTGTAATTATTTTTATTTAATTTTAGTGAATATGGGATGAAAAATAATTTAATTTATGTATTGTAAGAGGGTGTAAAATGAAAATAGTATTTGTTAACATCATTAATCTGATCTAACGACTGAAATCAAAAATATTAACTCATCCAAATAACCTTATTTCGTCATGTGATATTTAAAAGTCCTCTTTTATTAAAGATTAAAGATAAGATTAAAGATAAGATTTAAGATATATAATACATTGTTCGTTATTATAATAAAACTAGATTAGAAGATATCCCTGACCTCCGTACATATTTCAATGCACATATACATTTGTTTGCTCTGCTTAAGATTTTGTTAACCATTATCTTAATATAGTTATAAAAAATCTACTTAACTATGTTTTTCTATTCAAATCTATTTAATCAACAATATATTAGAGAAAATATTATTATAAATATGAAAATAAATATTCATTAATAGCTTCAGTGAACATGGTTAGAAAGACGGGTGTTTAAAAAATATGAAGACCCGAAAAACCGATTTGTCCTGTTTGATCCGAATCCGAAAAATCCGATAACCCGATAACCGGAAACATTGCTACTCGAAAAACCCGAAACCCGAAAAAACCCGCTTTATGGAGGGGCAGTTACAACTTTTGTTTTTAGGTATCCGCGGTTACCTGAGCCGACCCGCACGTATATGTATATAAATACAAATATGTTTTTTCAATATTAATAAACATATATCTATATATTGCATTTCGTGCAAAACCTAAAACTCATTTTATTTACTTCAAATAAACTTTCACCAACCGATTTATGATAGTGATTATGAACCATAAAACATACGATAAATTTTCCTATTTAAGTGTTTGCGTCAATATACTTGGTGTAATAGTTATAATAGATACCTTTATCATTTTAGTATAATATAATGTTATTATAATTTTATTATATATATTATATAATGTTATACGGATGAAATATAAACTCTCAAATCGAACGAATCCACTGGACCTATAATTTAGGGTACTCGCGGCCCGAACCACGGGTAACCGCCTTATTGAAGGTACCCGCCTATTACGGGACGAGTTAGGGTAGTGAAAATAAAATACCTGTTCCATAAGAGAACGGACAAAAATTTTTTACCACCCGCCCCGTGAACACCCCCAGTTAGAATATCTTTTCACTTTAAGGAATAAAGCATTTGCAAGGGAAAAGATTTTGACGTTTTTAGAAGGAAAAAAAAAAAAGGTTAGCAGAAGCATGAAATGTGTTTAAGTTGAAGATTAGTTACAAATTTGATGTTTAAATAGAAAAAGACAAATAGTGCAAGCATAGTTGTTGCCTCCTGATATAGAAAAAAAGATTAATATGTTGTCAATATATATAATAACTTGATCAAAAGGTTTTGAGATTATATTATATGTTTTCCTAGTGACTCGTGAGTCATAAAAAAATCATTTGAAATTAAAATCATATAAAAGGTAAGAAAAAATAAGTATAACAAATGATAAGAGGTGATAATAATAATGAAACATGTGCATGAGGTTTCACAAATGTTGAATTCAATCTATTTGATCATTCAAGCTATTTGAAAAAGTGATTTAAATCTGTCGTGTCTTTATATTATGGATGTTACGGAAAACAAAACCAAGTGATAACCAAGAAATCCGGGAACGAGAAAACTCGATAGTGACATGTTGGTTATGGTTTTAATTTCAAATGGTCGGGATATTCCTCTTATTTTCATCTCAAACATGATATATCACTAGTTTAGACCCCGTGTATTACACGGGGTTGTATATAACGCTTGTGTTAAAATCTTTCGATAAAAAAAGTATATTATCAAAAGCGTGTTGTTTTATACTTTTAGTTCAAAATCTTTTAGCTTAAATTGATTAATTTTGTTTTAAATTAATAAAGAATGAGCCTTGACAAAGCCCAATTGGTTTATTAGGAAAAGTAATTATTTAAAATTTATTTATAACAAAGTTTATGACATCATCAAGTTAAATACAATCCATGTGGACAATCTTAGAACCCACCACATTAGTCATATGACATCACTCATAAGTCACTTTTATTAGATAAAAAATATGTTCTCCTACAAACTAAATATTTAAATTATGAGAAATGATTGAGAAACTTAATTGATATGTCTAATAATCAACCTAATGCATTGGTGTTTGAACTTTATGCATTAAATGTATAACACTTTTTCTCTCACTCCTCAAATGGAATGTACAATTGACAACTTTTTAAAATATTAGGTTGATATTTAGACATATGAGTTAGATATCTCTATCATCTCTCTTAAATTATATTTGTTGCAAATGAAAGTGGATCCTACAAATCATATAAGATATTGGTTTCTAAGAGCACCCGGAGTAATAATGAGCCACAATGTGGGTTGTGGAGGTTGTAGGGAAAAAGCTGACAACGTGGCACTGAGAATGTGGGTTGTGAGATTTTGGGTGGTATGATAATGAAGGTTGTGGAGGTTGTGGGAGTTGTGGGACCCAGTTTAATTTTTTTTTTTTCTTAAAAGATTTAAATAAAATAAATAATACATTTTATTAAAAAAAAAATACAATACAATAATTTAAAAAAAACACAATACAATAATTAAAAAAAATTACAATACAATAATTAAAAAAAAAAAACACAATACAATAACTAAAAAAAAATTACAATACAATAATTAAAAAAAGCTAACGTTGTCGATAATTATCCGGAAGTGTCGAAATGTAGGCCACGAGATCCTCCTGGAGTGCGTGGTGTGTAGGCCTGTCTCTAACCTCTCGGTTAATCCAGATACGTTCGTTGATTCTCTCGTTAAAAGTTCTCGGATTGGGTACCGGAGGAGCATACCATTCATCGGCATCGCATATCGACTGTCCGTTGTCTTCAACGATCATGTTGTGTAATATAATAGCCCCATACATAACTCTTCTTAGTTTGTTCATCTTGTAAAATCTAGCGGCATGTTTTATAATACCCCAACGACCTTGAAGAACACTGAATGCCCGTTCGATATCCTTTCTCGCACTCTCTTGAACACGTTTGAATTTTTGGCGAGGTTTTTCAAATGGGTACGGGAAAGCTTTAACAAATGTCGACTACTCCGGATATATACCGTCTGCAAGGTAATATCCTTTAGTGTACTGGTGGCCGTTGACGGTGAATGTGTAGTCCGGGGATGAGTCGTTGAGCATATCATGAAACAACGGCGATTGTTTAAGCACGTTGATGTGGTTGTTCGACCCGGCGACACCGAAGTAAGCATGTCATATCCATAGATCGTACGAGGCAACAACTTCCAACATAACCGTTGGATAACCATGGTCACATCGTGTGTATTGCCCCTTGTATGCATTTGGACATTGATCCCATTTCCAATGCATACAGTCTATGCTACCAAGCATACCCGGAAAACCGTGAACCTCATCGTGTTTTTGATATAAACGATAAACATCATCTTGTGTGGGGGCTCTTAGATAAACGTTTGTA
The DNA here is from genome assembly GCA_910822075.1 of Senecio squalidus. NCBI lineage: Eukaryota > Viridiplantae > Streptophyta > Magnoliopsida > Asterales > Asteraceae > Senecio > Senecio squalidus. Next base: position 38,610,858 of record CAJVGC010000592.1, on the reverse strand, counting down.
TATAAATGGATTACACATTTTAAAAAATTATCTAAGGATTCAGTTGAAGTTCTTTCAGACATTTGTAAATATTCGTCGAAGGCGTCCGGAATAATCCCATACGCCATCATACGAATAGCGGACGTGCATTTATGTAAGCAACTAAAACCCATTTTACCCTTTGCATCGGGCCGTTGTTTGAAATATTTAAAATAGTCGGGCAAAGGTTTTACAGAGTAATTAGATATACCTTCGACTATTCGGAGAAAAAGAGGTCTTCTCATACGAAACCGTCTACGGAAATATTTATCCGGGTATACGCTTTCGCCGGAGAAGTAATGTCGTACCACGTTTTCGTTTGCTTCGGCGCGATCGCGGTTGATATAACGCCTTTTCTTTTTCACCGTACGCCGAGAACTTTGCGCCTCATTTTCTTCCATCTCCAAAGCTTGTACCGACATGGCTAGAACTTGTAACAATTCGGAGTCGGAAGATGACGAATCCGAATCATCGTGATCGGTTGACGAATTCGAACTCATTTTTGGTATATATGGTTTTTAGGAAAATATTGAGATAGAAAGAGATTGAGAATTGGTGTGATTTTTTGGTTAAATTGTGGGGGTATATATAGGTGAATTTGGATATATATATATATATATATATATATATATATATATATATATATATATATATATATATATATATATATATATATATATATATATATATATATATATATATATATATATATATATATATATGGGTAAATGTTAGCTACATCACAATGTAGCCAACCCCCTGCATTTTGTGCATAAAATTTCCCTAACTTTAATGCTTTCAAATTGAAGTAATTCATACTTTCCTTTTATACTCGAAAAACTATTAATTTCTATAGTGATAATGTAGCTATGTTAGCTACATGGTAATGTAGCTAAGCTAATCCCTATATATATATATATATATATATATATATATATATATATATATATATATATATATATATATATATATATATATATATATATATATATATATAGGTTGGTTCTTGTAAAACAAACCTTAAGATAAAATAAGTAAAATAAAATTAAAAAATAATTTATAGCGTTAAATATTTTGGATTATCGTTCATTTTAACCATATCTCAAACTTTAAAAAACGAAGTTTTGTTGTACATCATAAAATGGGTAGTTTTACCGTTGTGCATCAAATTTGAATATATACTGCACAAAAACAAAGAATTTGATGCACAATCCCTAAACGACATATATTTTGATGAATATCAAAACTTGTTTTTTTAAAGTTTGTTATAATTGAATAAATAAACATAATACAAAATTACACATATCGTAAATTATTTTTTCATATTTCTTTTACTTATTTTACTTTAAGTTTTGGTGTATAAGAACCTCTCCCTACATATATATATATATATATATATATATATATATATATATATATATATATATATATATATATATATATATTTAATAAATAAACGGTAATATTACCGTTTGTTTTTAAAAAAAAAACAACCAAAATCTGTAAAACGACCGTTATTGGGACAACGGCCGTCTCACAACGACCTCCACAACGAAGGGCCCGGAGTGATAACGGGGAGAACGGTCGTTGTGAGCTCCACAACGAGCCCACAACCCCCCACTAAAAAGATCTTAATCCACATTTATACTATTTTCAATTTAATTATTGTAATTTGATTTACGGTAATTGACGTGATGTGCAAAGTATAATTTTATTTTTCTAGTAATTTTTATTTTAGTCTTGTTTTATATTACGAAAATCAAAAATTTATTTTATAATTAGACTCGATTTGATTTAATATCTAATTTTCTAATATTCGACACCCGAATAGCAGATAACCACCTTATATTGATATCCATAATTTAGATATCTGCCCATTATTTGTCGGTTTTGAATAAATATCAATACTGTTAAAAAAATGAAACTACCTCCATCGTTCCATCCCTTGAACAGACATACATATTCTACATATTAATCATCACATATATTACTTTAATTCCACTTAACATATGTTCCCATATGGTATGTCATCGATTGTGACACTTAACCGATACATTACTTCTATTAGCCATCACCACATTTGACATAACACCTTTTTGCCATTGATACACTCTATAGTCTATATGACAAGTCATTGATTGCGTTCTTAGTTTCTTACCATCCACCTCTCTAAATAAATGGAAAAAGTACTATAGTTATAGCAAATAATAAAGCCGAAACAAGAGCAATAGCAATAACATGTTGCGATTGTGCTAGACTATAACGGGAAATGATGGGATTTGCATAGGTATTTAGTAGTTAATAAAATCATATTTATAACGAAACAGATTTTTTTACAAAAAGGGTGTCGAACATTCAAACTCTTTATATCCAAACCAAAAAAACACATACGGTACTTAAAGAAGACGTAAATAAACAAAGGAAGTATATAGAAGGTTTACCTTAAATAGTAGCTTCGAAAAACTTAACAAAAAAACACACACGGGTAGGACTTGAAACATCAATCGGATGCTAGTCCAACCAAGAGCCAAAATGAACATGACATTATTGGAAAGTCTTATTTTCTCCCGTGATATTCTCTCAATCATATATTCACTTCCATGCTTAGGGTGCTCATTTACAGCTCATTACAACTACTTTCTTTTTGTATCATTCAAGCTCTGTAATAAATCTATTCCCTATGTCATAATGAAAGACATAACATTTTCTGGTGTCAATTTCTTTATGGCATCAGAGCCATATTGATCCTGAAAAAAAAAAAAAGGGAAAAAACCCGAATTGTTCTTCATGTCAGGAGACAATGGAAAGAAAACCCAGAATGAAGGAGAGACAATCGACCACAACTCTCCTTTTTACCTACACGCTTCCGACTATCCAAAACAAATGCACGTGAATGATGTGCTTACCGACAATAACTATGGCGATTGGGAACAAGAAATGTTGAACTTTATGTTCCCGAAAAACAAAACCGGTTTTATTGATGGCTCCATCAAGAAGCCCGAGACAAAATCGGACAAATACCTACATTGGATGCGTTGCGACGCAATGATTAAAGGCTGGTTAACGACGGCCATGGAAAAGGAGATCCGAAATAGTGTGAAATACGCCAAAACGGCGGCTGAAATCTGGAAAGATTTGAAGTAAAGGTTTGGGAAAGAGAGCGCCCCCAAGGCGTATGAACTAAAACAATCATTGGTTGCAACTCGACAAGATGGTACGACCGTTTCTGCTTATTACACGAGACTACGTGTCTTGTGGGATGAGATGGAATCGATTCTACCTACTCCTCGATGTACATGTGATGGATGTGAGTGCGGGCTCGGAAAGAAACTAACTGAGCTAAAAGGGAAAGAAAGAACATACGAGTTCTTAATGGGTCTTGATGATCAATTTAGTGTTATTAAGACCCAAATATTAGCAATGAAGCCAACGCCAGATCTAAGTGCAGCCTATCACCTAGTGGCGGAAGATGAACAACAACGTACCATTGCCTCATCAAAGGGACCGATTCGCGAAGTTGCTGCTTTCCAAGCAAAGTTTCAAGGGCGGCGAGAACAAACTCGGAATCAACAAGAAAAAGATTGGAAACATAATAAAAAGGGTGTTCAAGTCGACAAAACCGAACAATGCAGTGAATGTGGAAGAGATGGGCATGATAGAAGTGGATGTTTTAAAATAATTGGGTACCCGGAGTGGTGGCCAGGAAAAGGAAAAGGTGACAAGGCGAAGCCAAGGGCAGCAATGGTTGAGACGAAACTGTGTCCTATACCGGGCATGACAGAGGAGCAATATGCAATGTTTCTGAAGTTGTTTAGTGAGAATCGAGAAGGGCCAGTGATAGCTAACATGGCAGGTAACATAAGTGTTAACGACAATTGGGTTGTGGACTCGGGTGCCACCGAACACATAACCCACCAAGAACACCTCCTTAAAAATTTATTCATGAACACCATTGAAAGGCCAGTCACCATCCCGAATGGGGAATCCATTCCCGTAAAAGGGAAAGGTGAAGTCGTTTTTAAGGGTGGATTGAACATCAAAGGAGTTCTCTTTGTACCAAATTTTACATGCAACCTTTTGTCGGTTAGGAGACTCACCAAGGATCTTCATTGTGCCGTAACATTTTTTCCTGATTTTTTTGTTTTACAGGATCTCAAAGCGGGGAACTTGATTGGAGCGGGTGATTGTCGTGATGGTCTATATTGGATGGGGGGAATAAAAGAAGAGAGGCAAGCAATGATGGTGACACTTGATTCATGGCATAAACGACTTGGGCATGCCTCCAATGTGAAGTTATCTAGCGTTAGTTTCCTTAAAGATGTTTCTTTAAAATTCAAAGACAGAGTTTGTGACTCATGTAACAAGGCCAAACTCACTCGGTTACCTTTTCCTATTAGTTGCATTAAAACTGGTGAATGTTTTGATTTAATTCATTGTGATGTTTGGGGAAAATATAGGAGACCATCACTTACGGGGGCAAATTATTTCCTAACGATAGTCGATGACTACAGTAGAATGGTATGGGTTTATTTGCTTAAACATAAATACGAAGCAAGCAACTGTTTAATTGACTTTTATAATATGGTCAAAACACAATTTGGAAAAGATATTAAGAAAATTAGGTGTGACAATGGTGGAGAATTAGTGTCAAACAATATGAACCAGTTTTATAGGGAACATGGAGTTATCCTTGAAACCACTTGCCCACATACCCCGCAACAAAATGGGGTGGTTGAGCGAAAGCATAGGCACCTTTTAGAAATTGCACGAGCCTTGCGGTTTGAAGCAAGCCTCCCTACAACATTTTGGGGGGAGTGTGTTCTAACGGCAACATACATAATGAACCGGTTACCATCCAAGGTCATAAACAACAAGACTCCATATGAAATTCTATTTGGAAGTCAACCCGAATATGATCATATGCGAGTTTTTGGTTGTTTGGCCTACTACAAAAGCACCGAAACAAACGGGGACAAGTTCGAACCGAGAGGAAAGTCGGGTATCCTTTTGGGCTATCCACCTGGCAAAAAGGGATATAAGATATATGATCTTGAACAAAGAAAGATGGTGATGACAAGAGACGTCAGATTCTTCGAGGACATTTTTCCTTTTTCAAAAATAGAACCAAAGAACCTTGAACAAGAGATATTTGAACACTTGAACCCAATCTCCCTATGTCGTGAATTGCATGAAGAACCACTAAAAAATATGGAGACCGGGGGAGTTTCCATGCAAACCAATGAGGATGAGCCAATCATGCAAGATTCCAATAATGAAAATAATATTCATGTTGAAGATATCCTCATGGAAACACACGTTGAAACACCTATTGCTCAACAGGAAGTTGAAGAAGGGAGACAAAAAAGGCAAAGAATGCAACCAAAATATTTAAGTGATTATCAAGTAGAGATCCCCCCATCGATCGATCACACGCAACCCGCATCCAATCAAGATTCTTCGACGGTACATCCATTATCTCATTATGTTTCTTATAAACATTTTTCTAACACTCACAAAGCTTTCTTATCTGCCATCAATAATCATGATGAGCCAAAATCCTTTTCGCAAGCAGCTCAAAACAAGAATTGGACAAAAGCTATGATAAAGGAGATCCGTGCTCTCGAACAAAATGGGACGTGGACTCTTGAGAGCTTACCTAAGGGAAAGAAGGCCATCGATTCGAAATGGGTTTACAAGATTAAGTTTAAACCTAGTGGCGAGGTTGAAAGATACAAGGCAAGACTCGTGGCTAAAGGCTTTACGCAAAGGGAGGGGGGTAGATTATCATGACACGTTTGCTCCTGTTGCCAAATTTGTAACGGTAAGGACCCTCCTTACTATCGCTGTGAAACGAGGATGGGAGATTCAACAACTCGACGTGAATAACGCATTTTTGCATGGAGACTTAGAGGAGGAGGTCTATATGAAGATTCCACAAGGATTCTCCAACAAGAATGAGACAAGGGTCTGCAAACTCAAGAAATCAATCTATGGGTTGAAACAAGCGTCTCGAAATTGGTATCACAAATTCACAAAGTCGCTCACTAATCTTGGTTATAAACAGTCAAGAGCCGATCATTCGCTATTCATTTACAAAGATAGAGATGTGTATGTGGCAGCCCTCATATATGTGGATGATGTGATCCTTGCTGGAAACAACATGAAGCATATTGAAAAAACAAAAACCCATCTTGACAACATGTTTAGCATAAAGGACCTTGGTCCTTTGAAATACTTCTTAGGAATAGAAGTTGCAAGAACATCTGATGGCTTGGTCCTTAGCCAACGAAAGTACACCTTGGACATTCTTGAGGATAGCGGATTGAAAGGATGTCGACCCAGTTCATTCCCCATGGAACCAAATTTAAAACTTGACAAAGGAGAAGGAAAACAAAAAGTCGACGCAAGTCGATACCGAAGGCTTGTCGGTCGTTTGCTTTATCTACAAGTTACTCGTCCCGATATCGCCTACTCCGTGAATGTTCTCAGCCAATTTGTTGGAGACCCAAGAAATAACCACATGGAGGCTGCAAATAGAGTGTTACGGTATCTTAAGACCACAACTGGACAAGGCATCCTTCTGCCTAAAACAGGTGACATCAACCTCGTTGCCTATAGCGATTCCGATTGGCTCGGATGCCCTTTTAGTAGACGATCCAGGACAGGTTACGTCCTTCAGTTGGGCGGAGCACCAATCTCTTGGAAATCGAAGAAACAGTCAGTGGTATCACGTTCTTCAGCTGAGGCAGAATATCGGGCCATGGCCGCGTCAGTAAGCGAAATTATATGGGTTCGTTGGTTACTGGAAGAATTAGATGCCGCCGTAGTTGGTCCTACGCCATTGTTATGTGATAATCAAGCCGCTAAGCACATAGCTAACAATCCCGTTTTTCATGAGCGGACGAAACATGTTGAAATGGACTGCTATTTTGTTCGCGAACGTGTTGAACGAAAGGAGATCGAACCCGTACACATTAACTCTAAAGATCAGGTCGCTGACTTACTCACCAAACCACTTGGCTCTCATTCGTTACAGACTTTACTTGTCAAGTTGGGCATTCGAAACTTACATGCGCCAACTTGAGGGGGAGTATTGGAAAGTCTTATTTTCTCCCATGATATTCTCTCAATCATATATTCACTTCCATGCTTAGGGTGCTCATTTACAGCTCATTACAACTACTTTCTTTTTGTATCATTCAAGCTCTGTAATAAATCTATTCCCTATGTCATAATGAAAGACATAACATTTTCTGGTGTCAATTTCTTTAGACATGGTGTGCCAGATTATTACAAACTACCCATAAATACACGAGACTAACAACATATTCATTTTATGTTTTCCAATGCCTACACTATTGCTGTTTAAATATATGTGATCTGAGTAAATTGGTTTTTTGAATCAAAGGACAACTAAAACAAGGACTTGTAGAAGTAAGTCGGGAATTTGAATCGGTTTGTTTCTAAAGAATATGTGATGATTGTCTCGGATCCGGTAGAGAACTGTCGGTTAGATTAAAATAGATTATGAATGTAGGGTTATTTCGCCATAAATAATCTGTTTTTATAGAAAGATCATTATAAGATTAACAATTATATTAAGAAAAACCGGCATTAATTTAAAAAAGCAATCTAAGAGGAAAACCCTATTGCATGTACTTGTTTAAATATGTATAAGTAATTTTTTTTTTGAACCAAAAGACTTGTCTTAGTAGTACCATTTCCTTATCGTAAATGTCTTACACGGCTAAATGAAAGAAAGACTCATTTAAAAATGGATCACGATCAAAAATCTATTCTTATTCTTACTCCAACGTGATTTTCGTAATACATGTGATCATTGGTCATGTACCGGTCTTTAAAAACGGATCGGTTAGATCCAAATAAATTACGAAGCTAAATGTTACTCTATCAAAAACAACTCTTTTGTAAAAAGATCATTTAAGATTAACCAAACATTAATAAAAAAAACTCAAATTTAAGGTAAAAACCGCATTTTATATATAAATTTTGTGTATCATCACATTTTTCTTTTAAACGATTAACCCTTCTTCAACTTATTTACAAACCAAACACAACTTATTTCAATATTAAAACACTTTTTAAGTCTAAACTCTTTTAAACAACAAATCAACCTCATCCAAACAAAAAACCCAAACACCCAACACACACTAGACCAAAACCTGAACTATGGACTAGGGTTTTTACTTTTTACAAACATTAACCAGTTGTTTCATGTTTTGTTTGAGGAACAACAACAACAATTAACGACACACTCTCCGTGTGTTCTTCTCCGACAACAACTACCTAGTACCTCAAACTCAAACTCAAAATGGTTAGTATCTCTGTTTCATATGTTCTAGGGTTTCCAATATACATATACAATAGCCACTTATTTTCCCCCATTTTATATTGGGTTAATTCGGTATTACACGCTTAAGTTTGTTGTACATTTATCAAAGAAAGAGAAGATTCGGAAAATGCAGGCTGCAGATTTACTAATGTACAATCAACTAATTCATGTCCACATGATCTGTGCGAGCTCTCGGGTTTGAGGCTCTCTCATGGTGGGTAATTTACAGACACATGTCCCTATTGGATTGGTGGGTATACAAATGTATACCAGGGCCACCTTCCAATAAACCTCTAATGCATGTCCACATGTATTATAAACCCCCCATAGGCTGTTTTTATCATTTCCCTTTTATATTTAATAATTGTTTGTATATATTTACAGAACAAATTAGGTAGAGGCCACCGTGACAAGGTTCAACAGTTCTCCGCAATTACCGGGGCTAGGTGGTTTTTTGTGTTTTGTAAAGTTGTCTTGTTTTGTGTTGTTTGTGGTTAAAAATGTGTAGTTTTGATAAAATTGTGTTGTTGCGTTTGAAGCGAGAGCGTTGCGCTTCAGATTTTGAAAGCGAGCGATTGGCATCTTGAAGGAGCGTTTGAAGTGTTTTACAGTCAACCCCAAGTCAAATCGCCTCCGGATTCAAGGAATCTCGAGAAACTGTACAATAGATATAAAGGCTAGTTTACTGATTTCACTGTTTTGTATTTGCTTTCTGATATGATTCGTGAACGAGAATTAATTTAGGCGTTTGCTGTTTATTTAAATCTGATTATGATTATTTTCAGAACGTGTAATAAGGTTTAAAACGCAATACAAAACGTCCCCAATAAATTGTTTTTATGGTGACCAGCAGATCCTCATGCTGATATGATTATGGCTGAAGGTATTAGCAATCTCTGCAATGATCTAAGGGTAAACCTAGCAAACTTTTTCATCGTATTTTTAATAGAAATGAGTAGCTTAAAGAAACACCTGTACTAATTGTTACTTTTATGTCATTTGGTAGGTTGACCCTCAAGATATTGTTATGGTATGTTCACATGAATGCCAATATCATGAGTTTATATAATATTCTTATGCTCTGATATACGCTTAGAACTTGACTGACGTAATTGTCGATTGGTTCTTTATAGTTGGTTGTCTCATGGCATATGAAGGCTGCTACTATGTGTGAATTCTCGAAGAAGGAATTTATTGATGGGTTGCAATCTCTTGGGTACATATATTTTTGATGAAAATGTTTTTTTTGTTGGATTCGGAAATGACGTGTTGTCAAGCTCATTGGTTTTGTTTTGTTTTTTGTTTAACAGGATTGATTCATTGGAGAAGTTTCGTGAGCGATTACCATTTATCCGTTCTGAAGTAAAGGATAACCGTCTGTACCGTATTATAACTCTTTCATTAGTTAAAAACAATAATATATCGCCATCTGTTGGTAATCTGTAACTATTGTTTCGTTCAGAAAAATTCAAGGAGATCTACATCTTTGCATTTTTTTGGGCAAAGGAGAAGGTATGAATGTAATATCGTTACTTATTAAAAGGTGACGAGTTTTAGGTGGGTTGATCTTCAAATGCTTATATATTCATGTACGGTTTCAGGGTCAGAAGTCACTTGCATTGGATACTGCTATAGGGATGTGGCAATTGTTGTTTGCAGAGAAGCAGTGGCCGTTGGTTAATCACTGGTGCGAGTTCTTACAGGTAAGCTTAAATGAAAATCCTTAATGATAACTTACAATGTCGATTTGGAAGTTAAATATGCCGTTATTGATTTATTGAGTTATTGCTGATTTCAGGCAAAGCATAATAAAGCTATTTCTCGGGACACTTGGTCTCAACTACTTGAGTTTGCAACTGTAAGATACACACACAACCTCAAATATCATTTCTAACATTAACAGATAATTAACAACTTAATCCGTGTTTCTTTACATTGTTAATATATGTAGAACGTGGATTCTGGACTTTCAAATTATGACTCTGAAGGTGCGTGGCCGTATCTTATTGACGAGTTTGTGGATTACCTAACTGAAAACGCCATAACTCAAAAGGTCATGGGGAAGAAGTACTAATTGTTAGAGTTATAATGAAAATTTTGTAACAGGCATGCTTAAAACTAGATTGGTGACGAGTATTTATACTATGATTCGCGAATATGAGAATGCTTACCTTGAACGGTTTTTCTTTTTAATTAAATTTGGTTAGACCATAACATTCGAGGAAGATGCATCGATGAATATGTCCACATGAAATTAAAACAAAAAAGGGGATAATCAATGAAAAATATTAGACAGGAAAGGAAATATATGTATAGTATACGAGGCAGCTTTCACTAAATTATGTTATGGATGTGTTTGAGAATGTTATCCTCTTCGATTTGCAATTGTTGCATATATTGATCGAAGACAACCACTAGCTCTTTAATCGTTTCATCTTGTTTCTTGCCAGTCTCGACCAAAACCAAATTCTCTACTGGAGCCTCTGTATTATTATCATAGAAACCAAAAGCAAATTTGGGGGTCGGATAATCTGTGTCTGCATTTGCATTTGCATTTTCCTTTGCTTCTGCATCACGGGGAGAGTGTAGCCATTGCCTAAGACTAGCCACCGTTTGAAACTCTATGTCTCCTGTCTTGTTTTCGTTTATCCCACTTCCATCATCACCATTTTTCTTATCTGCTGAATCTGTAATCGGTTCATCCAAATTAACGTCTGGAGCTGGAAGTCTGACCACTTCAGCATCATCATCATCCTTGCTACGGCTGATTCTCTGAAGCAACTCATCATATTCCGCAACAGTATGAAAGCTCGAACATCGTTCAACAATCAACTTGTTCTCCTCAAGTGACCATCGACGACTACCAAGCTCATTTTCAACATCAATACTCAACACCTCATCATGTTTTGCTACCATCAATTCTAATGCATCATTGTTCGAGCGATGAATGGGATCGATTTCGTGGTTGTCGGTTTGGTCATCATTGGATGACTTGGAACATATACAACCCATTGTAGCAGTTATGGTGAGATTAAGAGAACCTAAGTGTGAAAATAATATAATTATATGATGGAGAGAAGTCATAATTGACAAAAGGAGGCCCTAGTTCTATGACTTTTTTAGCATACCACTTATCAAGTCATCATTCTCTTCCATAATTAAACATTCTTTTTTTAATTCTTAGGTGTGTTTGTTTGAGCTTATATAAGGGTTTATGAATTTATTGAGTTTTGACTTATGTTTCATAAGCTCGAATATAATGGTTTATGTAAGGGCTTATGGATTTATTACTGTTTATTATGACTAAATAAATAGTAATAAACTCATAATCCTTATAAGCTATAAAATTCGGACTTATGAAACATAAACCGAAACTTAATAAACTTATAAGCCCTTGATGCTTTCTATAATAAACGATTGGCTTTCTTAACTAACACAATCTCTTTAATGATATCTTCTAGATGTATCATATCATTAAAATCCACTTGTTGCTAACAAAACATGAACAATTATAGCCATCATTTCTCAAAACTATATCCATATAAGCTCGAGAAATGCTAAGTTATCCTTATTATATGTTTAACGGCGAACTTTTAGGAGTTGGAGTTTTTTGTTTTCGAAAAGTTGATTGACTTTATGTTGAAAACGTTAAACACATGTGAATAACTGGATTCATTTCGACATCCAAATATTCCAATGTGACAATTCGTATTTTTTCACCTTTTTCAAACAAGGCAACTTAACGTCATTGTTACTCATAACTTATTTTCGACCACAACCCTCTTTTTTCCGTCCCTGTTCCACCTCCTTTTCTATACTTTTCCCCGCATATACCCATCTTTCTATGTTTTGGATTTCCGTGCAACCCAAACTTGTACTTAACCACTATACACAAGTGAGTGAGTTGTTTTATTGTAGTGTAGTGTGTAATTAGTAAAATTATCATGAAGCTTAAGGAGATTAGTGGCTTAAAATTCATTTAAGTTAATATCTATAAAATAAACAAAAAATTAGATTTTTGGCTATCATTTAATATCAAATAATTGATACTTGGCACCAATTATTATAGTGAGGGAATCATATTCCAAAGCCATAAGTAGTGTAGAGCCCATTGTTTGGTGAATGAGTATTTAGATAAGTAATGTAATAATTTAATAGAGCTAATTACATAGAAGAAGGTTCATGTAGTTTTACTTAAATAAGTTTGTGGACACATAATATATTTGTATAACCCGTTTGACCTAAGTTACTAAAGTATATTTTTAAAAATTATGTGGGTGCCGACTGCTTATGACTTTAAAGTGAAGAAATTATTCATTAATATTCTCTTTTAGTTGTGTAAGAGTTGTTGAGGTATGATCAAGACGAGACGTTAATATGGGCTTTAACATTAATATTTATTTTTTTACTACAACTTTAAATTTGCTCAAGTTAACGATTACACTTTTATAGTATGTTTTGTGTAGCATTAGCAAGTTATAGGATTAATGCTTTTCTATTGGTATAGATGACGTGTCTCAATTTTATGAATGAGAACTCTCAATCGTAGATGGTGTGCCTCGGCTTTTATAAATTTGAATTCTCAAAAGTAGATGATTGGTGACAAACACATACAAACTATGAAAAAAATTAGTTTTGACATACTAAAACACTATATAAGTTCATTTTTACAATTCAATATTTTTGTGAGTAAGACATTGATTCAAAATAAACTCTTGAAGCAATAGCACCAATGCACAAAGCCGCAACACTACCCCAAGAAACAAACCTCAAAGCAACATTTTCCCCAACCACCAACAACAATACTATGAGTAACAATGTTTAAAACAACATGAACAATGTTCCCTTGTTATTACACATAAGTACGTAACCTATCTTATGATGAACATCTCTATGTCGCTTTGTCAAGAGAGATATCACGTGAAAATACAAATGTATTAGTGAAGTTGCAAAAGATTCTAAACGAGACAAATTATACACCTCACATGTTTTCTTTCTAAAAGTTTTACATAACGAATAAATTATATATATTTCAAAAGTTAATGTTATTCTTTTGAATGGATTTTGTAATTTCATTTTTCATATTATGATTGTAGTTTAAATTCTTTTTCATATTTTTTTATTTTTAAATTTTATGCACTTAGTTTCCGCAGTCACATTCCTTAATATAATTTTATAAAATACATTTTTCTATCCGTCGCTGCAACACGCGGGTAACATACTAGTTCATATTAAAACATAACAATATTTTGACACTAATATAAATAAAAAGATGAACACTACTTTTTTGAAACAGTTTGACTAACACTTTTAATTAGGTTTCGATGATTAAAAGTAGTATCTACAATAGAAACTCGATATTTATTAATAAACCTAATAAATTAATTTATTTCTGGTCTATTATTATATTTTTATACTCTATTAATTAATAATTTTTTTAATTAATAAATTTAAATGTTCTCGAAATCATTAATTTATAGAATTTTAACTATACGACTAAAAAAGCACAAGTTCACGGACTATAACTGTACAATCTCCATTCTTTGGGGGTTTGTTTCAGTTGTGTTTTTTTAGAAAAACAAAAAAATCTGTATCACAAGCAGGGGCAATCTGGACATATTGAAGAAAACCTCATCGTTTGAGTTTGACTGGCTGATGAACACACTTGCTTAGCTTTCATGTCGGCTGGCGCTTAAATTTAATAAAAAAAAAACACAATAAAAAAACAGCAGCTCAACAACAAAGATTCCTTAGTTAAACAAGACAGAACACAAATTTCAGCAAAAAAAAAAAACTGATACTATGTTTTAAAGGTATGTCATCTAAATTTTATCTTCTGTTTCTGTTCTTGGTATTATTATAATATTTAAAAATACTTATGAAGTCGGGCGGAGCAGGACGGGACAGAGTAGGCAGTTGGCCCGCTACAATTTTGTCTAGAAAATAGTTATATTTATGTATATTTTTAGATTTTGCCACTTTAGAAATCAATCCAAGAATTTTATTTTTTTATTTTTAGGCCATCATTAAAATCTTACTAATCAAGTTATGATTAAGCAGATATTAAAACTAAAACCTTATTAGAGTATTTCGGACGTATTTATTAGTATGAAATTCTAAATATTAGAGTGAGAAATTTCGAACTTAGTTGTAGATGTCATCTGAGCATCATAAGTATAGTGATAGCATTTTATACATATACATATACGTATGCAATTGTACATATATAATATACATTACTTGTGCTGGATTTGTTGAATATTTACTTCACGCAATGGTGGCCATCTTGTGACTGTTGTTTTGGAAATTCGTTGTTGCATTTACTCGTTTGTGTTGGCATTTCTTTATCGTATTGGTTATTATATTCTATCTGATGATTTAATACAGTGAAGTTTTCATTGAATATTTTTTGGGTAACACATCATTGTAGCTATTATATTGAATATATCCGTTAAAGAATCTAGGAAATATCAGAAATAATTAAGCATTTACTGAATATACATAACATATATATGCGCATATTTGCATTTGATTATGATGTAATTATGTAATCTTAATCAGTACTATGGTTTGTTAGTGAGCACCGAGCATTTTGTTTTCCGTTTTGTAGGATTGAGAATGAGCTGTGCTCACGTGGCTTTCGTACAGTTTTCTTGGTATACTGAAATCGAAACTTGTCACCATTGAAACTATTTTTTGACAGAAGTTTAGATATAACTTTTTCTGAAAAATGGACCCTGCAAAAGTCAACAACTATGTCCAATACCACAATGCCATTCGATCCGTGAACAGTGACTCAGCAGCATCTTCATCTCAAAGCTTTTTAAATACCACCAATATAAGACCTACGGAGATGAAACCCGTATTAAATTTTTCCATTCAAACAGGTGAAGAATTCTCTCTTGAATTTATGCGTGATCGCATAAATAGAGGTTCAAGGGATAACTCTCTATCTGCATCATCAATACCTCAAATCAACAGTAACAGGACATCGGTTAATTCTTTATTAAAGATTAAGATTTTATGCAGTTTTGGTGGCAAGATTTTACCTCGCCCAGGTGACGGGAAACTTAGATACGTTGGAGGAGATACACGTATTATTCGTATAAAGAAAGACATTTCTTGGCAAGAATTATGGCAGACAGCATTAGCACTTTATAACGAAACGAGTTCAATTAAATATCAGCTTCCTGGTGAAGATCTTGACGCTTTGGTATCTGTTTCTTCTGACGAAGATTTGCAAAATATGATGGAGGAGTATAACGAAGGCTCGAAGAAGCTTAGAATGTTTTTATTTTCTTTGAGTGAATTGGAAGATCCACAATTTGGTTTGGCTAATTCTGGTGCTGATTCAGAGGTGCAGTTTGTCGTTGCTGTAAACGGTTTGGATATTGGTTCAAGAAAGAATTCAAGTTTCCAAGGTGTAGGGACTACTTCTGCGAATAATATTAATGAGCTCAATCAACAGAATACTGACGCGGACATCAGTCAATCGGGAACCAACTCTGTTAAGCAAAATGAAGACCATGACACGGAAACAGCTCATAAATCTAATGAAAATAATAATTCTTATGCATCTAATGATGTTTCGGCTTATGGTGTTTCAGGGTCTGATTTAATTGATTTGAGTTATCTCGAGGCTCCTGTAAACCCTCCATCAAGAGTTTATCGTTCGGAGATAATTCCCCGAGGGCAGTTGGAATTGAACAGGCTAACAAAATCTGATGATTCACTCGGTTCTCAGTTCATTTTGATGCATTCTCGTTCTGATGTTGGCCCTCAGGATTTCAATACAGAATCTGTTGAAAAGTTTCGCACTGAAGATCTGCCTCCCATTTCAACAAAAACACTACTGCCTACAAACCATCAAAATGAACTAAACACCTTGGCTAGTGATTCTACTGATAACGTTGCTCAGTTTTCTGGTCCTACTGAGAAAGGAGACATAATTATTGATGTGAATGATCGGGTCCCGCGGGATTTTCTGTCTGATATATTCACAAGAGCAATGATGTCTGAAGACCCGGCCGGTACAGGTGTCTTACCGCAAGATGGACCAGGAATGAGTTTAAACATAACAAACCATGATCCCCAACACTGGTCGTTTTTCCAGAAATTGGCGAGAGACGAGTCCCCGCAGAAGGATGTTTCTCTTATTGATCAACATCAACTTGTGTTTTCGTCTAGACTTCCAAAAGTTGATGAAGCATCTGGAACCGAGTCAGATTCAAAAAGTGGTTTTGTTGAAGATGAAGAAAAAGACGTGCCTCGTGTTACAGAGTCTGATTCTGTATCAGGTTATAGTCCTTCGCAGGTTGAAGTCAGTGAAAGCATGCAGTTTGCAGCAATGGTAGAGAATATGAAGATGCCAGAGTCGGAGGTAAATTTGTTTTGTTTTAACAAAAAGATCTGGAAAACCTCTTATGTCTGACCGAACCGGACCCTTTAAGAGATTTGAGTTAGTCTTAGGTTTACCTCTTATAGAGTTATATCATTTTCCCCCCAAACTGTTGAATCTTCCTTTTCCCGAATCAGACGTTTTTCTTTTTCATACGTTTTAAAATAAATAAATATATATGATTCAGATACAGACTGCAGACGTCAGGACCATCTCTACTTAATCAGATGTGGCATTCAGATTCGGATACAAAAACAAACAACTTATATTTTCCTGAATAATGAGAGATGCATCTTCTGTTTGTAGGCTGAGATATCGAATGTTGGGCACATTTCTAGTAGTCTTTCTCTAGATGGTTTTGATCTCAGTTCTTTGCAGGTATGATGACACGCGTCAAACTTTCAGTAATTCATATCAGAATTATAGATAATTAAACACCGTGTTGGTTTTTTCAGATCATAATGAATGAAGATCTTGAAGAATTAAAGGAGCTCGGTTCTGGCACATTCGGGACAGTCTACCACGGAAAATGGAGAGGATCAGATGTCGCCATCAAACGAATAAAAAAAAGTTGCTTTGCAGGTCGATCGTCTGAGCAGGAGAGATTGGTTAGTATGCTTTATATTATAATTTCCTTTCAATATTTTATGTATAGTTTATATAACTTTATTTTAGTATAATTCCAGACAATAGAGTTCTGGCGAGAAGCTGGGATTTTGTCAAAGCTTCATCATCCAAACGTTGTAGCGTTTTACGGTGTAGTACAAGATGGACCTGGTGGGACATTAGCTACTATCACTGAGTTTATGGTCAATGGTTCATTAAGGCATGTTTTGGTTCAAAAAGACAGGTAATATGTTTCGATGTATCTTGATTTATTATTATTTTTTAAGACTTAACTTTACGTATTTTTTATTATGTAATTGTAGGCATCTGGATCACCGCAAGAAGCTTATAATTGCAATGGACGCAGCCTTTGGAATGGAGTATTTACATTCCAAGAATATTGTTCATTTCGATCTCAAATGTGACAACTTATTGGTCAATATGAAGGATCCTTCTCGCCCTATTTGCAAGGTTATCACATCATAGATTAAACATGTCATAAGGAAAACTATTAACTTGTTTCTAGTTTATAAATATTATTATTATTTTTTTTTTCTTTCAGGTAGGTGATTTTGGACTATCAAAGATCAAGCGTAATACTTTGGTTTCAGGTGGAGTGAGAGGAACCTTACCCTGGATGGCTCCTGAGCTACTTAACGGTAGCAGCAGTAAAGTTTCCGAAAAAGTATAGACATATGTTTATATTTTATTATCATATAATATGAGTATTCATCGTCCTATTTCATATATTGTCTATCTTTTGTTACAGGTTGACGTGTTCTCATTTGGAATTGTGTTATGGGAGATCCTTACCTGTGAGGAGCCGTATGCAAATATGCATTACGGTGCAATCATAGGTTGGTTTTTGTATCATCTTTATCGGTTTTTCTTCTAAATTTATATTTCTATTTATTACATTCATTTCTATACATTTTACATGTATGTTTCACAGGAGGCATTGTTAGCAACACATTAAGACCCACAGTTCCAAATAATTGTGACGGTGAATGGAGGAAGTTAATGGAACGGTGTTGGGCACCTAACCCTATGGCCAGGCCTTCTTTCACTGAAATTACCCGCCAGTTACGTGTTATGTCTGCAGCGTCACACAGCAAAGGGCATGGCCACAAGGGGTCTTAAATAATACCGCTTCTCTGAATGATTTGTAAAAGAAAAAGGTAAATACGAAATAGACCAAGTTTTGGAGAATTTTTATATTCTGTGTGAACATAACTGTTGTATACATGTATTATATCGCGAGTTGGAGAAATGCCAAGATATTTTTGTATGTTTGATAAAGATTACACATATGATGGTGTTTGCTCACATCCTTCTATATTTTTGTGTAAGAATAAAGCATGCTATGGGCTGACTTTTATTTTCTTATGTCGGATTCGAGTTGATTGATAAAATCATCCAACCTATACGAGACTGTATTAGTACCCAACATGTTTTTGACCTAATGGTATCAAATGTTGATTGCCAGCTATTGAGTGAATTCAAAATCTCGAAGAGAAAAAGTGCAAGTGTTGGCAACCAAAATTTATTGAGCTAGCACTTGATTTCTCGGTCAATGGTTATTAGCATAGAATTTTAAGCCAAAGATATATCACACAGGAGTCAAATATGTTTTTTTCACCATTTGAACACCCAATTATTGCATAAATATGTTTTTTTCTTGGCGAAGTTTGTTATTGTTCTATGTTTTGGCAAAAAAATTCGTAGGGACCGCATAAGCGGGATTAAGGAGCTAGAGATAAATGCACTTGGACTAAAATACAATAAAATTTTGACCCAAAGGACTGAAAGATTAGGAAATTGAAGTTTGGGGTTGAAGACTTGAAGTGGACTAATAACATATGGATTTTTTTTTCTCATTTTGATCTATATTTTTTTTTTATGTAATATGATCTAAGATTGAGTTTGTATTTTCATGAGAGATTAAGTGTTTATACTTCTTTTAGATAGTGTGTATCTTTTTTGAGTTTGCTTAATCTTGTTTTTACTATTATTTGATCCACAAACAAGGTAATTCTTGCCCGCGTGTTGTGGCGGGAAGAATTTTCTAATTATTTTTGTAAAATATATTTTATATAAAAACTACGATATCGAGCGCACAAATATTAGTGAAATAAATATTTGTATATACAATATGTGTAACAGGTCTGAAAATAATACTAACGATTTAAAATCATATAGATGTAACCAAAATGGTAATTAATATATGATTTTTCGCTTTGACTAGTTAAAAGGAAAAACACAAAAAATTTAACTAATAAGATTTGAACATAAGCAAAGCAGTTAAAAGTTAGAGGCCATAGCCATTGAACCAAGCTAGATTTTGTTAACTAATTGCATTTTAATTATATATATATATATCTAAACTTAAAAATACTATTCATAGTTTGAAAATTGTTAAAGGACATAGCCATTGAACCAAACTAGATTTTGTTAACTAAATGCATTTTAATTATATATATCTAAACTTAAAAATACTGTTCACTAGACTAACTTGTTTGAAAATTGAGTATAAGTAAATAGTAATAGTAATAATGGCTTCCTTCATGAAAGAGTTTGAACATCTCAAAGTCCAGCTACAAGAGATTAAAAACGCCACCAATAGTTTCGGTAACGATTTCGGACGTGATGGTGGATTGTATTTTGAAATGGTAACGTCCATGAAAACAAACATGAGAAAATATTTTGCTACATTGTCACCTTTAATTACCGTTTCCGTCGCATTAAACCCGTGTTTGAACAAAATTGAGGTGGAACATATAATGCGAAAAATCTTTACAAAATTGGATATCGTTATTGACCCATTATATGCCGATAACGCCATAGCCGAATTTGATAAATCTTTCAAAGGGTTATTTGGGGTTTATTTGATAAATCTTTTAAAGGGTCATAACTTAGGACTTAAGTTTTTACAGGAAAGAGCCGAAATACCACCTGGTAACGGCTCAATCTTACAAAGCGTACAAAATGATATCAAAAGGAACTTAAAGGCAAAAAGGGCACTAATCTTATTCAAAGTCAAACAAGAGTCAAAAGACAAAGTTAACCAACATTTCTCAAAAGGTACTAATAAAACAAAAGATCAAAAGCACTAAAGCTTGAGAAACTCTAAGGCAAAGGTGCTAAGTCCACTTCAACTCTACACTCTTCCCTCGTTCCCAAAGCTCACTTAATCACCTGTCGAAAAGAAAGAAGAAAAAAGAATACGAATGAGCCAAATCCCAGTGAGCAGATAAAAGAGACAAAAGTATAGTATGACATGCAAAGACTTATTTCAAATACAAAATTATTATCAAAACGAACTTATTTTCAAAGAAAAGCACAAATATATATACAAAATCCCAAATTATTATCAAAACGAACTTATTTTCAAAGCAAAGCAAAGTACTTATTTTCATGTGAGATGACTTAACGACTGTCTTAACGGCACATCCAAATTAGGGACTTGCGAAGCAACAAAATTCAAACTTAGGGACGAGTGGTGTAATACAAAAAGTTATAGGGACGAGCGGTGCAAATAGTGCAAACCATAGGGACGACCCATGTAATTAACTCTATATTAAAATGTAAAAAAGGCTAAATTTTATAAAATAATGCACTAAGAGTCAAACAATTATGTAACAAATATCAATGAAATCATAGGGTAGCTACTCCACTAATCATTCATTTCGGTGCAAATGTTTCGTATGACACTACGATAAACGTCCACCATCAAACACACAAAATTCCTAGGATTGATCCATAGCCTCCTATAATAATGTCTAACAAAGAGCTCGTACCAACAATCGGGTAATAAAAAGGAGACGTCGTAGATATAGAAAATTACACCGCTACGTTCGATGCCACGTTATCGGTGTCACAATAACGAGCCCATGGGACCTCCATGGATAGGTTACTCTTAGTCATATTTTACGAAACCGTTTTGACCGACTAATGTAATATAAATATTTAAATACTTTTACAACTTTTCAAAGTGATAAATAAACATTCGAAATATGTTTTAGAAAGCTATTTAAAAATGTACGCAAGTATCTAAACTTAAATTGTTTATTAATATGGCTTTTTATTCGTTTAAAATTCACGTGTCTAACCCAACCGTTTGGCTAATTCTTGTCACGAGTCACCATAACAAGATTGTCAAAGCTTTACGAATAACAAGTAAACGGAGCTTTACTTATCGGGACATGTAAAGCCACACGGAACGAGGGACAATCTATACGAATCATCGTACCAATCGTTACACTCACACGTGTTCTTTACCGAGCTATTTCGGGGAAAGTTCAGGGCTGATTTCAGGTTGTTTCGGGACTGCTTACGGGCTGTTTCGGGGGACTAAAATGGGCTGTGTCGGGGGCTGAAATGGGACAACTTAGGGGCTGATTTGGGAGCGGTTTAAGGGCTGTTCGAGGACAGTTTAAGGGTTGTTCCGGTTGGGTTTTAAAGACACGGTTTTTACACAATTCACAAAGACCAACGTATTATGATTTTCCAATATACAAATATGATTTGCAGCTTCGTTAATACATCTAAAATGAGGGAAACATAACACACTTTAAGACTAACAAACAAAACAAGTTCACAAATAAGCATGTCATACCAATAATCTTTATACACAATTCAAACAAAGTTTTGAGAGGAAAGATGTTACCGAAATGATCCTAGTACCACCTAGAGTATCCGTACCTTATCTCCAATAACCACAATAGCAAAAACGAGAGAATCACCGAAAGAATACGATCACCGAATCAAATCTAACAAATACAAGGTATATGAGTACAAAACACATTTAGATAGGAAGTATGTAATACCCTTTAGTGTTGGATTTTGTAATTATTACTAATACTTATATTTATATTTGATTAATATTAAAATACCAATAAGGTTTCATAACTAGAATGTGATAACATAACTAAAAGATTCAATAGGAAAATATATCATATTATTCATTATTCTACCTGGCTTTACCAAATTTAGTAAATAAGATGTGTTAACAAAGTTAATTTATGAATCGTATAAAAATATATGTGTGTTGATACGAGTTTACTTTCAAATTAAACAAAAGTTTATGTCTTTTAAAATATTTGTCGTAAATATAAATATAAATATAAATATATATATATATATATATATATATATATATATATATATATATATATATATATATATATATATATATATATATATATATATATATATATATATATATATATTAGTGATCTCTTTAAACATGATAGTAGATGAGATAAATAATTGATGTGTATTTTCCAACTTAAAATTATTTATAGTTTAGATAAGGATATTACCAAAGTAGACTAACACACAATACATGCAGTGTACCTGATCATATGATAGTATGGATTTAGTAAGTCCGGATCGAACTCAGGGAACGTGTATTTGTATTCGTTATTCTAAATTATTTAATTAAACTAATAAAAACAAATAAATAAAGCTATTAAATATGGGGGACGTTTTAATTCTGTAAGAACATATTTCAGGAAAATAAATAGCTAAAATAAAATAGCAATTAATTTAACTAAATGGAATTGCGGATGAAAAGATATTAAGAAAAGTTCTTAAGATGTGATCATATATTAAAAAGCAGTGATTACTTGGATTACGTTTAACTTGAATTATGGATAATACTAATATGTTTGATTGGTTTAACTATGATTTCTATTATAACTAGACTTCCTATTAGAGTTATCTAATCCTACAAATTTAGAGAAATATCATACGAATGATCGTACATCAAGAGTTATCTTAGACTATACACCCTAATTTGTGCTTTAATGTCACTATTATTAACAATTTAATTTGTCGAATACGAATTAACAAAAGTCTCAACTATTCAGTTATGATATAATTGTCATGTTCATTTAATTTATTAGATCACTATTATTCTTAGTCTGTCTCAATTAAGTCTCAAGCTACAATTATCTAACGAATTATATAATTGTAAATAACTAATAAACATATATGAACGCTAGTTATGATATGAGTTTATCAATCACGCTAAGTAGTCATTCTAACTTCTTTAAATAAACATGGATCGCGATTAAACGTCAATAATAAAGGAAAAACCAATTAGTTCAAACATAAAACTTAATTAACCATAGATCCAAGTTCAACAATCCAAGCAATCACTTTTAAGAGTTTAGCTCATGTTGGATTGTGACAAAATAACATAAGATTCAATAAACAAAAACATTGTATCAAGAAAATTAAGATAAAAGTGCAAACCAACTAAAGCAAACTTCGAACACGATTAAATGACTTTAAACGTGGCTTCCAACGTGATCAAACGCCTTCAAACTTCTCCTTGCAGCTCCTCTGGTCGAAAGTGGGATGAAAATTAGGTAAAAGGTATCTCTAATTCGTAACCTAGAAGCCTCTTAAATAGATAACTGGGCCGACCCTTTCAGCCGGCGGCTGGCTGATTTCAGCCGGCAGCTGGAAACACGGGTACGTTATGAACATTTTTGAAACTTTGATTCAGCCGTCGGCTAAGGAAATCCAGCCGCCGGCTGTTTCTTTAGAGTTTCACCGTTCTTGCTAGTTTGTATCCGTCTTGAGTCGGTTTCAGCTCCTTTTTGCTCCATGATCCAAGTTCAACTCCAATCTGCATTTCTAACTGAAAACATACAAAATCATAACAAAAGTTGTAGAAAACTAGAGTAAAAATGAGAAATATGATTAATAAAATGTCGATTATTTTAAGCATATCAAATTCCCCACACTTGAATCTTACTTGTCCTCAAGTAAACTATCAGATTTAGAACAAAACAGTCATCTTCGAAAAAGATAAAATACCCAACGAATCAAGTAAATTACAAAAAAAAAATGATTTACGAAGATGAATTTAACAATTACCAAGCCAATATTTAAATGCATAACTAAACATCTCACTATTTGGAAGGTATAACACTCAATCAATCGAAAAGCTAATCTAAGTGTAATATATGTGAAATCGCTCAAAGCTCAGTCATGACAAGTATTCTATCATAGGCTTGATAACGATACGCTTATCCACCAATAGAGTCTAAATAACTAGTTCAGAGGACTTATGGTTGTAACAATGGGTGATGGATAAAATAGTGGAAAATGGAATAAAAATGAATGATAGTGAATGATATGAGAAATAGGAATTCCAATTAGTCTTCAAATCCAAACATTTTAGTTAAAAACCATATTTCCTTCAAAACTCGATTGATTATCGTTAGTGACTTATTCTGATGATGCCCAAAACCAAATTTCGCCTTAATTTTCAACGGTTTCCCAATGCATTCTTTTAGCTTTTTATGCCAACTGATTTCACTTCGATTGAGAATTTTATTTCTCGCAAAAGGCCGTTAAATCACTTCAACTGTTATCGGTTACCTAGTACGGGCTTTAACTTTCTTTTTTTTTCTTTTTTTTTTCTTTTTTTAAAGACACCGCTCAAAAGACCCATCAAAATTGTGAAAACTTCTTCATTATTGCATCCACTATGTGAATTTCTTATTGAACTCAAGCAATTTAAAACCTCTACGCCACAATATACAACGATTCTTCTAATAATCAACCAAGTTTATGAAAGAGGAAAATTTTAACAAAAATATTTGGATTAAATGACTTAAACATTAAGGCTCATTTTGTGGAATATATATGTGAAACGGGTGAAAAAAGAAAAAGGTTTGGCCCAAATATGGTATCTAAACGTCTAAAACACTACAAATGAGTGTTTGATGGGTAGTGTGAGTCACGTAACCAGTGTAGCTACTGACTATAAGAAACGAATAGGCCAATCAACGGTTTAACAATCCTAATTCTTTTGCCTCTTTCCTAGTTACTGATAAGTAAAAACTTATGCTCATTCATAGCCTCGAACCGTATACAGTGTCAAGTTCTAAAGTCTACAAGTCACCGGCACACTCATACAAAAATGAAGATAAAAGCATATAAAATGTATGCTATAATGGCTCAAATCCTCACAAAAATGTAATGGGGTAGGTGAGCCTAGTTATGCAACTAGTTAAAACTAATTACGAAAAACATGACAAAATTTTTGAATATTCAAAAAAAAATGTTCCTAAGGACAAATAGACTTCTTCTTTTCTACCCCCTTCCCCACACTTAAATAATACAATGTCCTCATTGTACAAAAAATCAACAAATAAGTGTAAAAATAAAAAGAGAAAAGAAGAAAAAGAGCTCCCTCATATAGATGTCTAGATTTCGTGAAAAGAGACAGAAGAGGAAAGAAGGTATGGCTGCAAAATCCAGCATAACGTTCTCAAAAAAATCTTCGTATCCCTTCGTTGAAAAGCAAAATTTCGGTATTACCTCCACGTAAATCATCGATATTCTAAATAGAAAAAGAAACAAACACAAACTTATTAAACACCACAAAGCCAAATTACGCATAAATCCTATTACATAAGTTCAAATAATAATGCATAGACGAAAAAAAATAGTTCAATCAAACAATCAAACATTCAATAATAACCAAATATCCACATGTCACCATCCGGATGGCCAATAAGAACGCTGGCGTTCCTGCTCGGCCCTTTGTTGCTCCTCTTCTTGTTGTCGCTGAAACTCTGTAGGAGGAGGATGGTAGGGAGCAGACCACGGATGGTGGCGATCAGGAAGTGTCGAAGAAGAGGATGGCATGTCCTGATCCATTGGAGTAGACCCGCGGGTAGTATCTCCAAAGGTGTGAAATGAGCCATCATAGGCCTGATAACTAAGCCCGTGACGCTGATGATACTGATAAAGCATCTCATCCGGAAATCGTCCGCGACTTTCCACCTCGGTCTGCAAGTACCCAAGTTGGTGACTAACCATGTTAATGTTTGAATTAAGATCATAGTAACGATCCTCCATGTGGTTGGCAAAAGTGTCCAACCGAGTCAACATATGGCCCATGTTAGTAGTCAAAGCATCAATTTGGGCATTAAGATCCATCTCCTGCACCGGTGGTACATCCTCCTCAACCGGTACCTCCATGACATGACTGCTACTACTCCCACTAGCCCTCTTAATAGGAGCCCATCGATAACTAATAAAATTCCCAGGAGCAGTAAACTTATCCACGATACCAGCGGACTTAAACCAAGTTTCCCCCAAAAGTCGCATACCTGGTGACAACATAGTGCACCGATCAAACCCCGTTCCATGAAAACGTAAATGCTTACCAAGAACAGTAACAAAGTGACCCCCACGAGCTACACTAACGGGCCGTGCTCCCTTAAGCATATTGGTCATCCATCTAACCAAGATATACGGCACATTCAAGAGCCGTTTTTGCACAATACATCCAAGGACAAACATTTCGTCCTTGTGGGCTTTCTCGATCCCTGATTTCCCGCCGATCACAAACAAACACACCATCGCAAAAATCGCTCGAATCTTCGGGTCACGAATTTGGGTATAAGACGACGCACGTTCGCCCGTTAATATCCCATCGGTGACTGTGTTCTACATGGACGCATTCTCAGAATAGTTAAATTATTTATAGTTTAGACAAGGATATTACCATAGTAGACTAACACACAATACATGCAGTGTACCTGATCATATGGTAGTATGGATTTAGTAAGTCCGGATCGAACTCATGGAACGTGTATTTGTATTCGTTGTTCTAAATTATTTAATTAAACTAATAAAAATAAATAAATAAAGCAATTAAATATGGGGGACGTTTTAGTTATGTGAGAACATATTTCAGGAAAATAAATAACTAAAATAAAATAGCAATTAATGTAGCTAAATGGAATTGCGGATGAAAAGATGTTAAGAAAAGTTCTTAGGATGTGATCAGATATTAAAGTGATTACTTGGAATTACATTTAACTTGAATTATGGATAATACGAATATGTTTGATTGGTTTAACTATGATTTCTATTATAACTAGACTTCCTATTAGAGTTATCTAATCCTACAAATTTAGAGAAAGATCATACGAATGATCGTACATCAAGAGTTATCTTAGACTATACACCCTAATTTGTGCTTTAATGTCACTATTATTAACAATTTAATTTGTCGAATACGAATTAACAAAAGTCTCAACTATTCAGTTATGATATAATTGTCATGTTCATTTAATTTATTAGATCACTATTATTCTTAGCATGTCTCAATTAAGTCTCAAGCTACAATTATCTAACGAATTATATAATTGTAAATAACTAATAAACCTATATGAACGCTAGTTATGATATATGTTTATCAATCGCGCTAAGTAGTAATTCTAACAACTTTAAATAAACATGGATCGCGATTAAACGTTAACAATAAAGGAAAAACCAATTAGTTCACACATAAAACTTAATTAACCATAGATCCAAGTTCAACAATCCAAACAATCACTTTTAAGAGTTTAGCTCATGTTGGATTGTGACAAAATAACATAAGATTCAATAAACAAAAACATTGTATCAAGAAAATTAAGATAAAAGTGCAAACCAACTAAAGCAAACTTCGAACAAGATTAAATGACTTTAAACGTGGCTTCCAACGTGATCAAACGCCTTCAAACTTCTCCTTGCAGCTCCTCTGGTCGAAACTGGGATGAAAATTAGGTAAAAGGTATCTCTAATTCGTAACCTAGAAGCCTCTTAAATAGATAACTGGGACGACCCTTTTAGTCGGCGGCTGGCTGATACACGGGTAGAAAAGTTGCTTCCGCAGCACGTTATGAACATTTTTGAAACTTTGATTCAGCCGCCGGCTAAGGAAATCCAGTCGCCGGCTGTTTCTTCAGATTTTCACCGTTCTTGCTCGTTTGTATCCGTCTTGAGTCGGTTTCAGCTCCTTTTTGCTCCATGATTCAAGTTCAACTCCATTCTGCATTTCTAACTGAAAACATACCAAATCATAACAAAAGTTGCAGAAAACTAGAGTAAAAATGAGAAATATGATTAATAAAATGTCGATTATTTTAAGCATATCAATAATCTAACCTTAAACCACAATTGATCTTGTTATACTTGCTCCTTCAACACCAATACTTCTTCTCTGACTCAATTGTTGATTGTTATACTAATGATATGATTTTGAAAAAGGAAAGAATAGTATGGGATCATTCCCAATAGTCTTATGCCCACGTTTGAAGGGAACGTCCCAAGTATTTCAAGTTTTTTTAGTAGAAGACAACGTTTAGGTATGATGTGTTACAAGTTCGATTAATAAAAGTTGAAGTTTAACGTGTTTTTTCAACTTACGCTTTTTTTCCGATGTTATTAGTTACATTTCATATAAAAAAATAGTACTTTTTCGCACATTTTGCTTAATAATTATCGAAATATTAAGCTTTGAAGGTGTGTTTCAAGCTTTTTTTAGTAAAATACGACGTTTATATATGATGTGTCAAAATTGTATCAAAAAATCGAATTTTAACGTCTTTTTGCAAGTTAAACTTTTTTTTTATTAAATACCAAAACCGGGTTTTCTACCCGAACCTGTTTGGACCCGACTCCAAACCGGTTCCACTGGGTTCCCATATCCAATATCAAAACCCGGTTTGAACCCGACCCGGATTTTGGTCAAACCGATTTCAATGATTTGATCAAACCGGTTCGGATTCAAACCCGATTCGGATATTGGTCAGACCTGAAAATGACATCTCTAATGTCAACCCACAAATAGTTTAGCCAGCTGGAACGGAACAATTCCGCACGCAATCATGTGTGCACACAGACAGATAGTATTTTTTTTATGAATCCATGTGATCATCAACACACATGGAGGGTTGACTTTCGCATTTGGTTAGTAGTAAGAAGAATATATGGTGTCAGCTATTCCTAATATATTGTTGTTCTTTGTAAGCCTATATATATATATAAATGAAGGCGTCGTTGTTTATTGAACTAATCTAATCAAGCACGTCGTTTATTATTTTAAAGAGTTTGAAACTTTCCTTTGATCAGTAACCAGAAACACCTTGGGTTCATCCACAAATTAATCAAATAATGACGTCCTTCATGAAAGATTTTGAACATCTTAAAATCAAACTGGAAGAGATAAAAAACGCCACCAATGGATTTGGTAATGAAGTTATCGGAAAAGGTGGATTTGGGGCTGTGTATAAAGGTGAAGTGTCTCACTCTAAAGGGCGAAGCATTGTTGCTATTAAGCGTCTAGACCGTCAATTTGGGCAAGGAGACCCTGAGTTTTTGAAGGAGATAATGATGCTCTCCCGCTACACGCATCAAAATCTCATCTCTCTCTTGGGATACTCTGACGAGGATGGTGAGAAGATACTGGTTTATGAGTATGCATGTAATGAAAGCCTTGATAAACATTTAAGTGATCCGCGTCTCACATGGACCCAACGTCTAAAGATATGCATTGGGGCTGCAAAGGGACTAAGGTACCTCCATGATCCTAATGAGACGCGCCAAAGAGTCCTTCATTGTGATATAAAAAGCGCCAACATCCTACTAGATGAGACTATGGGTGCTAAAGTCGCTGATTTTGGGCTAGCGAAATTATGCCCCACCGATCACCAGTACTCGGTTCTTGTCACCAATGCTAGAGGTACAGCCGGGTATTGTGATCCATTATATATGATGTCATACACACTAACGAAAGAATCAGATATATACTCTTTTGGTGTAGTTTTACTTGAAATCTTGTGTGGGAGATTATGTTTTCAATTTAGCGGCGGTAAGCTAAAGGTTTTCGTCTCTATGTGGAAACAGAGCTACAAAGAGAAGAAGTTACATGAGATTATATTTCAAGATCTCATGCACCAAATGAATCCGGCGTCCTTGGAAATATTTTCTGGCATAGCATTCCAGTGTTTGCAGAACTCTCGTGAAGAACGGCCAACGATGTCTTTTGTTGTGAAAAAACTTGAGCTTGCACTTGCATCTCAGGAGGGAAAAACGGTAATAAGTTACAATAGTTTTTTGTTTCTTTAGATTGCCATATTGGGATTTATTACAGTATGTAAACTTATTTGTTAATTACTTTACATCATTATAACTAACTGCAACTTATTTTGGTGGTGATGCAGACTAATTCTTTATCAATGACATCAGTAAGTGAAAGAATGCTTGGTGATGTGAATGATGATAATGCTCGGTCTCTGCCTGATTTTTCGTCTGATATATTCGCAAAAGCAATGTCTGAACTTCCAAAAGTTGATGAAGCATCTGGAACCGAGTCAGATTCAAAAAGTGGTTTTGCTGAAGATGAAGAAAAAGACGTGCCTCGTGTTACCGAGTCTGATTCTGTATCAGGTTATAATCCTTCGCAGGTTGAAGTCAGTGAAAGCATGCAGTTTGCAGCAATGGTAGAGAATATGAAGATGCCAGAGTCAGAGGTAAATCTGTTTTGTTTTATGAAAAAGATCTGGAAAACCTCTTATGTCTGACCGAACCGGACCTTTTAAGAGATTTGAGTTAGTTTAAGGTTTACAACTTATAGAGTTAAATCATTTTCCCCCCAAACTGTTGAATCTTCCTTTTCCCGAATCAGACGTTTTTCTTTTTTCATACGTTTTAAAATAAATAAATATATATGAGTCGGATACAAAAACTTTTTAAAAACAAACAACTTATATTTTCCTGAATAATGAGAGATGCATCTTCTGTTTGTAGGCTGAGATATCGAACGTTGGGCACATTTCTACTAGTCTTTCTCTAGATGATTTTGATGTCAGTTCTTTGCAGGTATGATGACACGCGTCAAACTTTCAGTAATTCATATCAGAATTATAGATAATTAAACATCGTGTTGGTTTTTTTAGATCATAATGAATGTAGATCTTGAAGAATTAAAGGAGCTCGGTTCTGGCACATTCGGGACAGTTTACCATGGAAAATGGAGTGGAACAGATGTCGCCATCAAACGAATAACAAAAAGTTGCTTTGCAGGTTCATCATCTGAGCAGGAGAGTTTGGTTAGTACGCTTTATATTATAATTTCCTTTCAATAATTTATGTATAGTTTATATAACTTTATTTTAGTATAATTCCAGACAATAGAGTTCTGGCGAGAAGCTGCGATTTTGTCAAAGCTTCATCATCCAAATGTTGTAGCGTTTTACGGTGTAGTACAAGATGGACCTGGTGGGACATTAGCTACTGTCACAGAGTTTATGGTCAATGGTTCATTAAGGCATGTTTTGGTTCAAAAAGACAGGTAATATGTTTCGATGTATCTTGATTTATTATTATATTTTAAGACTTAACTTTACGTATTTTTTATTATGTAATTGTAGGAATCTGGATCACCGCAAGAAGCTTATAATTGCAATGGACGCAGCCTTTGGAATGGAGTATTTACATTCCAAGAATATTGTTCATTTCGATCTCAAATGTGACCGCTTGTTGGTCAATATGAAGGATCCTTCACGCCCTATATGCAAGGTTATCACATCATAGATTAAACATGTCATAAGGAAAACTATTAACTTGTTTCTAGTTTATAATTATTCTTTTTTTTTTCTTTCTTTCTTTCAGGTAGGTGATTTTGGACTATCAAAGATCAAGCGTAATAATTTGGTTTCAGGTGGAGTGAGAGGAACCTTACCCTGGATGGCTCCTGAGCTACTCGACGGTAGCAGCAGTAAAGTTTCCGAAAAAGTATAGATATATGTTTATATTGTATTATCATATAATATGAGTATTCATCTTCCTATTTCATATATTGTCTATCTTTTGTTACAGGTAGACGTGTTCTCATTTGGAATTGTGTTATGGGAGATCCTTACCTGTGAGGAGCCGTATGAAAATATGCATTACGGTGCAATCATAGGTTGGTTTTTGCATCATCTTTATCGGTTTTTCTTATAAATTTATATTTCTATTTATTACATTCATTTCTGTACATTTTACATGTCTGTTTCGCAGGAGGCGTTGTTAGCAACACATTAAGACCCACAGTTCCAAATAATTGTGATGGTGAATGGAGGAAGTTAATGGAACGGTGTTGGGCACCTAACCCTATGGCCAGGCCTTCTTTCACTGAAATTACCCGCCAGTTACGTGTTATGTCTGCAGCGTCACACAGCAAAGGGCATGGCCACAAGGGGTCTTAAATAATACCGCTTCTCCTCCGAATGATTTCTAAAAGAAAAAGGTAAATACGAAATAGACTAAGTTTTGGAGAATTTTTATATTCTGTGTGATATGAATTGGTATATATTTTCCTATTTGTATCATTTGTGAACATACTATCGTATACATGTATTATATCGCGAGTTGGAGAAATGCCAAGATATTTTTGTATGTTTGATAAACATTACACATATGATGGTGTTTGCTCACATCCTTCTATATTTTTTTGTAAGAATAAAGCATGCTATGGGCTGACTTTTACTTTCTTATGTCGGATTCGAGTTGATTGATTAAATCATCCAACCTATACGAGACTGTATTAGTACCCAACATATTTTTGACCTAATGGTATCAAATGTTGATTGCCAGCTATTGAGTGAATTTAAAATCTCGAAGAGAAAAAGTGTAAGTGTTTGCAACCAAAATTTATTGAGCTAGCACTTGATTTCTCGGTCAATGGTTATTAGCATAGAATTTTAAGCCAAAGATATATCACACCGAGTCAAATATGTTTTTTTTCACCATTTGTACATCCAATTATTACATAAATATGTTTTTCTTTTGGCGAAGTTTGTAATTATTCTATGTTTTGGCAAAAAATTGTTAAGAATATTTGTTTTCTGGAAAGTTGTAATTGTAACTATACTTTGTATAAGAAAATAAACATTCGAAATTGTAATCGTCATCTCCACCAATAGTTTTGGTAACGAGATTATCGGAAAAGGCAGATTCGGGGCCGTGTATAAAGGAGAAGTGTCTCACTCTAAGGGGAGAAACATAGTTGCTATTAAGCGTCTAGACCGTAAATTTGGTCAAGGTGACCCTAAGTTTTCAAAGGAGATAATGATGCTCTCTCATTACACACATAAATATCTCCTATCTCTCTTGGGATATTGGGACGAGGATGGTGAGAAGATACTAATGTATGATTATGCGCCTAATGGAAGCCTTGATCGGCGTTTAAGTGACCCGGGTCTAACATGGACACAACGTCTCAAGATATGCATTGGGGCTGCAAAGGGACTAAGCTTCCTTCATGTTCCCAACGGGACATACCATAGAGTCCTTCATTGTGACATAAAAAGCTCAAACATCCTACTAGACGAGATTTGGAATGCTAAAGTTGCTGATTTTGGTCTGGCAAAATTAGCCCCTGCCAATCAGCAGTACTCATATCTTTTCACCAATGCCAGAGGCACATCCGGGTACTGTGATCCTCTATATATGATGACGTACACCCTGACGAAAGAATCAGATATATACTCTTTTGGTGTCGTTTTATTTAAAGTCTTGTGTGGGAGACTATGCTATCAACTAAACAGAGCCCAGTTAATGGTTTTCGTGCCTATGTGGAAACAAAGTTAAACAGAGAACAAGCTAAAGGAGATTATTTTCCAAGATCTCATCCGACAAATGGATCCAACTTCTTTGAAAATATTTACAGACATAGCGTTCCAGTGTTTGCAGAATTCTCGTGAAGAACGACCAACGATTTCTTATATTGTGAAAAAACTTGAGCTTGCACTTGAATCTCAGGAGGCCAAAACGGTAATCAGCTACATTTAAGTTTATTCTTTTCCTGAAATCTGATACATCTTATGTTTGTATACTTTCGTAGAGAAAGTTGGGTTTCCTTCTAATGATCTTTTTCAAGGTGATTGTCATATCAGTTCTTTGCAGGTATGATGACATGTTTCAACCTCTAACTAATTAAATTAATATTACAGAAAATTAAATATCGTTACTTTTGTTTAGATCATAAGGAATGAGGATCTTGAAGAATCAAGGGAGCTTAGTTCTGGCATACTTGGGATAGTTTACCATGGAAAATGGAGAGGAACAGATGTCGCCATCAAAAGAATCAATAAAAGCTTCTTTGCAGATCAATCGTCTGAGCAGGAGTCATTGGTTAATACTCTTTATAGTTATTTTCATTATAAAAATTTTTGTATAGTTTATGTAACTTTATTTCTCTATAATTACAGACAGTAGAGTTCTGGCGAGAATATGTCGTTCAGTCAAAGCTTCACCATCCAAACATTGCAGCGTTTTACCGTGTAGTACTAGAAGGACCTGGTGGAACATTAGCTACTGTCACAGAGTTTATGGCAAATGGTTCACTAAGGCATGTTTTAGCTCGCAAAGATAGGTAATATCTTTCCTTATATCTTAACTTAATAGTTACAACTTACGTATATTATGTAATTTTCAGGCATCTGAATCGTAACAAGAGGCTTATGATTACATCGGATGCAGCCAGAGGGATGGAGTACTTACATTCCAAGGATATTGTTCATTTCGATCTCAAATGTGATAGCTTGTTGGTCGATATGAAGGATCATTCACGTCCTATATGCAAGGTTATCATGTCATAGATTAAACATGCAATAAGAAAAATATATATACTAGTTTCTAGTTTTTAACTATTAAGTTCATTTTATGTACAATCCATGGCTACCCCTCAAATTTGGTCATGAAGTGTAAAAGAAAATTGAAAAATTAGTGTTTTAAGTTTTGGATAAACCTCAAGAAAATTTGGATACCCCTGAATCGAAAAGGGGAAAAGGGTTTACATGTAAAGGTAGCATGAAATCAAAACTTGTTGTTTGTCAATGGCGGTATGAATAAACGAAGAAGAATAAGCAGCAGTTAGTTGAAGAATATTGGGCTTAATTGTTAGAAGAATATAAATACAAAAGTGGGCTTTGTTTACTCGATAATCTAAATATATCAATAAATAAATTAAAGTTGGACAAGATGTACTACTTGTCATTTGTTCAAATTATAATAATTAAAATCCACTTCTAGCTTTATTTTGAACTTTAGTTTTAGTTACGCAATATATTGGTTTAAATTAGGGGTGGCAAATTGGACGGGTCGGGTCGGGTTGAGTCACGGGTCCAAACGGGTTAGGGTTAAACGGGTCACGGGTCAAAACGGGTCATCTTGAAATTCGGGTCAAATGGGTCATGGGTCAAACGGGTTATGCAGGGTCGGGTCGGGTTGACCCTATAAAAATCACATCTTAATTTAAATTGCTGATACTTTTTGTTTATTATATTGATTATTATAAATTAAGATTTAATTTAACATCTATTTATTAGTTATTATTGGTGCTTTGTTTATATTAAAATAAAAGAACGTAAAAAGATAAAAATAAAAGAAATACTTGATGTTAAATAAAGAAATAATATAGTTTGCCAACTGTCAACTACCAACTAAAGTAACAAAACCTGACATTCTCTCTCTTAATATCAAAAACCTTTTCACTCTTGCTTGCAATTTGTTTTAAAAATAAAATAAAGCACAGGTATCTAAAACACTTCATGATGATGACCTTGTACTGACCCGTTTGACCCGTCTTTGGATTTGTAAAATGCTTCCAGATGACCTGTTTGACCCGTTGGACAATCTGATGGTTGCCCAAACAGACCCGAAAAACAAAAAAGATGACCCAAAGTCACCCGTTTTTTATGTAATGGGTCAGTTTTGCCACTCCTAAGTTTAAATCATCATTTTGAATAAATTTTTTATCACTTATTTGTGTTTGTTATATAGATTGTTATACTATATAATATAGGTCCTTGTTTTTATTTAGTAATTAGGTTTATAATAAAATATTATAGTTCTAATTTAATACCGAGTAATTGATATAGAGATCCAAGTTTTATTTTGAATTTATATTTAACTAATATATATCCATATTTTATATATAAAATATATAAAAATGTAAAATGTTACAAACAAAAATAAAAATGCATTGTGTTATACATTCTTTCATAAACTTGTTTTTCGGTTAAGGTACAATACTTAAAAAAACAATTGACCCGAAAAAAGCTCGACCCAGAAATAAAAAGGATCCAAATAGCAGTTTATATCACGCTTTGAAATTTTTTTGGATACCCCTCACAAAAATGTCTACATCCGCCACTGAATGAAACATTGTTGGGCGCAAAATTCTATCAAAAAAACCTTCCTTTACTGAAATAACGCGACAGTTACGTGTTATGTCAGATAACACGATTCCAAAGGAGAGATAGTAAAATTTAGAATTTCTGATAATTAGTTTAGCTTTCCTTATTTTATCACATGAACACATCATAATTGTATACATATATCATTAGACCAGTTCATTTGTAGACATAATTATTTTTAAAGCTTTCGCCTAATGTTAGAAGGTAGTCCGGTTAATGCCCAATAAAACGAAATTTCTCTAAGGTCAAAGGAAGAGCCACGGTAACAACCCTCAAACTGTTTAGTCTATAATAACAACTAGATTATACAATGTTTATGTTATATTATGCGATGACGACACAGAGGCCGACACACACAAAGGGTTCACTTTGCATCATGTCCCAACTAAACTTCATCAGGTAAATCATCCCAGTCTCCATTCATGTTCTGCAAACATACAATGTCGCACCCGAACCCGAAACTGAAACCGAAAAAAACCGAAAACCGAACCCGGTCAAACCGGGGTCGGGTTTTCCAATAACCAGCGGGTTGAACCCGGTTTGTATATATTCTTTGGGGACAGGGTATAACCCGGTTTTGCCCGAACCGGGTTGAAAAAACGGGTTTTCAAACCGGTTTGAACCTAGTTTCTGCAACTAGCCGTTTTTTTTTTTCATAATTTGATTTTTCTAGCCGTTTTAGAGCCGTTGGGAGACGGATTTTTTGTGTTTCTTTTTACCATTTTGCCATTCCAAATTTACTATAAGTGTGTAGGTTGAGTTTGGGGTTAATCACACAATTTTAACTCTCTCAAAACACTTTAAAACTCTAAAAAGACAAAAAATACGTCGAAAAACGTTAGAAAAATTCTCGAAAAATCATCAACAATCAAATGGCAACTCAAAGCTCTACCACTTCCACCGGTTTCGGTTCCTCAAGAGAAAGAACGATTGTAGCCGTTCTCGAAACAACCCCGAACCGATCTATTTGGTGTCATTTCCGTTTGATGAAATTGTCGGATGGTGAAAAGATGGCGCATTTGTAATCATTGCGGCAATTTTTTGAAAAGTAATTCCAGCTTGACGTTGAAGCATCACATCGAGAAACATTGCAAAATACTCAATAAAGTTCCAAAAGCGGGTCAATCATCAATGGGTCAAGACGGGACTATTGTTGTATATTCGGTGGAGCGGATGCATCAAAGAGTTTGCAAGTTATGTGATTCAATCCGCCTTGCCATTCAATCACTTCGACAACCCTCGATTCACCGGGGTGGTTCAAAGGTGTCTTCAACCGCGATATACTCACGTAAGTCGTAATACTCTTAGAAGTAATTGTTTGAAAATATGGAAAAAGCTAAAATAATGGTAATAAAAGGTTTTGAAACATTAAATACAAATATAAACTTAACAACCGATGTTTGGTCGGTTCCTTATGGTTTGCCCGATTCATACCTTTGTGTTACCGCACATTGGTGTGATCCCAAATCGTGACAAATGATGAAGAGGGTTATTGCTTTTGACCAATTTCCTTATCCTCACACGGGTCAAAACTTATTTCATATGTTACAGGATGTTTTCAAAGGTATAATTTGGAAGAAAAAGTGTTTTCAATTGAATTTGATAATGCGAGTAATAATACAAACGCGGTGGGTAAACTAAAACTAAAATACAAAGCACCAATGAATGGTGACTTTTATCATAGTCGATGCGTTGCACACATTATAAATTTGGTTGTGCAAGTCGGACTAGAAGTCACCGAAGTAAAAAACGCCATAAGCTCTTATAGACAAATGTTAGCCGATATATTTTCAAATCACAAAAGTAGATACAAGGGATATATGGAAGTGTGTAAGGAAACGAATTCCATCTTTTTGGCCCTAATTGGGATGTTCCCACAAGATGTAATTCGACTTACAATATGCTTGTATGTGGTTTAAGCCAACAAGGTACTTTAACCTATTATCATGCCGAGTTAGTGCCTAAACATCGGGTTACACCATTTCCGCTTGAAAATTGGGATATTATTCAAAAACTAAGCCAATTGCTTAAAGTTTTTAAAACCGCAACAACTTTATTATCAGGTGTTTATTATCCAACTAGTCATTTAGTCCTTAAACAAATTGGTTTTATGGTAACAAAGTTGGACGATTTCGAACGTGAAGGTGGATTGTATTTTGAAATGGTAACGTCCATGAAAGAAAAAATGAGAAAATATTTTGCTACATTGTCACCTTTAATTACCGTTTTCACCGCATTAAACCCGCGTTTGAACAAAATTGAGGTGGAACACCTAATGCGAAAAATCTTTACAAAATTGGATATCGTTATTGACCCATTATATGCCGATAACGCCATAGCCGAATTTGATAAATCGGTTAAAGGGTTATTTGGGGTTTATTTGATAAATCTTTTAAAGGGTCATAACTCAGGACTTAACTTTCTACAGGAAAGAGCCGAAGTTCTGATACCATTCTGTAACGCCCCACTCTTACAAAGCGTACAAAATGATATCAAAAGAAACTTAAAGGCAAAAAGGGCGCTAATCTTATTCAAAGTCAAACAAGAGTCAAAAGACAAAGTTAACCGCATTCCTCAAAAGGTACTAATAAAACAAAAGATCAAAAGCACCAAAGCTTGAGAAAATCTAAGGCAAAGGTGCTAAGTCCACTTCAACTCTACACTCTTCCCTCGTTCCCAAAGCTCACTTAATCACCTGTCGTAAAATAAAGAAGAAAAATGAATACGAATGAGCCAAAGCCCAGTGAGCGGGTAAAAGAGACAAGAGTATAGTATGACATGCAAAGACTTATTTCAAATACAAACTTATTATCAAAACGAACTTATTTTCAAAGCAAAGTACAAATATATATACAAATCCCAAAGTATATAATACGACATATATTAAAATGTAAAAAAGGCTAAATTTCATAAAATAAGGCAAGAAGAGTCAAACAAATATGTAACAAATATCAATGAAATCACAGGGTAGCTACTCCACTAATCATTCATTTCGGTGCAAACGTTTGGTATGACACTATGATAAACGTCCACCATCAAACACACAAAATTCCTAGGATCGATCCATACGCCTCCTATAATAATGTCTAACAAAGAGCTCGTACCAACAATCGGGTAATCAAAAGGAGACGTCGTAGATATAGAAAAATACACCGCTACGGTCGATGTCACATTATCGGTGTCACAATAACGAGCCCATGGGACCTCTATGAATAGGTTACTCTTAGACATATTTTAAGAAACCGTTTTGACTGACTTATGTAATATAAATTTTTAAATACTTTTACAACTTTTCAAAGTGATAAATAGACATTCGAAATATATTTTAGAAAGCTATTTAAAAATGTACGCAACTATCTAAACTTAAAATTTTTATTAATATGGCTTTTTATTCGTTTAAAATTTACGTGTCTAACCCAACCGTTTGGCTAATTCTTGTCGTGAGTCACCATAACAAGATTGTCAAAGCTTTACGAATAACAAGTAAACGGAAACTTATCGGGACATGCAAAGCCACACGGAACGAGGGACAATCTATACGAATCACCGTACCAATCGCCACTCTCACACGTGTTCTTTACCGAGCTATTTCGGGACAAGTTTGGGGCTGTTTAGGGGCTGATTTCAGGTTGTTTCGGGACTGCTTACGGGCTGTTTCGGGGGACTAAAATGGGTTGTGGTGGGGGCTGAAATGGGACAACTTAGGGGCTGATTTGGGAGCGGTTTAAGGGCTGTTCGGGGACAGTTTAAGGGTTGTTCCGGTTGGGTTTTAAAGACACGGTTTTTACACAACTTACAAAGACCAACGTATTATGATTTCCCAATATACAAATATGATTTGCAGCTTCGTTAATACATCTAAAATAAGGGAATCATAACACACTTAAAGACTAACAAACAAAACAAGTTCACAAATAAGAATGTCATACCAATAATCTTTATACATAATTCAGACAAAGTTTTGAGAGGAAAGATGTTACCGAAATGATCCTAGTACCACCTAGAGTATCCGTACCTTATCTTCAATAACCACAATAGCAAAAACGAGAGAATCACCGAAAGAATACGATCACCGAATCAAATCTAACAAATACAAGGTATATGAGTACAAAACACATTTAGATAGGAAGTATGTAATACCCTTTAGTGTTAGATTTTATAATTATTACTAATACTTATATTGATATTTGATTAATATTAAAATACCAGTAAGGTTTCATAAGTAGAATATGATAACATAACTAAAAGATTCAATGGGAAAATATATCATATTATTCATTTTCTACCTCGCTTTACAAATTTTAGTAAATAAGATGTGTTAACGAAGTTAATTTATGAATCGTATAAAAATATATGTGTTTTGATACGAGTTTACTTTCGATTTAAACAAAAGTTTATTTCTTTTAAAATATTTGTCGTGTATATATATATATATATATATATATATATATATATATATATATATATATATATATATATATATATATATATATATATATATATATGTGAATGGTTCATGCGAGAACTCATTTTTTTGCGAGAACTGCGAGAACTCTCACAAAAAGTGTTAAATCACATTTCACTTTATTCATTCACATGCAAACTCTTTTGGAGATTAATAATCAAGTAAATATAAACGTAAAAAACTAAAAAAAATCATATAAAAT
Organism: Senecio squalidus; assembly: GCA_910822075.1. Classification (NCBI taxonomy): domain Eukaryota; kingdom Viridiplantae; phylum Streptophyta; class Magnoliopsida; order Asterales; family Asteraceae; genus Senecio; species Senecio squalidus. The sequence goes on along the minus strand of CAJVGC010000592.1, from coordinate 38,569,773 downwards.
AAGGTAAAAAATATTCGTTCATATATGAACTCATTTTTTGAAAAAAAAACGTTCACATGTGAACAATTCTAAATACGCGTGATTTCATACAATTTTTTTAATTTTTCATTTTTATTTTTACTAGATTTTTAACATTCAATAGTTTTTACATGTCAATAGACATAATTACATGTTAAATGACACTTTTTTTAAGAGTTCTCGCAGTTCTCGCAGAAATAAGAGTTCTCGTATGAATCAGTCCCTATATATATATATATATATATATATATATATATATATATATATATATATATATATATATATATATATATATATATATATATTGAATGGTTAATGCGAGAACTCAAAATTTTACGAGAACTAAATCTTGATGGTTGATAATTTGATCAATGGTCCAAATTCGTGATGGCAGACTTGTAATATACTAGAAGATTGAGAATCATTTTATTAGGATTAAAAGGGTATTAATGGTAATTTACATATATATTCCTAAAAACTCTCATTCTCTCTCTTTTTAAACCTAAACATCATACCCTAATTTAAAACCTATTCAAATTCTTTTCCTCTAATCGTCATTCTCCAACCTTAAAAATGGCATCACAATTAGGGGTGTCAAAAAAACCCGAACCCGATTAACCCGACCCGACCCGAATAAGCTTATTAGGGTCGGGTTAGTCGGGTCTAGAACCTACGATCGGGTTATTCGGGTCAACCCGATTAACCCGAAACTTAATTAGGGTCGGGTTGCGGGTCTTTTTAAGCCTCCTTATTCGGGTTCGGGTCAACCCGAATAACCCGAATAATACTTTTTTCTTTGTTTTACTCCGTTTACTAATAAGCTTAATATATTATACAACTCATTAATAAATTGATAAGTAAACGTCGATCCTTTCTTTAAATAAAAACCTATCATATGTTTCTTCTAAATTCAATTTCTTCGAAAACATACATTTTTTTTTTACAAAACACAATTTCGCATTAAAGGTTATTTTATATATTAAATGGTTGGACCTTTTTTTTTTATAAATGTTAATAGTCAAATAAATATTTGCAAAAGTAATGTATACACCTGATAGTGGCCAAAATATGTTACAAATTATTTCTCTTTGTGTTATCATTTTTAGCAATTTGTGTATATAATATCATTGCAACATTATATATTTTTATTTTATTTAATGTTCATTATAACTTTTGCAACATTCTAAAATTTATTTGGTCGATATTGTTGTGCCTCTTAAGAAATTACTTATTAGAATTTGTTTTGTTTATTAATCTAAGAACCAATAGCTATCTACTAATTTGGACAAGTTAATTTGCATTTTGTTTTCATCCAACCCGAACCCGAATAGACCCGACCCGAATAAACCCGAACCCGAATAGACCCGAACCCGAAAACCCGAACCTTATTAGGGTCGGGTTGCGGGTCATGTTTTGAATTTTGAAAACCCGATTAGACCCGACCCGATTAAGCTTATTCGGGTCGGGTTAACCCGATTAACACCCCTAATCACAATCCACCCAAAAATATGCAGGTTCGTTTTTTCTATTTTATATATTATTTTTTATTATATTTAAACCAACACTTTTACTTTGTAAAAGAGTATTTTTCCTTGTCACTTATTAATTAATGGATACATATTTTAAGTTTTATTATTTTTGAGTGATGCTATATGAATTTGACAAAATAATATTTTTTTCATTAATTAAAAATAAAAATAAATTACTGTCACATATTTTCAAAGGTCATGTTTATTTTACGGTTTTATTTTTTATGGAACTAACAATTTAATAATTTTTTGTTTCATTTGTTTAATATTAAGTCAATCGCTAGTTTATAGTGTTTTTATTATTTATTGGTATTATTTAAGATTTTATTATAATTTTTACATGTTGTACTCTTTTTGTTTGTATATTTCTATTAAAGTTTAAAAAAATTTGTTCATGGGTTTTGGTATTCTTGTTCTTACAATTTAAGTTTTGTAGTTTAAAGTTTTTATTAATTATAATTTATATTTTGAAGACTGTTAAAAATTATATTTAATTCCATATATCATATTTAATGTTTTAATTTTGTAATTTTACGTTATCAAAGTGAAGATTCTCAAAACAAAACAATTAAGATTGGGATGATGAACACGATGATGTAAAACAAAAATCATATACAGTTTGCGTGATGAGTTAATGGAAAAGAGGAAAAAAATATGTTCACTTGTAAACATGGAGTGTGTATTAATGAACGTCACTAAATTTTTACTAAATTTGGTGTAGCATTGTTTTTAGTTTTGTTAATAAAGAAGAAGGTCACATGTACACCTAATGGTTTCTGATGAAGAAGAATAACCCAATTTTTTCTACATGTTCATATGAGAACATTGACTTCGCCTTTTTATTTTGAAAAGTTATGATCATTTAAGTTGTTCAATTGTGAACACCTATATGTGTATATATGAACAAATCTAATTGTTGGTCGAGAAAAGAGAATCTTGGTGCTTGTTTATATTGTTCATTTCATTTATTGGTATTTTACTATTAAAAAATCCAGGATGTTCTCATTTTTATTTGAATTTTATTCAGTTTTATATTGTTCGTTCCTAAATACGTTAAACTAAAAATTGACAATTTGTTCATTGATGAACATTTCAAAATATAACTCTTGACAGCTACACCTAGTAAATTGACATCAAACTTATTAGATTTTTTTACGAAAATATGTTAGGTTGTGTGTTAACAAAAGAACTGATAGTAATATTTTTTAAATAAAATATAAACTAGAAAAAAATAAATAAGTTGAAGTAACGGATGAAAGAAAAAGTTAAAAACTTAAAAAGCCAGACAAAAAATCAAAAATTAGTAAATTACTAGTTTACCCTTTTTAATTTAAAAAAAATATTTAATATGAGAAAATAAATGAGTGGCTAAGAAAATAAGTTCTCGCAGTTCTCGCAAAATTTTGATTTCTCGCATTTACCAGTCCCTATATATATATATATATATATATATATATATATATATATATCTTTACTAATATATAAAACATTTTCACTTTCTACTAAAATTTTAAATTTTTATGTAAAGTATAATTAGTAATATACCCCTTGATAAATATAACATATAAACTAATCTTAATTTCCTTTAATTAATTATATTACTAATTTCATTAAAAAAAAAGTATACCTATATAAAATAAAGGCAATTTAAATTAATTGATATTAAATTTGTATTTATGTAACCATTACTTTTTAACTTTAAACGTTATTTGATGGAGTAAATATCAAATATTTGATTTATAATCTAAATTTTATAAACTTAGTGGATAGTGTTGTGGTTCGTGTTGCTCTATAATTCTAGCAAGATAGTTATCATCAGAAGTTCATATTCTTCAATTGATCACCGATAAGTCTTAATACCAATAAGCTGAGTAGTATTACATTTGATACTTTTAAGGTTAATAGACCTTTTTATCATATTGATTATCCTTCATTATAACATTCGAAATTATGGGTTACCTAATGGATTCATGGAAACCCACTGAATTTGAATGTCTTCGGCTTGAAAAGCAGAACAATAAACGATTAGAAAACGTATTGTCTGAATGGATTTTTAATTTGTTGCATCGTTGAAAAATAAATTAGATTTTGTTTATAGAAAATATGGGTTTATACGGAAATACTATTCAGGAAATATTTATAATTCTCTTTTTGACCGAACGTGAAATTATTAGACGTCACCTATTAAAAAAACAAAAAGACCTGAAAATTAGACTTTTGTTATGTTCACAAATGAGCTTAATCTTCAAATGAGTCGAATTACCCAAATGGGTTGAATGATCCGAACGTAAAATATTATGCGGGGTGTTTGTTTTACGAAATCTAGAAAAATTGAGTGAATTTGAATTGAATTTCGTTTCCATAACATGTGTGTTTGAAGTTTATGACGGAATTTAAATCCGTTGGAATCTAAATTTTTCTTTACTTACAAATTTGAGATTCCTTAGGGTTGTGGAGAAAAATTGAGAAAATCGATCATACGACATAATAATTACTATCGCTGAATGGTCGAAAAATAAATTGTTATCACAACATTCTTTTTATATTGCCCGAAGGGCCGAACTTTATACTATTACACTCCACATATATGTAACGATACAAATGATAAGTTACCATAAATCACCCGTAAGTTATTGAATATAATTTTTTTCATCCGCTGCATCGCGCGGATACCATACTAGTATATATATATATATTTTGTTGATTCTTTAAACATGATAATAGATGAGATAATAGATAGATGAGATAAATAATCTAACCTTGAACAACAATTAATTTTGTTAGACTTGCTTCTTCAACACCAATACACAATTAATTTTGTTAGACTTGCTCCTTCAACACCAATACTTTTTCTCTGACTTAATTGTTGATTGTTAATGATATGATTTTGACAAAAGGAAAGAATAGCATGGGATCATTCACAATAGTCTTATGCCCACGTTTGAAGGTAACGTCCCAAGTGTTAATTTACTTAATTTACTAGACATTAGTAGAGAAAAGATCATTTAAGACCATATAATGAACTAAGACAAAAAGACCTATTTTGGATCATTGGATCAAGATGATCAATGGTCTAGATTTCACTATCCAAATTAACTTAAAGTTATACAAAATTAGACACGGAGGGGTATCTTGGTAATTTCACAACTTTCTATTTTTTCCTCCCTGATTCTTTTCTCTCATTTCTCATCTGATTTTTTTCTCTCTCTAACAAACACACTCTCCAGAAATTTCAAACGGTGCTAAAATTCATCTCCAAAAAATCCTATCAGTTTTGTATTCACTGTTATAATCAATTCCGGAATCAGAATTCACGTTTTCGTCACCGGCGATCATTTTACGGTAACCTAATTTTAGTTTAATTCTTCGATTACACGCAATTGGTTTAATTTTAGAGCTGAATTGATGTGGTTTGATTGTAGATTGAGGATTGGAAATTTCGATTGAGTTTAATTGATTCTAAAACCCTAATTTTGAGAATTAGGCATGTGTGTGGTATGTATGTAGTATTTGATTAAATAATTGATGTGATTTTGTTTTAGTTTTAATGTAGCTGTTATATTCGTATAATTTGTAGCGATTTTGAAGTCGAAAACGTGAAAGTGTATAGTAACTTAGTATTCGCTGATAAATTTCTGTTAATGTTATACTAGACAACTACGTAAACTACTAGCTTTTCGGTAACCGATGGATTACATAGGACTCGATGCTTTTCGGTTCTCCATTTCTTGGCCTCGAGTGCTGCCTAGTAAGTTTGCTTGTGCTCCTTTTAAAACATAGCACTCGATATTAACTGATTCTTCATTTCTTGGCCTCAGTATATACAAAACAACACATTACACAATATGCCAGCTTAATTTCTTTAACTTGTGTCACATTAACAGCGTCTTTTGAATCATTTTGATTTATATGATATGATCAGATGGAAAGCTAAGCTGAGGTGTAAACTAAGAGGGGATCGCTTTCTACAATAATCTCATTAATGAACTTCTCTCGAAAGGTATCAAACCGTTTGTCACAATCTATCATTGGGATCTTCCTCAAGCTCTACAAGATGAGTATGGTGGCTTTTTACACCCTCATATTAGGTAATACTTGAGCTCTAAAATATTGAATATACATGTAAGTATGTAACTATATATATACACTAGCAGCATTACTAGAATAAAAAAAATATTACCTAAGCAATTCCGGACAGCCAATTCTGTCATTAATCCGTCCCTAAGGTTATATAGATGTCTCGATCCATTAACAGAAAATTTTGAAGAGGACTAAGTAACTAGCTTACATTCACTTGATATTCTTGTAGGAAGGATTTTCAAGAGTTTGCGGAATTGTGTTTCAAGGAGTTTGGGGACCGAGTAAAGCATTGGATTACATTGAACGAGCCATATATATTTATTCTTAATGGTTACGAATCAGACCTCTTGCACCTGGGAGATGTTCTTCTTGGATGAACAATAGTTGCCCTGCAGGGGACTCCTCCATCGAGCCTTATATCGTTGCACATAACATGCTTCTTTGTCATGCACTTTCGGTTAAACTCTATAGGGAAAAGTACCAGGTAATAATTCCATAATATTATGTGAAAAAAATAAGTTTTTCGTTGAATAAATCCCTAAGGATTTGGTCCCTTTGTGTGTAGGCTTTGCAAAAGGGTGTAATAGGTATAACATTAGTATCGCACTAGTTTGTACCATATTCGCCTAGCGAAGAAAATAAAATAGCAGCTCAACGAGCACTTGATTTCATGTTAGGATTGTAAGTTTTATGTTTGATGCAAGTTTTTCGTCCCACAACTACTAAATAGGACAATTATAATTAAGGCGTTTTTTTGTTGTTAATGGCAGGTTTATGGATCCTTTGGCTTTTGGTGAGTACCCGCAAAGCATTCGTAAGTTGGTACCAAAGAGGTTACATACTTACATGTAAGTTGATACTTACATGTTAATGGCAGGTTTATGGATCCTTAATAACAAGTGATCTCAACCCGACCCGTTTGACCCGTATGAAATATCAACATGTCCATTTTGATTCTAGCTTTCACCATCATATCACTCTTTTCTACTTCTATAAATACTTTCTGTGTTTGTTTGTTCCCAGAAATCATCTCTATTTTCTAACTCTCAAACGTGTGCACACAAAAACGCGCATACACTGGATTTTAAGTGAGAATAGACAGTGTGGAGATCAGTGGCACTCCGAATGTGCACCATGGAGTCACATTAAGCATAGAAAAAGAAGATGCGAAAGATAAAACACCTTCATCTCCTTTCAGTCTTCGGTTCTCACAAAAGGTTATATTCTTAAATTTTATCTTATAGTTCGTTCTTTAAAAATCGTTTTTCATGATTGTTTTTGGTTTGAACTTTTGGCAGTTGATCACGGAGTTGCTTGCAACATACTTCTTGGTATTTGCTGGTTGTGGAGTGATCATGGTGGACATCGACAAGAACAATATGTTGGTTCAGCCAGGAATCGCCATTGTCTGGGGAGCTGCCGTTATGGTGATGGTTTACGCTGTTGGTCATGTCTCTGGTGCACATATAAACCCTGCGGTCACTATTGCTTTCGCTTCTTGCAGAAAGTTTCCTTGGAAAGAGGTGCTTATAAATTTATGATTATAATTCTTTTACTATCTAGATCTTGATTTTTTGGTATCAATGTTTGTTTAGGTGCCCGGATATGTGATTGCCCAAATCCTTGCAGCAACTCTAGCGAGTGGAACCCTACGACTAATATTAAGTGGGAAACATGATCATTTCGTTGGAAACGCCCCTCCCGGGTCAGACCTTCAATCTTTGGTGATGGAAACTATTATCACATTCTATCTAATGTTTGTTATCTCCGCTGTTGCCACAGATGACCGAGCCGTGAGTATAGTTTTCTCAAATTTACCTTATTCCCATTTTTTTTGCTTTTTCTCCAGTTTATGTGCTTATTTTCTAGTTTTAAGTCATAATTAGCTAAAAAGTTAAAAAAAAATAAGCCGAAAATGGATCAACATTAATAATTATACATTTATACGCATTCGCTTAATACAGAGTGGACAACTAGCCGGGGTTGCAATTGGATCAACGGTTCTACTTAATGCCATGTTCGCAGGGTATGAACTAAATACAATTTTGTATAGGATATTTCATTAGCGGTTAATAAAATAAAATTATGTTTCTAAGATGTGCATTTTTATAACAGACCGATATGTGGGGCATCAATGAATCCAGCAAGAAGCATAGGACCAGCGATCGTGTGGAACGAGTACAAAGGATTATGGGTTTACATTTTGGGACCCATAGTTGGAGCCGCAGGTGGGGCATTGGCGTATAACTCCCTAAGGGTAACCGATAAGGGGGCATCTCAACAATGATATACGGAGTTATATGTCTGTTTGAATCTACGGTGCTGTTAGCATGAGACACAAGTATGTGTAAAACAAATAAGTATCTGTTAACACTACTTTCGATAACAAGAATGTTTTATTTGATTGTACAATGAATTGTTAACTTTATAGTAGATCAGAGTTAATATAGATGAGTCCGAGGTAAATTATTTTGAACATCTATATAAAGTTCAGTAACTAAACAATATCGAGTACAAATCAAGTAATAGGAATATCATATATGATATACCTATTTCATGTAATAGGTATATCATATATGATATGGTTATGTTATTTGATACATATCATATATGATATAACTATCATATTACTTTTAAATAGGTATATATCATATATGCTTTTAATATCATATATGATATACCTGTTTTCAAGTAAAAGGTATATCATAAAGGTATATCATATATGATATACCTGTTTTCAAATAATAGGTATATCATATATGATACACCTGTTTTAGGTATATCATATATGATATACCTGTTTTAGGTATATCAGATGTGATATACCTATTTTCAAGTAATAGGTATATCATATATGATATACCTGTTTTCAAGTAATAGGTATAACATGATGTTTGTCCTATCATATATGATATCCGTATCATATATGATATACCTGTTTTCAAGTAAAAGGTATATCATATATGATATGGTTATGTTATTTGATACATATCATATATGATAGTTATGATATGGTTATTTTATTTGATACATATCATATATGATATAACTGTCATATTACTTTGAAATAGGTATATATCATATATGCTTATAATATCATATATGATATACCTGTTTTCAAGTAATAGGTACAAGCCTCACCGGTTCAATCCCTATTACTTGGAATAGGTATATCATATATGATATTTGACATATTTTTTACTTTATAATCAACTTCAAAAAATTAAAATACCAGATTCATTATCATATATGATATACCAGACCCATTATCATATATGATATTTGACATAATTTTTACTTTATAATCAACTTCAAAAAATTAAATTACTAGACCCATTATCATATATGATATATCATACTCATTATCATATATGATATATGATATACCATACTCATTATCATATATGATATTTGACATAATTTTTATTTTATAATCAACTTCAAAAAATTCAAAAAATTTAAAGTACTAGATCCATTATCATATATGATATACCATACTCATTATCATATATGATATTTGACATAATTTTTACTTTATAATCAACTTTAAAAAATTAAATAACCAGATCAATTATCATATATGATATACCATACTCATTATCATATATGATATTTGACATAATTTTTACTTTATAATCAACTTAAAAAAATTAAAATATATGATACATGATATTTCTTATGATATGCCTATTACATGTGCAAGGCATATCATATATGATATACATATTATATGTATTGTACATGTTACATGCAATAACATTATCATATATGATATGATTATGATATGTGATATTCCTATCATATATGATATTCATATCATATATGATATGCTTATGATAAGTCTATTACATGTGCAAGCCATATCATATATGATATAATTTTATGATATACCTTTTACATGTGGAAGTCATATCATATATGATATGTGACATATCATATATGATAACAATATCAATATGCCTATGATATACCTATCACATTTTTTATGTACATGTTACATGTAATAAGCCTATCATACATGATATGGCTATGATATTTGATATATTATATGCCTATCATATATGATATTCATATGATATGCCTATTTACATGGGCAAAGGCATATCATATATGATATGTCCTATGATATACCTATTACATATGCAAGGCATATCATACATGATATACATATTATATCTATTGTACATGTTACATGCAATAGCATTATCATATATGATATGTTTATAATATGTGATATGCCTATCATATATTATATTCCTATCATATATGATATGCTTATGGTATGCCTATTACATGTGCAAGGCATATCATATATGATATAATTTTATGATATACCTGTTACATGTGGAAGTCATATCATATATGATATGTGACATATCATATATGATAACAATATCAATATGCCTATGATATATGATATAATTTTATGATATACCTGTTACTCAGTAGTGGGTTATTTGTATTGGCTGGATCTTTCTTTGCTATAGCCGTAGTCTAACTCCTTTTGTTAAAGATGAACACATTTGTATTACTAGAAAATTTTCAATAATGTCTAACATATGATACAAAAATGAAGCTGACAAAAGATATAAAACAAAATAAACTTCAAAGTTTACTAAACAAAACATGAAAACAAAGTACTAAATAAAAAGAATATTCAAGTATCAAATTCTTAATTACAAACATGTATAGGCATAAAATTGAATTCTACTATTGAAGCATGTTGTTATCGGCAGATTGTTTTTTCTTGGCAGATTCTTCTTTTTTCTCGGGACATTCTCTTTTCTTGGCAGATTCTATTTTCTCGGCAGCTAGCTTGTTCAGAAGAGCTTGCTTTTCCTCACCATATATCTTACACGTCCAAAACGTAGAAGTAACTCTTTATGTCCCTTATGAAGCAAATGCATATAAAATATTTTTCTTCAGGGTGAACTCATCGATCTTCAATGGGCTAATTGACTGCATATCACAACGTGATTACGTATATATAGATTTCTATGAACCAGAAAAGAGCATATATGCTAATGATAATGATTATGTAGATAGGTCAATGGCTTCTTACCTTGGAAAGTATACGTTCGAGACGTTGGATTTCGTTCTTTGCATATTCTGCACCTTTAGCCATACAAATGTTGGCAATTTTGATGTATATTTTCACATATCTGAGTCCAATATATAAACTCAAACATGAGAAAGAGATTAATTAATACACACTAGTGACGGAAAAAAGAAGAGATCATGAATATGACAATAACCTTGAAGAGGAACCATCGAGATTTCCAGCTTCCGCCTCAATCTTGGCGTATACTTGTTTCTTATCATCACCACGAGCACTCATGAACTCCTTCACCAAGTTATCCAATGCCTCAACTACCCCAACCTGTTTTCAGCAGTTATAAAAAACTACTGGATTCAATGTATACAATTTCGACTATGGACTGTTCAATCTTGGTTATGGCTTATCTGATTATCTCAAATGTGTTTAGCTCAAACGACATTGCTGGGTCAAATGGGTCAGATATCTCAAAGGCGGTTAGCTAAAAAAAAATTAAATGGACAACCCCTACAACTATTTGTGCATCAACCCGACACGAATTAGAAATAAAACCCGTTCGGACTTCTTACCCAACCGGGCCTGTTTAAATTTAAGATTTGAGGTAAGGAAGCACTGTATGTGGGTGTAAGTTGTCCTTTTCCATCACGGCTAGTACTACACTTCGTATTGATAAAGTTCACAAGACTATCTGAATCAAACCCGCCTTCATAATCTTCACCAGCGTTATTATCCTTCGAGAACAACTTTAATGTTGGAAAACCAAGTATACCATACCTGCATTGCATACACCATTCTTTAACTTAAACCACCTTCCAAATAAGTAGAGAAAACGTATACGTATATTAATTGCTGTCATTTTGGTTATTATTTTAAGAACATAAATCTGATCATTAGGAAGATAAGATGACTATATGCATTTTTTTACCTGTCTCCGATATCTTTATATTTTTGAGCATCAATATTGGCAATGACTACATCATCCTCGTTTTAAACGCAGATGCAAGACTTTCGTAAGTCTGCACCAAACAGAATAGATAAGAAAAATAGATTTCTAAAACCAAGCTTCCATTTTGCATTATAAATCAAAGAGAAGAGTCACATACCAGAGCAAGGTCATTGCAATGACCGCACCTGAAAAATAAGACGAGATTGTGAATGCAAAATAAAAATGGAGCCCTGAGTAAAAGTGTCTTAAATTTATACTACAATGCGGGGTAAATAATTACTCCTAAAAATCCATTTTGTTGCAGTTGTATAAACCTCAGATAATCCAGAAATAGAATCTAATTATCCATAAACCAATATTTGATTATCGCAATTTAAAGTAGCAATACTCAGGTAATCCAATGCAAACACTACATAATTCATTTAATAATAAGTAAATGAAAAGACTTACCAGGGTGCATAGGATTCGACAAACACATTCTTTGTTTTATCCATTACAATATCGTCAAAGTTGTCTGAATTTAGTACCACCACATTTGTGGGAGTTGCACCTATCTTTATATTAGTCCCTGAAAATGAATGACTGCTACATTCAAATATAAAAGGAAAGCCATAAAGAAGTATAAAAATACGCAATATTAGATAAAGAAGTGATTTACCTGCTTGACTATTTATATACTCGGCAAACGCATCAGCAATGCGGTCACCATCATATATGTTGAAAGCAAATTTCAGTATTTAGACATATAGTTTAATTGTGTTTTTTATTTTATAACATAAAGTTTGAGAAAGAATAGAGACAAAATTCGACCGTTTCAAAGAAAATATTACTCACGCTTTAGGGTCCAACGATCCTTTAGGAAATCATTTGATGGTGGGGTAACTCGTAACCTTATATTTTGTGCAAACACTCTTATGATCATCACAGTCCACCTTCAACATATGATAAGAATTGTATTTAGTAAACCGACACAGCTTTGCTATCAACAATATGATTTCTCGGTTTAATTTATGCTTACAACCAAAATTTCACAAAACATATATCACTGAATTAACAACTCTCACTTATCGTTCCTATCGAAGATGCAACTTTCGTAAGCAAAACATCCACTACCATTCTACAACTATTATATACTAATTGAATGTGATATTACTAAACATGTGGTTCTAATTATACCTTTGGGAGATAGGAAAGTAATCGCGAATGTGATTCCGATCCAGACGTAAGAGCGAAACTAAGAAACAAAGAAACAACACAAGGGTTTAGCTTCCTCCTTGACACAATTGTTAACCGAACAGCTTTCGAAATCAGTCGAACTTCACGAGCATAAGATCCAGTCTCAATCAATGCAGCAATTTCCTTCAAATCTAACAAAATCAATTTCAAATCGTTTATGTACATGAATCAACATATATTTGAATAAATTCACAACATGGATTATTACTGTGTAGAGTAGAAGATGAAATTGAATCAGAATCTTTCATCTCGATATCTTGAATCGTCATTTTTGCTTATACAACAAAGATCAACTCATTTTTACGAAGGTAATCGCTATTCATTCGCCGTTAACGAGATCTAGATATTTTTGTTATTTTGTTAAAGGACGAAAATGCCCTTCAGTACAAAATTTTGTTTTAATTTCAACCCTTAGATTTTTTCTTGAATGGCTGAGATTAGGTCTTTAGGTCTTAAATATTTATTATGTCTTTCTTGAACCCACCCCTTATTATCCTTATTATAATTAAGTATATTATTTATTATATTAATCATCTTGAAAGTAACGTCTTTTCATTTCATACATGATATAATATATTGATCAGTCTTATTATATGTTGTAGTTTTATTAATCCAAATTCAAATGTATTATACCATTAATTTTAATCAAATTAATAAGTATACTTTATCATTTATATCAATACTTTGTTACTTACAAATATTATAATTTAGGGTATTACAAAAACCCCATCAAATGTTGGTGAATCAAGTTATTCTATGGTGTCGATCTATGAAACCTATACTAGCATGGACCCTGAAATTGACTTGTTTAACAATTTGAAACGAGAAACACTTAAACGTGCTAGGGGTGATGGGGATGACCAAACAAATACCGAATATGATAGGTATACAGGAACCGATTTTTTAGCCACTATCACTACAAGAAAAAAGGCTTTTAGAGACAAAACACGTTTGGTCACTAACAGTTGAAAAATTCAGTCACTAAGGAGTTTAGTGACCAAAATAAAAGTCGTCACTTTTGGTCACTAAAGGTCCGTGGCTAATTTTATTAGTGACCAAAAACATAACTTGTCTCTAATTAGTGACGAAAACAAAGTGGTCACTATATATGTGACGACAAAAAAGTGGTCACTAATTTGGTCTCTAAACAAGTGAAAGTGGTCACTATTATGCTCCATTAACGGAGTTAACGGCTCCGTTAACTCTAATTTGTGACCAAATATGTTGGTGTCTAATGTTAGAGACCAAAAAATAGTGGTCACTAACTACTTTAATACAACAAAAAAAATCAATATTTTTATACAATAAACCAAAATCTGGTAATTGCAGCAATTAAATATAAATAATAAATTCATTCGAAGCAATTAAAACCGCCTATCCACATGAAACAACGTTCGACCAGTCACCAATGCAAACAACTTTAGAAGTAGCAATTGAAAAACGGAATAAGCTATACATTTACCGAAATCATATAGTTTAACCACATTAGTCAAAGCCAGCACCAGTCCAACTAGATCCTCTGGGTACAGTTCCTATTCCTCTACCTCTTCCTTGCATTGCGTTTTTCTTTTTTCCGTTCCCGTCTACTTGTGCACTTGTCTTTTGATTATTACTCTCGTTCGAAACTTTCTTCGATGATTCAGTAGGAGGTTCCACAGAATTAGGAACTGATACATCCGGACTTGGGGTAGTCGATGCAGGTACCACCGGACTCTCGGCCTGCAAGAAACCATATGATTAGGTGGAACATTATACTTATATTCCCATAAAGAGTGTAAACTAAAGAAGGCTTACAGTTGCTATAAATGCAGATGATCGTCTTGGATTCAAAGCCTCTAACCGTCTTTTAAGTTCCTCTAGTCTAGCAAATTGAGAGCTACTGCTTTCTTGCACCTGTAGAAGATAAGTGAGTAAATGGGAAAATATAAGTTGCATTTGAAAGAGAAAACTGTATAGAGTACCAGATTATTCAAGTCGTCACATAGTTTCTGTTTGATTGCTTCTTAGTCCTTGACAGCTTGTGATGCAGCTTCCAAAGCCTGCAACAAATGAAAAAATTTATTTGATCATAGGCTCGATAATTAAAAAACGAGTTAGTAAAACTTGTAAGACAGAGAGACCTTCTTTGCATCTTCTTTTAACTTGGCTAAACGAATCCTCTCTGTTGACAATTCAATTTTCTTCCTCATATGTTCAAGTGCTACAAGATGTAATAAACGTAAATGAGAGAAAAGTAATACTAGTAAGCAAACCCAAACAACCATACCCAGGTTTGTACTTTGTATTGCTCACCTGAATCTTAATTTTAGTTCTTAGCCCATCAATATACTCTTTGGATCCATGCTGTTCCAAAGAAGACAATTGCTTCTCGTTAGCTATAGCCAGCTGCTGCTCAAGCAGCATGATTCTCTCATGCAGTTCTCTATTTTCTGCACACTACAATAAATAAAGAAAAAAATTGGCTGTCTAGAGAGGCAAAATGCAAAGTCGTGCATACTAGTTGAAATCTACCAGATTGCTAGAGCAATAAAGGGAATGTGTTGATGGCATAATAATTTGAAATAACAGTTTTCTTTATTACAAATGCGTAATTAACTGTATTCCACCAAATGCAATAGCAAAAGGGACGTGATTTCGAGTAAATACCTTTTTGTGCCATTCTTCCTGGAGAATACGATTATCTGCTGAAACGATCTGCAAAAATAGACAACATTTGAGGGAAATCGGCAATTAAACCATAAGTTAGCTTATAATGCCAGTACATGTTACACAACTAGTGCCAAATATATAAATTACTTTCAGTTAAGTTAAAAAATATATCCTTACTCGTTAGTCAAGACTGTAGCTTCATCGTAATTTAACCTTCTCCGTTTTACCCTTGGTTCCTCAGCTACTGGAGCCTGCTCAGTTACTGGTGTCTGCTCAGTTACTGGAGGCTGCTCTGTCACTAATGTCTGTGCAGCGGGTGGTGGAGTTGGTGCTAGCTCAACCCGTGGTGAAGATCGTGGTAACTCAGACTGTGGTGACGATGGTGGTAGCTCTGCACACCAAATGAACCACAATATGTAACCATTTTCTTTTCAAGGCCATGATTTGAGTTACTTTAAACGTTCACACAAATAAATAGCTAAAAAAACTGGGAAACTGGGTGAAACAGGCCAAAGGTCACCAGAAGTGTATAATCCACTAAATAACCACACTCACCGTTTGTGTCCAAGTTAAGTTGAACAGGTAATGGTTCAGAACAAGCAGCATGTGGCGAGGTTTGCCTAGTTGGGGAAGAGGGTCCATCATTAACCACAAATTCATCCATTTTTAATGAATCGATATTTTTTCCTTCCAATATCTCCTTCAATAAATCTAGGTCTGGTTCCATAGTGTCAGGAAGAAATGGGTTAGTCCTAAGACGTCCGTGTTCTAAAGAGGGTACATTATCCTCATTAAATCCATTAGGATTAGGATCTTGAACACCAACAATTGTTGGCGTTGGAGTATGAAGACTGCAATTCAAGAACACGATTCAATTATCAATTTCCACAAAATTAACTAAAATTGAAAAGTAATATTTAAAACAAGCCTACTTTTGTTCCTCGTGCAGAGTACCTGTTGCTGAATGCATATTATCCGTGGCATCCTAAAATAATAGCAAAAGTCGATATTAATTTCACCAAAATTACTAAATCATCAACCAACTAAACAAATCAACCGCTAGACATACCTCACCAACAGAAATCATAATATATCCTGCAGGAGGAGTTTGATCTTGATTTTTTGAAGAACTGGCCCGACTACCATCAGGGGACCTATAGATTATAACAAAAACCCCGCCACAAATCAATCAAAACTAGTGTACTACATGAATTAACTACATTGTAAATAATAAAAAGGGAAAAGTGTGATATATAATATAAATACCCATTCGAGATATAGTAATGATCATGATCATCATCATCGATATCCATCAAATCAAGTGCAAAATTCTCAGGCAAAGTAATCATTTCAAATGTTGCTTGATTTGCAAAATTCTCAGGCAAAGTAATCATTTCAAAATTCTCAGGCAAAGTAATCATTGTCTGATTTAGGAAAATGATTTTGTCATGCGGACACAACTATCAGCCAGTGAACACGTGTGATTTTCATGCCTGATGATTACAGAAGTTATAGGAGCAAGCACTATGAATCAATCTACGGAGGCATCACCATACTTGCCAAGTTTCGTCCAATGAACATATAATGCAGGGTACCAGACAGTGGGTTCAGTCCAACTTTAATCAATTTACATGAAAACCGGTTAATTTGCGATACATTTATTTCAATTGTATATGGGCAAAACTATATAACTTAGAGAAAAGAAACGGGTCCAACAGGGTAAAGGTCAATCGGAGGTCCCATGGTATACTAAATGTAAGTGTTTACAACTACCTAAATTGCTTAGCTTAATAGCAAGCTATCAGAAAGCCTAAAAATAGATAGAAATAAAAGGTATCGTAAAACGTACTGTTAGCAGCTTTATACCACTGGCAGAACGACTAATGACTTCACCCGCTTGACTTGATTCTGTAATAGTGCTACCCTCTGCTGATAAATTGCCGGAAATCAAATCATTCTGCATGTCACTGTTCAAGAGCAGAGAAGCATTCTGAAACAGCAGCATCAACAAGAAGGATCGTCAAGCTCAAGTTTCATAACTCAAAATGCAGTATGCACAGGTTTGTTGAAGGTTCAGATGAAATAATGAAATAATTAGAGTACAAAAAGAACTTGAGATAAATTCCACTCATAAACTTGGTACAACAATATATTATAAAAATTACGTTTCATACTGTGAACCTCATTAATAAAAGGGAACATGAGATGCTCTTCCCTCACTGAGTTTTCCAATAACCTGTAAGTCCAGTCCATAATACATTATCAATTCTAATTCATATTATTACATCAACAGATATACTTATCACCCAAATCAACAAAGAATAATGTGAAAAAATTACCATAATCTTCATGTAAAGTAGGAATGTGGCGAATGTTGATCATGAATCTCTGGAAATTATTGTCCATAATCAGTGGGTGTAAAATAGGATACTTCGAACGGACTTAGGCAATTACTACTAGCCTGATTTTCTATAATAAACTAATATGCATATAATATAAGGTATTGAATCAAGCTATGAAAGCATATAACGTAAGGTATCGAACATAACATGAAACCTTAGATTTCACAATCTGTTTGCAATAGAACCACTTACACTTCAAAAACTGAAGATTAATCACGCTACAATAAACATGAATCTCATGAATCGATCAATTGATGTAGGTTTTACAGGTCATGAAACAATTAATTTCAACATTCTATACACAAATGAATCACCAATTATTCAAAAAAATTGATTAAATGTACGTAAAATGACCTATTTTACAGCTAGGGTTTGTTCATCGTGAAATTTGAATTGAAATTAACGATTACCTAATAAGCGAGGAATCGTCGACGAAGTGAGAGTAAAGTGAGAGTATCGCCGGTGAGGTGAGTATCTCCGGTGAAGTGAGAGTTTCGCCGGTAATGGAACTTCCATGGTGAAGTGAGAGTATCGCCGGCAATGGAGCTTGGTTAGGTTTGCTCTCGATTCAATTCGTATTCTCCTGATTATGAAGCCTCAGTTAAGATTCAACCCAATTTAAAGAAATGACAACACAGGTCCTTATATTTTATTTAGCTTCCTAATATTAAAAGAAAAGATATATTAAAGATCATAATAATTTGATGTCTAAGATGCCAAAACAAAATAATGACCAACATTGGTGTCTAAATTACAAGTCAAAAACACTTTACAAGTTAAACACTACTTATAGTGACCACTTCTTTAGTCACTAACTAATGACCACTACTTTTTCGTCATTAGTATTAATCATTTGATTAACGAAATTATTTTTCTGATATGTATATTATGGATTAGTGACCATATTGACTATATAGTATTGGTCACTATATGAACATTAATCATCAAAATAAAGACTTTAAATATGAAGACTTTTTCGTCCTTCATGTTTAAAACTATTATCAATTTAGATCTGTAGTAAAAATAAAAACTTTAAATATATCATAGTTTTAAAACAAGGACATACTAATAATTAAATATTTTCATAATACTATTAACATACTCTCAACTCAATGAACTCAATACATCTAGTTTTTTTTAACTTAACAATCATCTTTTAATGACCACAATATTTGGTCCCTAACTATCCAATTCAGTGACGACTATTTTTTTGGTCACTAAAATCCCACGTAGTGACCATGTTTTTGGTCACTAAATTTTTTCAACTCACTTATTTTACCTAACTCAATGAATATATGTAGTGACTATCATATTTTGGTCTCTAACCAACTATTTAGTGACCACTTTTCGTATTAGTCACTGTTTTTGGAATATTGATCAAAATTAGTGACGACATATTTTATGGTAACTAAATCATCCATTTAGTGACGAAATGTGGGTCGTCACTAAAAAAAAGTCGTCACTAAAGGTCTTTTTTCTTGTAGTGTATGGGAGTCGAAGAATTCTCCAACTTTGAGGTTTTGCTTGGTGGAGAGCACATGAATCTCAATTTCCCGTTCTAGCCGCCATGGCCAAAGATCTACCAACCGTCCAAGCTTCTTAGGTAGCTTCGGAATCCGCTTTTTCTCTTAGTGGTAGGGTATTATCTTTACGAAGAACAAGACTCACATCGGCGACATTGGAGATGTGCATTTGCTTGAAGGATAACTTAGACCCGACCGAACGTACACAAGAACACCAAAATCTTGAAGGTGAACTAGAATATGAAGGCAAAGTACTCAATATCGAGGTGGAACAAAGAGTTGCAATATCACTTTCCGATGAAAAAATTGCTATCGATGAAGCTTCCCGAGCATCTAGCTCCGAAGATGAACCCGTTGAAGATGACTTTATTGAAGTAGACGAAGATTAAGAATGAAGAAATCAATTTCAAATTTCCAATGTTATTAGTTACATTTCATATTAAAAATAGTATTTTTTTTGAACATTTTTATTCCAATTATGTAATATTAAGGTTATGAAGATGTATTTCAATTTTTTTAGTAGAAGACAACGTTTAGGTATGATGTGTTACAAGTTCGTTTAATAAAAGTTGAAGTTTAACGTGTTTTTTCAACTTACGCTTTTTTTTCGATATTATTAGTTACATTTCATATAAAAAATAGTATTTTTTTCGCACATTTTGCTTAATAATTATCGAAATATTAAGCTTTGAAGATGTGTTTCAAGCTTTTTTAGTAGAATACTACGTTTATGTATGATGTGTGTCAAGATTGTATAAAAAAATTGAATTTTAACGTGTTTTTAGAAGTTATGTTTTTTTTTTATTAAATATCAAAACCGGTTGCTAACCGGATTTTCTACCCGAACCGGTTTGGATCCGACCCCAAACCGGTTCCACCGGGTTCCCATATCCAGTATCAAAACTCGGTTTAAACCCGACCCAATTTTGGTCAAACCGGTTTCAATGATTTGACTAAAACCTGGTTCAGATTCAAACCCGGTTCGGGTATTGGTCAAACGTAAAAATGACATCTCTAATGTCAACCCACAAATAGTTTAGCCAGCTGGAACGGAACAGTTCCGCACGCAAGCATGTGTACACACAGACAGATAGTATTTTTTTTTATGAATCTATGTGATCATCAAGACACATGGAGGGTTGACTTTCGCATTTGGTTAGTAGTAAGAAGAATATATGGTGCCAACTATCCCTATATAAATATAAATTTAAATAAAGGCGTCGTTGTTTATTGAACTAATATAATCAAGCACGTCGTTTATTATTCAAAGAGTTTGAAACTTTCATTTCATCACTAACCAGAAACGCCTTTGTTTCATCCACAAATTAATCAAATAATGACGTCCTTCATGAAAGATTTTGAACATTAAGACCACCGATTCCAAATAATTGTGACGGTGAATGGAGAAAGTTAATGGAACTAGGGGGCGGATCTATGTACAATCTAGGGTATCCATGGCTATACCTTAAATTTGGTCATGAAGTGTAAAAAAAAATTAAAAAAAGAAAAATTTGGATACCCCTGAATCTGGAAAAGGGGAAAAGAGTTTACATGAAATCAAAACTTGTTGTTTGTCAATGGTAACATGAAATCAAAACTTGTTGTTTGTCAATGGCGATATGAATAAACGAAGAAGAATAAGCAGCAGTTAGTTGAAGAATATTGGGCTTAATTGTTAAGAGAATATAAATACAAAAGAGGGCTTTGTTTACTCAATAATCTAAATATATCAATAAGAGCACACGGAGCGGTGAAGGTTGTGGCTCGTTGTGGCTTTGACAACGAGCAACGAGGCTCGTTATCACTCCGTGTCTGCTCGTTGTCCGGGTCGTTGTGGGCGATCGTTGTCACCACAACGGCTCGTTTCGAATATTAATTTTTTTTTTTTTTTACTCGAACGGTATTATTACCGTTAATATATATATATATATATATATATATATATATATATATATATATATATATATATATATATATATATATATATATATATATATATATATATATTTTTTCTTCCAAATTTCACCTATAAATACAACTACATTTTAACCAAAAAAATCACACCTTCTTTCAACAATCTTATTCTCAATCTCATACCAATCCCAATCTTAATCAAAATGTCTTCATCTTCTTCAAACGGTCCCCAAACAAACACAAACAATCATTCGACGCCACAATCACAAACACCATCCGGTTTCGCTAACTACCACGACACAACAAACGCCTTATTTTCACCCCAAATACCAAACTTTAACCCACAACGACAACAACAAATTTTAAACACTTTTTTAGCGCAACAACCGCAACAACCTCAACAACAACAAATGTTCAATCCCGAAGAATTTGCAATGCATCAACAACTTATGATGCAACACCAATCTTCTTTTTTCCCCCAACAACAATCACAGTTTTTTACCCAACAATCCCAAACTTTTTATCCCCAACAAACACAATTTCCAACCGATCAATCACAAATCCGAGTTCAAGAAACTCAAGAAATCGTCCAAGAAACCGACGATGTGGTCGAAGAAACGCGACGACCGTCCACGTCTAATCCGAAAAGGAAAAAGACATGCAAAAAAGTTTTATGGTCGGAAAAAGAGGAGGTCCTTTCGGCAAAGATGTGGTGCCACATTTCCGAAGATGTCGACAAAGGAAACGCCCAACCCGACGCAGCATTTTGGAAATGGATCGTTTCGGGTTACAACAAAGAAGCGAGGGCGCTAGAATTGGGGGAGAGAGGCAAGGAGTCCATCAACAGCAAGTTTACGGCGATGAGTGCCTTGGTTAAGAATTTTATCGGCCACCATGCGGAGGCTTTAAGAATTCGGCAAAGCGGGACCGATGACTCGAAGGTTATCGAAGGGGCTCGTCAAATGTACTATGAGACGGAGGGTTCGCTGTTTAGGCATATGGGGGCGTGGGAAATCTGGAGAGATCACAGCAAATGGCGTTCATTTGTCAAATTAGATACTCCAGTCGAGACCGTCAACCTAGACGACGTTGACATAGCGGATGATATATTTGCGGATGATCAACAAGAACGACCTCCAGGAAAAAAAAGGTAGTAAAAGAAAAGAATCATCCGACGCCTTCGATAAGGCACAAACATCTTCGTCGTCGACGCTTTGTAGGCTCATCGCGACACACTTGAAAAAATTACAAAGACAAAAAAAGATATCGCTCAAAAAAAGGCACAAACACTCCATGCACAAGAACAAGCGGCTTTAGCAAGTGCAAGAAGAGACGATATGTTGTTTCTTCAACAGAGCACGGAGGGGTTGCCGCGACCACAAGCGGAGTGGATCGAAGCGGAGAAAATAAACGTGCTAGGGGTGATGGGGATGACCATACAAATACCGAATATGATAGGTATACGGTAACCGATTTTTTTAGCCTCTATGGGAGTTAAAGAATTCTCCAACTTTGAGGTTTTGGCTTGGTGGAGAGCACGAGAATCTCAATTTCTCGTTCTAGCCGCCATGACCAAAGATCTACTAACTGTCCAAGTTTCTTCGGTAGCTTCAGAATCCGCTTTTTCTCTTAGTGGTAGGGTATTATCTTTACGAAGAACAAGACTCACACTGGCGGCATTGGAGATGTGCAGTTGCTTGAAGGATTAGTTAGACGCGGCCGAACGTACACAAGACCACCAAAATCTTGAAGGCGAACTAGAATATGAAGCCGAAGTACTCGATATCGAGGAAGAACAAGGAGTTGCTATCACTTTTCGATGAAGAAATCATTATCGATGAAGCTTCCCGAGCATCTAGCTCTGAAGATGAACCCGTTGAAGATGACTTTATTGAAGTAGACGAAGATTAAGAATGAAGAAATCAATTTCAAATTTCTAATGTTATTAGTTACATTTCATATTAAATAATAGTATTTTTTTCGAACATTTTTATTCCAATTATCGTAATATTAAGGTTATGAAGATGTATTTCAAGTTTTTTTTAGTAGAAGACAACGTTTAGGTATGATTTCAAATTCGTTTAATAAAAGTTGAAGTTTAACGTGTTTTTTCAACTTACGTTTTTTCTTTCTAATGTTATTAGTTACATTTCATATAAAAATAGTATTTTTCTCCCACATTTTGTTTGATAATTATCGAAATATTAAGCTTTGAAGATGTGTTTCAAGCTTTTTTAATAAAATAAAACGTTTATGTATGATGTGTGTCAAGACTGTTTTAAAAAAGTAGAATTTCAACATATTTTTGCAAGTTACATTTTTTTTATTTATTAAATACCAAAACCGATTTTTAACCGGGTTTTCTACCCAAACCGGTTTGGAGCCACCCCAAACCGGTTTGGAGCCACCCAAACCGGTTCCACCTAGTTTCCATATCTAATACCAAAACCTGGTTTGAAATCGACCTGGAATTTGATCAAACCCGTAAATGACATCTCTAATGTCAACCCACAAATTGTTTAGCCAGGTGGAACGGAACAGTTCCGCATGCAATCATGTGTGCACACACAGACAATATTTTTTTTTTTATGAATCCATGTGATCATCAACACACATGGAGGGTTGACTTTCGCATTTGGTTAGTAGTAAGAAGAATATATGGTGTCAACTATTCCTAATATATTGTTGTTCTTTGTAAGCCTTTATAAATATAAATGAAGGCGTCGTTGTTTATTGAACTAATCTAATCAAGCACGTCGTTTATTATTTAAAGAGTTTGAAACTTTCCTTTAATCAGTAACCAGAAACACCTTGGTTTCATCCACAAATTAATCAAATAATGGCGTCCTTCATGAAAGAGTTTGAACATCTTAAAATCAAACTGGAAGAGATAAAAAACGCCACCAATGGATTTGGTAATGAAGTTATCGGAAAAGGTGGATTTGGGGCTGTGTATAAAGGTGAAGTGTCTCACTTTAAGGGGCGAAGCATTGTTGCTATTAAGCGTCTAGACCGTCAATTTGGGCAAGGAGACCCTGAGTTTTTGAAGGAGATAATGATGCTCTCCCGCTACACGCATCAAAATCTCATCTCTCTCTTGGGATACTCTGATGAGGATGGTGAGAGGATACTGGTTTATGAGTATGCATGTAATGAAAGCCTTGATAAACATTTAAGTGATCCGCGTCTCACATGGACCCAACGTCTAAAGATATGCATTGGGGCTGCAAAGGGACTAAGGTACCTCCATGATCCTAATGAGACGCGCCAAAGAGTCCTTCATTGTGATATAAAAAGCGCCAACATCCTACTAGATGAGACTATGGGTGCTAAAGTCGCTGATTTTGGGCTAGCGAAATTATGCCCCACTGATCACCAGTACTCGGTTCTTGTCACCAATGCTAGAGGTACAGCCGGGTATTGTGATCCATTATATATGATGTCATACACACTAACGAAAGAATCAGATGTATACTCTTTTGGTGTAGTCTTATTAGAAATCTTGTGTGGGAGATTATGTTTTCAATATAGCGGAGGTCAGCTAAAGGTTTCGTCTCTATGTGGAAACAAAGCTACAAAGAGAAGAAGTTACATGAGATTATATTTCAAGATCTCATGCACCAAATGAATCCGGAGTCCTTGGAGATATTTTCAGACATAGCATTCCAGTGTTTGCAGAACTCTCGTGAAGAACGGCCAACGATGTCTCTTGTTGTGAAAAAACTTGAGCTTGCACTTGCATCTCAGGAGGGAAAAACGGTAATAAGTTACATTAGTTTTTTGTTTCTTTAGATTGCTATATTGGGATTTATTACTGTATGTAAGCTTATTTGTTAAATTACTTTACATCATTATAACTAACTGCAACTTATTTTGGTGGTGATGCAGACTTATTCTTTATCTATTAGGATTTTATGTAGTTTTGGTGGCAAGATTTTACCTGGTCCAAGTGATGGGAAACTTGGATACATTGGTGGAGATACACGTATTATCCATATAAAAAAGGACATTACCTGGCAAGAACTATGGCAGAACATGAAAGCAGTTTATAACGTAGTGAGTTCAATTAAATATCAGCTTCCTGATGAAGATCTTGACGCTTTGGTATGTGTTTCTTCTGACGAAGATTTGAAATCAATGATGGAAGTACATAGTGAAGGGGCAACAGAAATTAGAATGTTTCTATTTCCATCGAGTGAATTGGAAGATGTAAGTCTCGATTGGGAAAAGCTATTATTTGATGATTATAATGAATATTATGATGATGATTATGAAGACTGATGGTTACTAATGTTAGAAAAGACTGTTACTACTCCCGTCTCTTTTTACTACTGCATGAACAATTTTGATAATTCTTGAATAATTTTGTAATTATCTCTTTGTTATTTGTAGCAATTTGTGACAACCGTCTTAAAACGAAAGTCAAGTTCTCTAAACTATTAACCTCGACTTCGTAATTGTGATACTCGATATAACTAATTTAATGTGTTACGTGGTTACGTAAACATAACTCATTATTAAGCTAACCTCTATGTAACTCATGCAAAAACTTTTAATGTAAGTTTTACGTCAATTAGACTTTAAGCGTGTATGTCTCGGAGTCGGAATCGAATCAATATATAAACGACCAATTATACCAAGAAGACAAATTATGAATATGTCTAAATTTATAACATTACAATATTGCATAACGAAAATCTAAATAATAGTTGAAATGTTACTAAACAAGCTTAGAAAAGTGTTGGGTTATAACTTAGACAAAATAGTTTAACTCCTAAAACAATACGCTTAACAATGAGAATAGTAACTTAAACGATTAATGCTGAAGACATTAAGAAGTTACTGCGGAAGACAAGTTAGTGCGGCTGTTCAATCAAGTTACTACTGCTCATAGAGTTGCTACGGAAGAAGTCAAGTTGATGCGGTCAAACCAAGTTAATACGGAAGACCAACTTGCCGTGCAAGAATAATCTAAGTTATATAGTTATAATTAGATTATGTTTCCTTT
The DNA here is from genome assembly GCA_910822075.1 of Senecio squalidus. Classification (NCBI taxonomy): domain Eukaryota; kingdom Viridiplantae; phylum Streptophyta; class Magnoliopsida; order Asterales; family Asteraceae; genus Senecio; species Senecio squalidus. The sequence continues at coordinate 38,543,412 of CAJVGC010000592.1, read as the reverse complement.
TGTAATTAGATAGAGTTTCCTTATTCTAGATAATGATTGTTTTAGATAAGGATAGATGATATTTCCTAGTTTATCTAGGTCGGCCTCAAAGTCTATAAATAGATAGATCATTGTATTGATAAAAACACGTTGTATTGATATTCTGAGATTAATACGATTGAGGCTTAACATTCGACTATATTATTGTTTGTTCTTATTGTTATTCTTATAACATTATATTGTTCGATAACTCGTAAATATTGAAGTGTTCATCCGCTGCTGAACTTCTTCAATAGATCAAGATCTTAACGAAAGCGAACTAATTAGTTTACATTAGCTAATTCGATCCTGACAAAAAGAGATTATGATTTTGTAAAAGTAAGTTGGATAGTTGTTTTGATTTTTGGTGAAATATTGATAAAACTCGAAATTTGGACAGCTTTATACTCTAAAATAAGATTGTTTTGTAAAGATCATAATAAATCAATCGTAACTCCGTTTTCGGGTGAATTAAATATCGTTGGAAATGTATAACAGTCTACTTTCTAATGGTTATAGCCATGATTATTGAATGTGATATTAAGTTGATCAAAAATGTCATAAAATAGTTGTTGTCCAGATTTTTATGAAAAAAAACAAAAAAAACAAAACAAATTCATCACTTGGAAGCTTAGTCATTAAGCACCTCCTTAGGCACTTAACACATGTCCTTTTACATGTCATAAGAAGGATAAATTAGATGTATAGCAAACGATGACCCAAAAGTGAGTTCAAACATAGCAAACAATGACCCAAAAGGCTGGTTGTATGTCCTGAATTCGGCAGGAGAAAGCATACCTGTTGGTCGCCTAAACCGAGATCTCCTTTGAACCCTAAACACTATTGATTGCGGAATAACCAATATGTATATGTAAACGGTGAAGAACAGTTGATATAACCAAATGAATGATTCTATTAAGCTTACGTGTTTGATTACAACCACGAATAGAACCTAAACAATCGATTACAAGACTTTAACACACAAAAACACTTAGTTACGTGATCTAGGGTTAGCTCACGTACCTATTCGTGATTTGACAGCTCTGACAACTTTCAACAACCACATTTGTGATCCCGAGGCTGCTATTTATAGGCAGCTCGAAAACCTAGAAGAGTTACGCGCACGTAACTATCTGGGAGATAGTTACGCGCGTAACTCCCTAGTTACGCGACCGTAACTTAGTTACGTGACCGTAACTAAGTTACGCGAGGGTAACTGTTAGTTACCCTCCGAAACTTGCGTAAATGCGTATTGGACTTTACAACTCGATCTAATTACATTCTAACTCGACGACACGTTCTAATGAATACAAATACAGACAATAATGCTCCAACAAACTCCCCCTTGGATGTAGCTTGTATTCTTCAAAATTTTCTTGAACTTTTGGTGTCGAGAGATCGAGAGTTGATCCTTTAAACTTCACAGAGAACTTGTACGGTGTACAGTCTGCAACCGATAACTTGCGAATCTTTCTGACAGCTAATCTTCATCATTAAGCAACGCGGCTCCATGAGTATCAGCTTCGAGTCCTTGACTTCCAGGAAGTGCTAAACTCTTCAAGATCCGATCCTTAACTTTGTAAACTTGGCTTACAAAGACAAAACTGACCAAATACGTGTTTTTGTTCTTTAAACTGATAAAATTTCTCATTTTTCAGAAAACACGTGATAAAACCTTTTAACCATAAGCGATACGTGACAACGAAGAAAATAAAGGCAGAAATAAAATCTTTTTGGATTTTTGTTTGTTTTCTTAACCTAAAACCGAAAATCTTTTTGTGGTTTTCATCTATAAGCTATTTACACTACTTTAGCAACCTACAAATAGCAAATCTTTTTCGATAGGGATTAGTTTGCTTTTAGGATCATATCGCAGAAGTCGAATCACAAGAATCAGCCGATTATTAGTATATTTGTCCTCTTAGATACAACATAGATATCATATAAAAAATCTTCCGATAATTTAGATTACAACTGTTTATATGGATCCCACTTATATTTACACTTAGCTAAATCCGAACTTCCCTCAAAGCGTCATCAAACTTCCAGTATTTATTTAGGAAAACTGTCACCTTATTCCTATTTTATTAACTACTCTAAGTATTGAAAAAGCATACATATAGTATAAAGTTTAAGCACTTATGCATTTTTCATTATTTAAAGATATTATTATTATTTTATTTTTTTTTATTTATATGAGCTTAAAAAGCTTTATAGACTCGTGAACTCCTCCCTCTGTCTTTGCCGTTTATCAAGTAAGCATCAAGAGTTACGGAATTCTTATTTGACTCTACTCTCCCCTTTATACTAACTGCAGGAAACTATGATTTCGCAACCTTATAGAATCCTGGAGCGCCTCAAGGATACGAGTTTTACTTAGATATAATTATTTATAACTCCTCACCTTTATACTAACTTTAAGGAAACTATGATTTCGCAACCTTATAGAATCCAAGAGCGCCTCAAGGAATTTTTGAGTTTTTAATAATTATATTAATAAAAAAACTCTTTGAGTTTTAGAAAAAACGATTTATTATATTTTTTGTTTTTCTCTCAATTTTTCTTTTCCTCGCTTTTTCTATTACTCTCAGATACTTATTAATATATATAATATCCTATGGTGACAGATTCCAGGCACACCGAAAGTTTTCAGCTTATCACAGAGATGAACAAACTTAACCGTGTTACCCATTAGAAACAGGTTCGGACAATTGTTTATATGATATTGGCCGTACCTACTAATACATCGAACAAACACTTATGATTCTGATTTTTAAAATCTGCGATGTACTATCATTTCCTAAGGTTTGTACAAACTTTCTCCCCCTCTTTTTATGTTTTTCTGATTTTTATTGTTTTTATAACTATACAAATCCTAAAACTTAAAAGGAAAAGTTTCGAAGTCACGATCCAACGATTTAGGTTTTTATCAATTTGGACCCTTTATACTCAATTGAGATTATTTAATCTTTGACTCAATGAGTTTCAAAAACTTTAGACTCAGTAGAGATTATTTAACTTTAGACTCGACGAGTGTCAAAACTTTAGACTCTTTTGAAAAGAGTTTTGCATTTAAGCAAAACGGTTTTTGTTCGAGTTCGCAACTGTTATATGTTGCGAAGTCTAAACACTTTAAACTTAAAATATAAACATGTAAATTAAACTTGAAAGTAGAAGTTTGAACGCAAACCGGACCACGTAACTCAAATAGGAATCAAAAACCTACCGAATCACGCATCACACACATTACAAACAATCATTCAAGTAAAATAAACATCGATATATCAAAAGATGGTAACAGATATTACAGACATAAGAATATTGTTTGAGCTGGGAATTTAAGAAATACCAAAAAGCCAGCTAATAATCTGCAAACAAAAAATCTACGCCGCATCCTCCGGCACCAACGGCAGATTCTTCGAATGGTACCCCTTTTCAACACATATGTATACCACATGAGAGAAGACATGCCCAAAAGACTTCTCGTTCCACGCTGAGTAAATCGTCTTCTGATTCAGCCGCTTCAGATCTTCTTCGGAGAGGCAGAGAAGATGGATAGGATCATAGATCCTTAGTAACACTTTCCCATCGATATCGGTCATCACTGACTCCCGAGTCTTCTCATCAAAGAACCAAGAATCAAGCGGTTCCAAGAAATCATGAGGCAAAGAAGGCATCCTGATGCGCCTATGTTGCTTGACCTCCGGATATATGTGCTGCACCTCTCGCTTCCCCGTCTTGGGATTCTTCTTCTTTAACTTCTTCTTCACGGGCATGGTAAGGTGAAAATTCACATTCTTTTCATAGAAAATGTCGGCCCGCAACTGAAGGTAGAAGAGCTTCGACGCCTCTGAAGTAAGATTCGTCGGTTCCAAGTCCGCGAGGAGTCTCAACTCATAATAGGGCAGAGAGTTGAATGTGGCATACTTCATCCTCAAATACTGTACCCCATCTATCCTCAGCAGTGCAAAGAAGTCGGTGTTATCGATGTAGCGCCAGGAAAGAATGAGCTTTTTGCACTGGCCTACAAGGTTGCAACTCGCAATAACACCAACTTTGTTGAACACCTTGTGATCTATCTCCCGCCCTCGGCTATCAACATAATGAACATGAGTCTTCACTGGAGGAGCGGGAACTGCTGGAGGCTCCGGTTCACTTGCTTCTTTAGACTTCAGGAAGCAGATGTGTCTTTCGCGCCAGCCTGAGATTGTGATGCGGTGGCTTTCTTCAACCGTGCTGAATCAACCTCGTCCTCGGAGTCCTCAAACATATTACAACTCCCGTGGACCATAGAGGCGGCATCACCTTCTTGCATCGGTATGGCATCGAATCTAGGAACTACACCAGTAGAACCTTGAACAGACATTGCCGGCTGGGCGGACTGAATCTGATGAGTATGGGTACCTGCAGGGACTAAAACAAAAGCAAGGTTAGGGTTAGCAGTATCCCCCTCAATTGGTGCTTCCTTTGCCGGAGATCCTGGATCTCGTGCAGAACCGGACGCGGATTCACCGTGTTGCGCCTGTTCCGAAGGATCTGCCTTGCCCGGATCTCCCGAACTCATGCGAGAAAGACCACCGGCACCACCCATGTCATCATCAGGCTTTCCCTGATCGTCTTTATCGTCTTTGTCATCCTTCGGTGCATCGTCCTTCTTATCATCATCATCCTCATCATCGTCATCCTCTTTCTCGCCTTCCTCCGTTTTCTTCTCATCTATCAATTCATCAATACGCTCTTGAATGTGATCATACTCACCCCGAACTACCGAAACATCGTTCTCAAAACCTGCGATCTTCTTCTCCAACGATGCAATATTTGCATCCCGAGCTTTCACTTGACCTTCGAGTTTCTTGATCCTCGTGGCATGCTCGTTGAGAGAAGTCTGGAAGGTAGCCAGCTGAATCTGCATCTGACTGACCAGATCACTTAAACCAACAGTGATCTGAGGGCGAGAAGAACTGCCCGATGGAGTAGACGTCACCACTGGTGTGGAGGCAGTGAATATTGGTGGAGTGGGTGTGAGTGTTGGGGGTGGAGGAGGTGTAGTAATGACCGGTGGAGGAGTGGAGATGATTGGTGGAGGAGCTGTGGTGGTGGTAGTGGTGGTGGTTTGCTTTGACCGCTTTACCAAAGGTCGTTGAGGAGAGACCTCGGGTGAAGCGGGAGCGCTTGATCGCTGATGTTGGAGAAGATTGGCTAAAAGTACCGGGCTGAACACCAACAAATTCAGCAGACTTCATTCTGACTGCTCTGACAGGCTTTGGCGAAGGAACTACAACTGCTGGTTCCTTGAACTTGACGCCCTTTACTGCCTTGCCTTTAACGTTCCCCTCTAGTGCAGTACTCAACAAACCAGCCCCTGCCTTTGCTGCTTTCTTCATAAGCTTCTTACGTCTAGCAGCATATGATTCCACAGGAATAGTCCTCTTGAGAACCTCTAACTCGTTCAGGGCTTGCTGCGTCTTCCTTGCGGCATCGGAGAGTTCAACGGTCTCCTCCGACCCCGCATCACTGTCACTGTCATCATCCCCTGAATCAGAAGGCTCTGGAGGGGACTCCTCGTCAGATTCATCTATCTTCTTTTTGCCTTTACCCTTTCCCTTTGCCTTTGACTTGCGCTTACTCGAAGCACCCTCAGTATCAGAATCCACTGACTTGGAAGACCTTCTAGACTTGGTCGGCTTCGGTGAATCAGGAGTCACCAGATTAGCAAATGCATCCAGCGCCGGTGTAGGATAGTTAGCATCAAGCAGAGCGCCCTGAAGAGGTAACTCAACACCTACCCCTCTGCAATCCGCAAAACATCGAGGGTTGATCCTTTGCGCCTTTCCTGTCGGACCATTATAAGGAAGGTCCGGCAGAAGGTGATCAATCATCAGCGTCACAAACCGCGGATACTGATCGAACGTCTTTTTCTTGTCCTCCATATTCCAGATCATGTTTTTGAGAATGAATCTGGAGGTGTTGTATTTGTCATTGAAGACCAAAGACGTCATCAGTGCTTGACCTCGTCTATCCAACGAATCATAACCCCCTTTCAACTTTGACATGCACATAATAATCGTGTGCATCGGAAATCGATACAGCACTGGCATGTTGGGCTTTATGAACTGAAGTGAATCCAAGCGCCCTGAGTATCCCATTTGCCTGAAACACCCGAAGATAGTATTCTCGGGCAGGGTGTCATCAACATCGGCATTATCTCGAAACTGAAGTACGGTCCTGATCACCCCCTCAGTAATGGATACCGGAAGATCCCGAACAACTGAATCAATGGAGGGAGGAGTAACTGCCGTGTTTACTCTTGCATTCTTCCAGAACTCGCTAATAAGCTCCAGCTTAAGATCTGGGTCAACTCGTAGAGCGTAGGCCATAGGGCCTCGAACCAGATAATTGATGATGCCCTCGAACCCTTCTCCTTTCTCAGCAGATAATAAAGCTACCGAGTTGTGCCTCTTCATGGAAATATTTTCCTTGGACGCCATTCTACACACAAAACGACAAACTCGAACAAAAGTTAGTAAACGCACAGAAACTGCTAAAGGACATTGTAAACAACATCCTAGACATGCGTAGACTACTTTTGAGTGAAATGACGTTACGCTGCAATCGTTAGAGTCAATTACGTGAAGCAAATGGAATTTGCAAAAACAGATGTGAATCTGTTCACAGTTACGCGCCCGTAACTGTATAGTTACGCGCGTAACTTGTCTTACGTAATAGATTTTTGAAAAATTTGGGCAGCATAACTGGACAATTCAATGGTCGAGAACATTTTCTTGAAACAGGTACGTGCCCGTAACTGATAGTTACGTGCTGAACAAAGCTTTATGAGGTATGAGTTAACGTGCACGTATCTAGAAGATACGTGCCCGTAACTAGCAATTACGTGCAACACAGAACTATGTGGGTATCTAAGTTACGCGCTCGTAACTCTTAGTTACGTGCCCGTAACTATCAGTTACGTGCCCGTAACTAAAGTTACGTGCCCGTAACAGTTTCTAGCCCCTTCGTTTTCCAAAATCAATGAAACTCCAAATACGCTATAGTTTTTATTTCAAAATCATCTCAATAGCTGTATTCCGAGCCACATTATCCTTTACACTACACAATTTGGACCATTATGTAGAAAAATCACGGTTTAAACCTAATTTTTAGGTTAAAATCAAAATTTTCTTTAACCCGTTGTACTCGAAATCCTGTTTATGAAGTCTTAGGATCATCAATTTCATGTTTTAAATTCTGTTTGTGAGTTTTAGGTTCATGACAACCCAAACCGTGACCTATTTCAGCCAAACAACCCCTTTAACTCGAAATTAGGTCAAGAAAAACACACCTTGATGATCGGATGATGATTTCGAAACAGTAGATGATGAAAATTGAGTGTATGATGAGCTAAATCGCCAAAACGCCGAGAGAGAGAGAAGGTTTAAGAAAAAGAGGGTTTTTGAAATGATGTAACAGTGACTTTTTAAACATTTATACCCCTTTCTCTCTCTTAGTTACGTGCACGTAACTACTTAGTTACGTGCACGTATCTTTCAATCACAGACATAGATACATGCACGTATCTCTCAGTTACGTGCCCGTAACTGACAGATACGTGACACAGCTTTAAACTTGTGTTTTTCGCGCTTTTTTCGATTTTAAACTTGTTTTAAGTCACGTTTTTATCTTGAAACTATTACTCTATCCTAGAGATAAGAACGATCATTTGCAAACCTTTACACTTTATCACGAGATAAAGAACCTTTACACTTGACGGGAGGCATGTGATCAATCGAGCATGTTTAAGCACTCGGAGCCTTCCAATCGTCAAGAATGATTCCAGAAACCGTCTATCCAGGAGAACGTGATCCATAACGCGTATGTAAGCTCATATGATTCCTCCTGTCACTGCAAATCACTTAAAAGACACGAGAACCGTAAAATGGAAAAAGAAAAAGCTATAAACCTAAGAAATGTTAAAATCTTTTTGTATTTTTAATTTTAAGAACTTAGAGATTAAACTACAACTTAAACCAAAAATCTTTTTGAAATTTTTTAATTTTAAAATACTTAAATATTTACAAAAATGATGGTTCGTGTCAAACGATTTCTAAAATGGTGAGACGGTTTAACTTGATCAACTCTTCAAATCGCCCCTTATGAAAAGCTTTTGTCAAAAGATCGGCCTTTTGATGTTCGGTGGCGATTTGGAGTAACGTGATCAAGTTCTTATCATAGCAATCCCGAATGAAATGAAAACGAATACTGATATGTTTCGTTTTCGAATGTTGCACCGGATTGCGTATGATGCACACCACTGCTGTGTTATCTATATTAATAGGGGTGCGAGAAACAATCAAACCATAGTCGCGAAGCTGATGCTGGATCCAAAGAACTTGATCACAGCAACTTCCCGCTGCAATGTATTCAGCTTCCGCAGATGATAAGGATACCGCGGTTTGCTTCTTGCACTGCCACGAGACTAAACGCGATCCAAGGAACTGACAACCACCAGTCGTGGACTTCATGTCAGAATTGCAACCCCCATAATCAGAATCCGAATACGCCGTCAACTCGAAGTCTTGATCATCATACGGATACCAAAGACCAAGAGTAGGTTTCCCTTTGAGATAGCAGAGAATCCTCTTCACAGCCTTTAAGTGACATGCCTTAGGCGCAGCTTGATAACGCGCGCACAAAGACACAGCAAAAGTGATATCCGGACGAGACGCTGTAAGATACATCAGTGAGCCTATCATCGACCGATACAGCTTCAAATCTACAACATCTTCGTGAAGTGCTGGACCAAGTTTGTGATTAATCTCGAGAGGAGTGCTAACCGGTCTGCAGTCTAGCAGCTCGAAACGAGTCAATATGTCTTGCACATACTTGGTCTGATGAATGTAAATTCCTTTCTTCGATTGCTTAACTTGCAAGCCCAAGAAGAAGTTCATTTCACCCATAGCACTCATCTCGAATCTTGACGTCATCAACTTCTCGAAATCTTTACACATCGAGTCATCCGTTGACCCGAAGATGATGTCGTCGACGTATATCTGAACCAACAGCAGGTGTTCTTTTCTTTTCTTCGTGAACAAAGTCTGATCGACCGTGCCTCTTGCAAACCCGTTGTTTGTCAAGAAGTCAAAAAGCGTTCCATACCAAGCTCTCGGGGCCTGGTGAAGACCATATAAGGCCTGAAAACGTGATCAGGATGTTCGTAATCCTCGAAGCCCGGTGGCTGAGTGACATAAATGTCTTCACGTATCTCACCATACAGGAACGCGCTCTTCACGTCGAGTTGATAAACTTTGAACTGTCTGTGGGAGGCGAATGCAAGGAACAGCCGAATGGATTCCAAACGAGCAACTGCTGCGTAGACTTCATCGTAGTCTAGACCTTCAACTTGTTCGAAACCTTGAACAACTAAACGGGCTTTATTCCTCACAATCTCGCCTTTATCATCTCTTTTAATCTTGTATACCCACTTAGTCTTCAAAATCTTTTCTCTCCTTGGAGCCTTAACCCTTTCCCACACATGCAGCTTTAGAAACTGTTGAAGTTCCTCTTGCATAGCTTCTACCCAGAACGGATCATCTAGTGCGATAATGACGTTCTTTGGATCTATTTGAGATAGAAAGCATGCTTCGAAGACTTCCAGAAGTGCGGGACTTGCTTCATAATCCTCCAAGAATCCAGGACGTTTCTTTTCCCTAACCGATCTTCTCGGAGTAATGACATTTTCAGGCTCATTTTCTTCTACAGCAGCTTCATTTTCTTCTACACCTTCTTCCTGATTAATCACATTTTCCACGACCGGAGCTGGAATTTCTGCTTCATGATTAGGTACATCAGCATTAGAAGGTTGAGCACTTTCGATGTCACCAGATTCATCTTCATCACTTTCTTCAATCTGAGCTGTTGAGTCTTCAAAAACATTCTCTGAATCATCTGATGCAGTTTCTGATGCAGTTTCGAAGACTGGTGAATCTGGCCGAGTCGGAGCTTGTTGAATAGCTGGAAGCTCAATGACTAGCTCCTGAATCGGAATCGGAGCAGATGAAGTGGACGGTGATGCATCTTCACTTTGAGTTTGAAACTGATTAAAGAATGTATCATCAATTTCTCCCCTTGCATCATGACCGCTTCATTTCGTGTCACCGGAATGGATACACTAGGATAATCGAGGTTGAAAGATTGGAATAACGAATCATAATCGAAGAAGTGTTCTGGACCATCACCCGGTGTAGATGGAGTATACCGAAAACACGTAACCTCATAAGCTTCTTCAATCGTGCCCGTAGTCTTATCAAAAACCCGTCGGCTTGGAGATTCTGCCGAATAACCAAGAAAGTATCCAGGATGCGTCTTTTCACCAAACTTGGAGATCCTTTCCTTTGTGATCATGATCTCACAAGGACATCCGAACGGTTCGAGGAACTGCAGATTCGGTTTTCTTTTGTTGATCAATTCATAGCTGGTCTTGTTGTGACGTTTGACCAAAGAAACCCGATTAAGAACGTAGCACGCTGTATTGACTGCATCGGCCCAGAAAGAAACTGGAAGTTTAGAATCCGAGAGCATCGTACGAGCCGCTTCGATGAGAGTTCTATTTTTCCTTTCTACAACTCCATTTTGCTGCGGAGTTCGAGGAGCGCTGTACTGATGAGAGATACCCTTCGATAAGCAAAACAGCTCCATGTTGTTGTTTTTGAACTCCGTGCCATTATCGCTCCGAATCGACCTGACCTTTAACTCGAGAAGGGTTTCTAGTCGAAGAAGGAGAAACTTTAGTCGTTCAGCTGTTTCATCCTTCTTCGCTAGGAAGAAAACCCATGAGAATCTCGAGTAGTCATCAGTGACCACCAAACAATACGATTTGCCTCCCTTACTCTTTACACTTACAGGACCGAAGAGATCCATATGAAGTAATTCCAGTGGAGCCGAGATGGAGTTCACAAGCTTTGACGGATGTGATTTCTTGTGTTGCTTCCCCTTTACACACGAAATACATGAATCATTCATCGCGAAGCTCATTTTGGGAACCCCTGTGACAAGCTCATGCTTCACCAGATAATTCATCCTGCGGAAGTTGATGTGAGCCATTCGTCTATGCCACATAATTGACTCCCGCTCCGAAGCTTTAGACACCAAACACAGATGCTCTTCACTTGATGTAGCTTTTGACATATCAAGATAGTAGATGTCGTTGACTCTCGGAGCTCTAATCAGTACCCAGTAAGGATCAATCACAAATCCCTCACGAAGAATCATGCACTCCTTGTTCGTAAACAGAGTAGAAAACTTCTGATCGCAGACTTGCGAAACACTGAACAGATTGTGCTTTAACTCTTTAACGTAGTTGACATTTTGGAAAGTCACTACGACGTTAGAGATACTTCCTTGTCCCGTAATCTTTCCACCCTTTTCCCCCGCAAACAGGACATTGCCACCATCAACCTCAATGTGATCGGTCAATAGATGACGATCTCCCGTCATGTGCCTGGAACAACCACTGTCGACACACCAAATGTTCTTGCCGCTCGGTCGCTTAGGTCGTCCCTGCACATTAAAATAGAGGATCAATGTTGAATGGGGACCCAAGCCGTAACAGACTTGGGTCGTCCATTTACATCGAGAATGATCACATCAACCTTTTTGGTGTTTTTCTGGTAATCGGTTGAAATTGATGTGTCATTCTGATGTTTGGGTGATTTTTGTTTTTCTTTAACAACTCCGGTCAAGATTTGTTTTGGCCCGGTCTTGACTTGGTCAGAAGAAGAATCAACTTTGGAGTTGATTAGTCGATCCTTCTTTGGTGATGCTTTACGTTTCAAAATCAAGCTTTGTAAACGTGGACAAACTTTGGCAATGTGCCCCTCGTTTCTACAATAGTAGCAAGTTCATGGATCATTTGAAATATCCATATGAATCGGAGAAGTTTGAATCTTCTCTTGTGGAATTGCTACTCGAGGTGTTGCCTTAGTCTGAGGGACTGGTCGAGACACTTTGGGAGAGAAACTTGTAGGCTTAGAAGAAGAAGCCACTCCCTTAGTGAAAATCTTATCCATAGGGGTTTGGATAGTGAGAATAGGTTTGTCTTCCTCAACTTTCTCCTTACCCTTGGACCTTGACTTTGTGGACTTTGACTCAGAGTCGGACTGTTTAAAAGTCCGTTTTCCTTCACGCACTTGAAGTTGTTCAAACTTCTTGTCCATCTTAGTGATAAGACGGCTCTCGAGGCGCTGAAAGACCTTCTCAAAAAGACTCTCTTGGTGGTCAGTTAGGTGGACGTCTTTTAAGTCCTTAAGGTCTTTGGACTGGTCTGGGCGTTTTAAAACGACTTTAGACTCAATTGCACTAACACTTACTTCTGGACCAGTTAATTCAGCTTTTGGAGCTTCAGCGGTCAAAGAAGAAGACTGAAACAATTCTGCGGACGTACCATCGACCGGGATCGGGGTGAAATGCTCTGGAGGTGGCATACTAGAATACCCCAATCCACCCTTGTCTTTGGTGTTCGTCCGTTGCCACTCGATCAACTGACTCAAAATTTCTTTTGAGTTAGCAATTGCAGCTAACTTTGCCTGCAGAGAATCAATTTCACTCTGTTTCTTTGCAACAGTTAATTTTTCAGCTGCAAGAGCATCAGAAAACTCTTGGATTTTTGAAACATGTCGAGCAATTATAATTTTTAGATCAGAATTTTCAACTTGTTTTTCTTTCTTAAAAGACAAACCATCATTTTTTAATCTAAAATTATTAACCTCAACACTTAACTCTCTAGCCGAGTTACTCCATACAGCGAGCTGGGCCTCTAGCTCGCTGCAGTTAGTACACACAGATGTGAAAGGATCGATATCTACCTCAGGCTTAGGAGATGAAATATCTGAAGTAGAAGCCATGAGTGCAAAATGCTCCGTTCTCTGCGCAATATCTTCGTATGCGTTCCAATCGACCTTGTTGTCAACGGCAAGAAGAGCAGTTGCATCCTTTTCAGCATCCTGAATTCTGAGGTTCCGAGGTGCTTGACCCTGATAGCCTCCCTGTTGATAACTCCTTCCTTGATGAGGGGCTTGATAACCTTGGTGCTGTCGACCATGTCTTTCTCCCTGATCATGTCTAGGGTCTTCGCGTGAATGTTGACCGCATTCTCGAGCGAAGTGGCCGTAGTTGTTGCACTTATAACACTTGACCCTTGACTTGTCAAACCCCATGCCGCTCTTTCTATATCCCCCGATGAACTTCTTTCCAGTTCGGTTGAGAAAGCTTTTGATCCTCTTGGTCATCATGGCCATGTTCCACCGAATGTCCATTTCTTCTAAATCTTCAGGATGGACCTGATCATAATCTTCCTCAGTCAGAGCGGAATTAGCTATCCTTCCGTCGATCAAGTCGTCATAAGCAGTGAGGAAGCATGACTGCAAACGTTCATGTTCCATATTCTGAGAACCAGAAGCACTAAATGCCGTATCTTTTCCTCTCCCTTGAGACTTTAGGAGGGGAGCCGATTCTCTTTCCCGTCGTGATGAACAAGTTCTACAAGTAGAACAGGTAGGACAAGGTGAATCGGACGAGCTTGATACTGGAGGACTAACTTGAAAACTTGGAAAGCTGGGAGTCGGAGGCAAGTAACTTAAGGATGGAGGTACTTGTGTTGATGAGATATCCGAAAGGAAAGCAACTCCCGAATTATCTCTAAGAACCTTCTGAGAGAACACGTTGCTACCATAAGCTCTCTCTTGCATCTCCAGATTAGCTATACGTAGCTTGTCGATGAGATCTTCAAAATCATAGTCCCTTAACTCAGGTTTATCTTTTAACAGCAACACCCGAACTTCCCAATGCTGCGGCAAACTATCCAAGAATCGTGTATTCGTCTGAAGCTTGCTATACTCAACCTTTAATTCATACAGGTCGTTTATCAGCCGACAAAATCTAGAAATCAGCATGTCTAGAGTTTCGTTTTCCCCACACTTGAAGTTGTCAAACTGCCTCTTCAAGATGTCAGCTTTAATGGCTTTCATCGCTTCAGTACCTCCGTATCTTTTCAAGATAGCATTCCATAGATCATGGGGATTATCGATCGTCCGGAATATTGCTCTCATCTCGTCAATTAAACAAAACTGAATCGTTCCCAACGCCTTCTGATTCTTGAGAAAGAGCGCTTTCTCATCATCTGTATATGTAGTCGGAGCCCGATATGTTCTAACACCGGTGGTCGCATTGACATCAGAGGGAGCTTCATATTTCGAGAAGATAGGAGTCCAAATGCTTGGATCAGTGCAAGCAACATATGTCCTAAAATTCATCATCCATTCCTCCACACTTCGATTTGGATTGTATAGTGGAGGAACCTGAGGATTACGGCTCGGTTCCATGTTGAATGAATTCGTATTCATAGAAAGAGCCATGACGAATCCAAACCAATACCCAAATCAGCAACTAACGAATACCCGAGAAGTAGAAAACCAGAGAACCCGATTACCACTGAAGAAGTATACCAAACCGATCACAAAACCGAATCCCGAATACCCCGAACTCGACTCTAACCTTCAAACCGTCTTCACACGAATCTTCACAATCAGAACCCGTAGAATCAGTAAGAATGACCAGAGAATCTAACCTAACACCCACCTAATGTTTCTAACGAAAAACGGGCAGAGTAACGGCTAGAAAACGGAGTAAACGAACGTCTTCAGCACTCAGTTACGTGCACGTAACTCCCTAGTTACGTGAGCGTAACTACCTAGTTACGTGAGCGTAACTTCTTGTTACGTACGTAACTTCCTAGTTACGTGTGGGTAACTGTCTTCAAGTAACTATCTTCTAATCTTCAAGTAACTAAGTTACGCGCGTATCTTCTAAGTTACGTGACTGGGTAACTAAGTTACGTGACTGGGTAACTATAGTTACGTGACTTGCAGCTGGAACTTCTTCAAATCGTCGTAAACGTAGAAATACCCAAAACTACGAACCCATCTTCTGCAGATATCAAGTATACCCAATTGTAAATACTATATCTGAACCCCGAGACCACATTACGGCTAGAAATGCCTAGATCTAAAAAATCCGAAATAAAGTACACTTTCTTCAAATCCTAGATCTAACCCAAATCAGCCCCAATCTTCACCAAACGGATTCAAAGACCTCTATAACAAGTATAGAGGCTATGATACCACTTGTTGGTCGCCTAAACCGAGATCTCCTTTGAACCCTAAACACTATTGATTGCGGAGTAACCAATATGTATAAGTAAGAGGTGAAGAACAGTTGATATAACCAAATGAATGATTCTATTAAGCTTACGTGTTTGATTACAACCACGAATAGAACCTAAACAATCGATTACAAGACTTTAACACACAAAAACACTTAGTTACGTGATCTAGGGTTAGCTCACGTACCTATTCGTGATTTGACAGCTCTGACAACTTTCAACAACAACATTTATGATCCCGAGGCTGCTATTTATAGGCAGCACGGAAACCTAGAAGAGTTACGCGCACGTAACTATCTGGAAGATAGTTACGCGCGTAACTCCTCAGTTACGCGACCGTAACTTAGTTACGTGACCGTAACTAAGTTACGCGAGGGTAACTGTTAGTTACCCTCCGAAACTTGCGTAAATGCGTATTGGACTTTACAACTCGATCTAATTACATTCTAACTCGACGACACATTCTAATGAATACAAATACAGACAATAATGCTCCAACAATACCGTTTGCTGATATGATAAGAAACTCAAGAGACGTATGAGGTAAATTTAAATCGTCACCAAAAAGATCTGCAAACCTCATATTTGACCGAATGTTTAAGAGCTTTGAGTGTGTGTTATTTTTCATTAAGAAGTAAAAACCTCTTATTCTTATTCTGTATGACCCAATGGAACCTTCTTTCTTTTTCTTTAATACGTAATATGACGAAACATGCCTTATTAAAATGATTCATAATTTTTATTTCTTTAAAAGCCAAACAAATATGATTGACATATATACCATAATGTGGTATTTAGATTCAAACACAAAACCTCTTAAAAGAAAAGCCAACGCCACGTTAGTAGCTAATGTGTTCCTGAAATATGATAGATGCATCTTCGAAATGTAAAGACGACTTTGTTTGTTTGATAACGATTATATAGATGCTGATGTTCGTTTAACGTTGTATCATTTCCAATATTTCAAATTTAGTTAGTTTTGATATGTTTGGTAATTCGTGTTTGACGGGTTGGAATCAACCAACACAAACCAACACCAACCAGTTTATTATCCAGTATGTCTTTGACCTAACGGTATTAAACAAATTATCAAAAGAGACAAATTGCGAGTATATGTCATTCAAGAAAAAAGATGCTTGTCTATTACTTGCTTCTTTGGCCATGAAATTGTAAGCTAATAATATATCGAGGAAAGGAGAGAGAGCTTTGGGTTGTGTCCAAAAAGGAACATTGTTATTTTTTGCCTTTTAATGTGGTTACAAAAGCCCACCATCTTGGCATTCACCATTGTACATTTAATTATTTCACAATTATGTTAAATGTTTTTTGTAACCATGTTTATATTTTCACACATTTGTATAGTAAATTAGATAAATAACCTTGATGTCGTGATAGTGCTATTATTTCGCTTACATATATGTGAAAAGAATTTAAAAGACCAATATTTTAATTTTCGCAGGAGACGTTTAAATTATTGGATTCGGCTTTGCTACCAAGGAGCAACATCAAACATGTTCACCCCGCCTCATACCAAGCGGTGGTTTTCATCCCGAAACTTTGTTTATTACCCTGACTATCAGTAAAACTAGAACTTATAACATCTACTCTATATGGTGAATGTAACACCCCGCTCAGGCGGAAGCCGGAGATGTACAGTATTAGTTTATTCA
The DNA here is from genome assembly GCA_910822075.1 of Senecio squalidus. Lineage (NCBI taxonomy): Eukaryota > Viridiplantae > Streptophyta > Magnoliopsida > Asterales > Asteraceae > Senecio > Senecio squalidus. The sequence continues at coordinate 38,526,513 of CAJVGC010000592.1, read as the reverse complement.
GAGTCATAAGGTTACAACAAAATAAATAACAAAAGGGTAACATCGAATTAAATATAAGTTATCGAGTTACAAATGTTACAAAGTACATAAGTTCGGGAAAAATACGAATACATAATCGACATACGGATCCTAATAGAACTAATCATAGCAAAACAAGTTCCCAAGCAAGATCCACGTAGTCATATAATAATCATCAAGAAGTAACCTCAAATCCCTGAAATAGCGTTAAAAACGACGTCAACACAATGTTGGTAGGTTATTCGTAAAGTTAATAAAACATAAGTAATAAAGCTTTTGACCCAAAGTTTAGAATAGGTTTAGTAAAATCATTAATAGTAAACATATATCTTGATTAAATAGCAAATAGCAATATGAACATTCCTTAGCCTAAAATAATACACCTGAACCTAAACATTAAAAGGCAACAACCCCCTTAGTGTGTTAAGCTAAGTTCAGTCAATGAAATAGTACACGGTAATAACATTAGACCGCAAGGACCGCACACAAGGCAAAATCCCAATACGGCAATGAGGGTTTGTTAAACCCATATAGATCTATATATATAACCGTTGGCTCGATATGAGTTGACAGGTGTGTAAACGGGGCCTTATACTACCACCAAGGCCATATAAGTAAGTAAGGTAACACGATAATACTAAGGCATCGTAATCTAATTTGCATAACAAGATATATAAAGTTTAGGTAACTCTAATCATGCCCGAAGTAAAATTTATAAAGCGGTAAAAGGGCATCGAATAACTCACAGGTAGCGTAAAAGCGTAATAAAGCGTACGAGTGTCGGATACTCAAGTTAAAGCGGAAATAGACCCACCGCCTAAGTGCCCTAGCACAAGACATAAAAGGTCTAAGTATCTCTAATGTAATAGGTTTAGCCTCGTATTTAATTAACGTTATATTAAATATTAGAGTTTCGTAGAGTTTAGACGAATAATAATTATTTAGAATTAAAGTCGTCGAATCCACCGACGATAAGTCGTAGCGAGGTGACGAATAAAAAGGTATTTGATATTTCGAGTCGATAATGACTTCTAGAAACATCGATCATTTAAGTTTATAAATATGATTAGATAGGAATGATATCCGAGCCCAAAGTGACTACCAGGAATATCGTTGAAAGGAGTATTAGGTTTAGTCAAAGTCAACCAAAGTCAAAGTCAACCGAAGTCAAGGTCAACCATAGTCAAAGTCAACTAAGTCAAAGTCAACCAAAGTCAATATCAAGGATAGTTGACTTGGTCAAAGTCAACGAAAGTCAACCATTTAAAGAGAAGTCAAAGTCAACGAAAGTCAACCTTTGACCAATTTGAATATTTTAAAGATGTAAATTTGAATATTTGAGTAAAATATGATTGAAAATCAGTTTATAAAAGTTATATAAAAGTTAGGTTTAAAAATCGAAGATTTAATCGTTTTTGGAGAGATAAACGTTTAGACGATATAAAGACGTTTTAATGTTTATAACGGTAAATAATATATCGTTTAAGATTGCGTTTTATGTTTTGAGTACAAAACACATATTTATCAGTTTATACTACTTTACGTATACTATAATAGGTTTACATATACTTCATTAATATAGATTTTAGTTATATTTTGTTAAGTTCGTTTATGATATAAAATGTATTTTGTTAAATAAAGTTATTTAGTCAAATAACTCATAAAACTCATAAAGTTATTAGTCAAATAAAGTCATTAATAAAGTTATTTAGTCAAATAACTCATAAGTAATTTATATAAAATATACATATTCATACATATACTTATTTTACAAGATTTTAGTTAAGTTTTGTTAAGTTTGTTTATAATACATATTATGTATAATATACTTAAATTCACAAGTCCACTAAGTGTAAGAAAGTGTTGGAACATTTTCGGAAAGAATTTACTAATAAACCTATATATGATTATCCGGTTTTAAAGTAGTTTAACATACGTTTTCGGTTAAGTTTTCTAATAACCTATTAACATGACAAGTTATTAAGTTTTCTAATACTTCTTCTGTGACTCAATTGTTGATTGTTATACTAATGATATGATTTTGAAAAAGGAAAGAATAGTATGAGATCATTCCGTTTGAAGGTAACGTCCCAAGTATTAATTTACTTAATTTACTAGACATAAATAGTATTATTATCTTTATTATAATTAAGTATATTATTTATTATATTAATCATCTTGAAAGTAACGTCTAAAGTCCATTAAGTAGGTGTGAATATTTTTCATTTCATACATGATAATTCAAATGTTGATCAGTCTTATTATATGTTGAATATTGATCAGTCTTGTACATGATAATCATCTTGAATATTGATCAGTCTTATTATATGTTGTAGTTTTATTAATCCAAATTCAAATGTATTATATGATTAATTTTAATCAAATTAGTAAGTATACTTTACCATTTATATCAATACTTTGTTACTTACAAATATTATAATTTAGGGTATTATACAAAAACCCCATCAAATGTTGGTGAATCAAGTTCTTCTATGGCGTCAACCTATGAAACCTATACTAGCACGGATCCGGAAATTGACTTGTTTAACAATTTAAAACGAGATACACTTAAACGTGCTAGGGTGATGAGGATGACCAAACAAATACCGAATATGATATGTATATGGGAACCGAACTTTTAGCCACTATGGGAGTTGAAGAATTCTCCAACTTTGAGGTTTTGGCTTGGTTGAGAGCATGAGAATCTCAATTTCCCGTTCTAGCCGCCATGACCAAAGATCTACTAACCGTCCAAGCTTATTCGGTAGCTTCGTAATCCGCTTTTTCTCTTAGTGGTAGGGTATTATCTTTACGAAGAACAAGACTCAAACCGGCGGCATTGGAGATGTGCATTTGCTTGAATGATTACTTAGACCCGGCCGAACGTACACAAGACCACAAAAATCTTGAAGGCGAAGTACTCGATATCGAGGTGGAACAAGGAGTTGCAATATCACTTTCCGATGAAGAAATCGCTATCGATGAAGCTTTCCGAGCATCTAGCTCCGAAGATAAACCCGTTGAAGATGACTTTATTGAAGTAGACGAAGATTAAGAATGAAGAAATAAATTTCAAATTTCCAATGTTATTAGTTACATTTCATATTTAAAATAGTATTTTTTTTTCGAACATTTTCATTCCAATTATCGTAATATTAAGGTTAATATGAAGATGTATTCAAGTTTTTTTTAGTAGAAGACAATGTTTAGGTATGATGTGTTACAAGTTCGTTTAATAAAAGTTGAAGTTTAACGTGTTTTTTCAACTTACAGTTTTTTTTTTCAATGTTATTAGTTACATTTCATATAATAAAAGTAGTACTTTTTTTGCAAATTTTGCTTAATAATTATCGAAATATTTAGTTTTAAAGATTTGTTTCAAACTTTTTTTAGTAGAATATAACATTTATGTATGATGTGTGTCAAGATTGTTAAAAAGAGTCGAATTTTAACGTTTTTTTTTCCAGTTACGCTTTTTTTTTAATTAAATACCAAAACCGGTTTTTAAACGGGTTTTCAACCCAAACCAGGTTTTGGTCAAAACGACAGTTCAAATATTGGTCAAACCCGAAAATGACATCTCAACTCACAAATGGTTTAGCCATCCAATCATGTGTGACCACACAGACAGATAGTATTTTTTTTATGAATCCATGTGATCATCAACACACGGAGGGTTGACTTTCACATTTGGTTAGTAGTAAGAAGAAGTTACATGAGATTATATTTCAAGATTCGCACAGACAGAAAGAGTTTGAAACTTTCCTTTGATCAGTAAGCAGAAACACCTTGGTTTCATCCACAAATTAATCAAATAATGGCGTCCTTCATGAAAGAGTTTGAACATCTTAAAATCAAACTGGAAGAGATAAAAAACGCCACCAATGGATTTGGTAATCAAGTTATCGGAAAAGGTGGATTTGGGGCTGTGTATAAAGGTGAAGTGTCTCACTCTAAGGGGCGAAGCATTGTTGCTATTAAGCGTCTAGACCGTCAATTTGGGCAAGGAGACCCTGAGTTTTTGAAGGAGATAATGATGCTCTCCCGCTACACGCATCAAAATCTCATCTCTCTCTTGGGATACTCTGACGAGGATGGTGAGAGGATACTGGTTTATGAGTATGCATGTAATGAAAGCCTTGATAAACATTTAAGTGATCCGCGTCTCACATGGACCCAACGTCTAAAGATATGCATTGGGGCTGCAAAGGGACTAAGGTACCTCCATGATCCTAATGAGACGCGCCAAAGAGTCCTTCATTGTGATATTAAAAGCGCCAACATCCTACTAGATGAGACTATGGGTGCTAAAGTCGCTGATTTTGGGCTAGCGAAATTATGCCCCACTGATCACCAGTATTCGGTTCTTGTCACCAATGCTAGAGGTACAGCCGGATATTGTGATCCATCATATATGATGTCATACACACTAACGAAAGAATCAGATATATACTCTTTTGGTGTAGTCTTATTTGAAATCTTGTGTGGGAGATTATGTTTTCAATATAGCAGTGGTCAGCTAAAGGTTTTCGTCTCGATGTGGAAACAAAGCTACAAAGAGAAGAAGTTGAATGAGATTATATTTCAAGATCTTATGCACCAAATAAATCCGGCGTCCTTGGAAATATTTTCTGGCCTAGCATTCCAGTGTTTGCAGAACTCTCGTGAAGAACGGCCAACGATGTCTTTTGTTGTGAAAAAACTTGAGCTTGCACTTGCATCTCAGGAGGGAAAAACGGTAATAAGTTACATTAGTTTTTTGTTTCTTTAGATTGCTATATTGGGAATTATTAAGTATGTAAGCTTATTTGTCAAATTACTTTACATCCTTAAAACTAACTGCAACTTATTTTGGTGGTGATGCAGACTAATTCTTTATCTATGACATCAGTACCCCAGAGCAATAGTACTCGTGCATCAGTACCCCAAAGCAATAGTACTCGTGCATCAGTACCCCAAAGCAATAGTACTCGTGAATCAGATCCTTTCGTGAATAAGTATTATGATTATTATGATCAGTATGTGAAAGATCATTATGATCGGACCCGGTAATTATAATGATTAAAATGTTTGAAAAATGAGTTTAATTCATGAATATTGTTCATTACTACTGCACAAGTACTGTTTATTAATGAACATTATTCATGAACTTAAACTCATTTTTGGTTAATACTGCTGAAAACTGATGATTACTATTGCTGAAGAGTGTTACTAATGCCCGTCTTCTATTACTACTGCATGAACAATTTAGATAATTCGTGAATAAATTTTGTAATTATCTCTTCCTTATTTGTAGCAATTGTAGTTATATTACAATTGTGATTGTAAAGTCGTTTCATAGATTAGCTAGGTTAGCCTTACGGTCTATATATACTATATACATAGATCCTTGTATTAAGAGAAACATGTATATTGATCATTCTTTCAAGATTAATATATTGAGGCTTATAATTGATATTGTTTATTGTTTTTATTATTTGTTAACAATATTCGTTTAATCAGTAAAACTTGTAATGTCAAAGTGTTTATATCCGCTACTAAACTTCTTTGATAGATCTAGATCTTCATTCAACGTGTGGTTGTGTTTACATAAACCATATTGATATGTGCAAGATATCAAACCAAGCCCAAGATGTCTCATCTTCATGTAGTCAAGAGGATCTTTAGATATTTGAAAGGAAACCTACACTAGGTTTATGGTATCCCAAGGATTCCCCCTTTTAACTGATTGTATATACTGACAGTGATTATGGAGGTGAGAGTTTGGATAGAAAATCTACATCAGGTGGATGTCAATTTCTGGGTTCAAGATTGGTGTCTAGGGGTGACAAAAAAACCCGAGAACCGACTTGGACCGAAAAACCGACCGAGTTTGGACCGAAACCGAGACTGAACCGATTATGGTGGTCTGGTTCTCTGTTCTCAAAAATATGCAAAAAAAAATCCAGTCCGATCCGTGTCTAAACCGGCGGTCCACTCGTTTTGGACCGGAAACTATATAACTTTTGTATAAATCTGGACTTTGCTTCTTTTGATATAAAATTATACTATAGCAACAATTTACGTTTTCTGTTTTTACTATTCATATTGGTTTCGTTTTAGTTTTTTACTATGCCTATCACGTATTTACGTTTATGATTTGTAATTCGATTCAATTATTTTTTGTGTTCCTTATTGGTTCGGTTTTGTATTATGATTATGACACCTATCGTTGAACCTACTTTATTTTTAATCTTTGCATAACCTTTTTTTCTTTCTTAAATTGGATAACCTTTTTTATTACTATGTTGTGCATTGTGTGGAGTATTAAAACTGAAATGAACCGAAAAACCAAAGAACCGACTAGGAACCAAACCGGAAATGACCCAAAAAAAGCGGTCCGGTCCTCGTTCCACCGTTTCTTGATTTTTTTGTCTCGGTCCGGTCCGGTTTTCTACCGGTTCGGTCCGGTCTGTGCCTTTTGAACACCCCTGTTGGTGTCCTAGAAGTGTAAAAAGCAAACAAGTGTGTCCACTTCATCAACAGAAGCATAGTATATTGCAGCATCCAGTTGTTGTGCTCTAGTGTTGTGGATACAAAATCAGATGATGGAATATGGCTATGCTTTCATTAATACTCCTATCTACATTGATAACAAGAGTACCATCACCATCATCAACAATCCTATGAAGCATTCCAAGACTTTGTCTCGGTCCGGTCCGGCTTTTTAAATATGTCTTTTACAACCACGTCTTATGTGTCCTTAGATTACTTGCAAAAATAGTTTTTTTTTTTCTCTCGATTTTTGTTCTTTTTTAAAAAAACAAGATAACACACATCCAAATCTGTTTTTTTTTTCCCCTCTATCAATTAGGAAAAAAGAAAAAATCCTTTACATCATCATAACTAGTTGCTACTTCTTTTGGTGGTGATGTAGACTAATAGTACTCGTTCATCAGATAATTCTTTAAAGATTAATGGCATGCTTGGTTGGGGGTATTAGTAGGTAATCAATGGAAATGAAAATGATTGATGAAAGTTGGTTTGTTATAAATCAATCAATTATTATCCATTAATAAGTAATATTCTTACCCTTCAAATTGAGGTTAATAAAAACTAGTTAATCATTATATTCCATTATCTTTTCTATTCCCATTACATTTCTTGAACCAAGCACCCTAAGAGTTTATGTAGTTTGGTGGCAAGATTTTACCTCTTGCAAGTGACGAGAAACTTAGATACGTTGGTGGATGTACACATATTTTCCATATAAAAAAGGACATTTCTTGGCAAGACCTATTGCAGAAGCAGTTTATAACGTAACAAGTTGAATAAATGATGGAAGTATGTAACGAAGGGTCAATAACATTTAGAATGTTTCTATTCTCTTCGAGTGAACTGGTATCTGTATCAGGTTATGATCCATCACGTGTGGAAGTAAGTGAAAAAATGCTTATTTATATGAATGATGATAATGCTCAATCTTCTAATCATACTGAGAAACGAGACATACTTGTTGATTAGAATGATCGGTTCCCGACTGATTTTTGTCTGATATATTCTCAAGAGCAAACATGTTTAAAGATGATTTTGTTTTAGAAAAAAGTTTATCGGAAATATACAAATTTTGTAGACTTGTACATGTTTAGTATGTTTGGTAATTTATGTCGGATTCGAGTTGACTGGTTAAAATCACACACCATGAACTCTATCAAACTAATTATCAAAAGAGACAAGTGAGTGAATATTTGGAGAACCAACCCGAAACATGTGTCAGAACATAGCTCAAAGACCAAATGAACTCATTTAATTTAGTCACTTTATATAGAAATAATAAAATCATATAAAAAAAACAAATAAAAAATATAATCAAGTCCAATAATTTAAGCACATCAAGCCCTATTGATAAATGAAATGTTGCATTCATATTAAATAAAATAAAATTATTTAGGGGACATTTTTTCTTTTATTCTCTCCGTATCGAAAAAAAAAAGATAGTTGTCTATTACTTGCTTTTTTGGTCGTAGGTTGTTAGCTACGGAATTTGAAGCTAATTATATAATGATAAAATTTATTGGGTTTGTTATTTTTTGCCTTTTAATGTAGTTACAAAAGACCACCATCTTGGCATTCACCATTGTACATTCGATTATTTCACAATTATGTTTTTCCGTTGGCAAAACATAACTATTTTATTTTGGCAAAAGGTTGCATTCTTAAACAATCATTTAATAAATGTAAGTAAAAATATCTTTATTCACAATATATCAAACCAAACCACTATATTAAAATTTTGATATAACTGATCTTAGAAACGGGACTAAATAACATTAGAAAAGAATCATTAGAACTAATGGGTGTAAATGAGACGAAATATTTAAAGTATTTGAAATCGACCATGACTTTTAAATGAATAGAGCTCGAGCTCGAGCTCGAACTAATCGAGTACACTTTCGAATCGAGTTTGAGCTTCAAAATACTTGGCTTATGAAGCTCGCAAGCTTTATTGAGTTTAATATGATGTTTTTTTTTTATCGCGCATGAGCTTGTTTTGTAGGATCTATTGTGCTCGAGTCGAGTTTTGAGCTCTAGTTTTACAAGTCGAGTCGAGTTCGAGTTTGAAATATAAAGCTTGATCGAGATCGAGTCGAATTTCGAGTCCGAGTTATTCTAGTCGAGTCAAGTTCGAGTTCAAGTTCAAGTTTGGTAGTATTCGACTCGACTCGATTACACCCCTGATTAAAACTAGGGGTGTGCACGAGACAATTTGGTTCGGGTAGTTCAATATTTTCTGAACCAATTGCGGCCATCCAATTCTAACTATCCTAAACCGTCCCTCAATGAGCGGGTACCCTAATAACGCGGGTATCCGCGGGTACCATAAAACTAAAGATGAATTAAATTCGAGACTAATTAAAAGATGTAAATTTAATCTATTAAATATGATACAAGACTTTAAAGAGATAATAAATTACATTATAGTTAAGTAATGTATAACAATGATTACCCTAAAAGATATCACGATATAATTAGATTATAAATATTCATTCGATTTGTACAATTACTAAAAGGATTTTAAGATGTAAATTAGGTAATATTTTCATTAATTCAACCAAAAAAACTTTTACACGCTTAAAAGGTAATGTAAATAAGTATTAATGATTGCGGAATAATTTGGTATTTAGTTATAAACTTTTATATAAATATATATATATATATATATATATATATATATATATATATATATATATATATATATATATATATATATATATATATATATATATATATATAACGGTTAGGTTCGGGTAACCGCATGTATTTAAAAATAAAATTGTAACTGCCCCTCATAAACCGGGTTTTTTGGGTTTCAAACTTTTTATATATCAGATTTTTTAGAGATCAGGTTTTGGTTTCGAATCAAGCGTGTCAGCTTGGTTATTCTGGATTTTTGAACACTCCTAATTTAGAACTATATTTCATCATATATGCATAACTTAAAATTTGTCAATCTAAATTTTGACATTTGATTAAATAAGTGAACACAAATCATAAAAAATATAGGACCATATATAGTTTTTACGTTTCTTAATTTTTTTATTTTTTTATTTTTTTGTCATATGCACTAAATATATAAATATAAAAAAGTAAATAAATATAAAATAAAAATAAAAATAAATATCTCTACAATAAAACACAAGAAAAAAAAATCATACGACTTGTTAAAAGATACTCTGTTCCTTAACTGGTTATAGTAACATTTTGTAATAAAGTAGCTGTATTAAATAATAATTGGCAATCTTTTATAAAAAAAAATAAAAACAGATCCGTTTTTATAAAACTTTGGTTTCAATTTGTATCACGACAAATATCTCTCAGCCGGACAAAATATGGAGTCGCCGTTTAAGCCGGAGATTCTTAAAGGCAAGGTTGCTCTTATTACCGGAGGAGCTTCCGGCATCGGCTTCGAGATTTCGACTCAGTTCGGTAAACATGGCGCCTCAGTCGCCGTCATGGGCCGTCGTAAAACCGTCGTTGATTCCGCCGTTTCTTCACTTCAGTCGCTTGGTATTCCGGTACACTTTTTATAACCAGGGTTTCAGAAATACCAATTACCTTAAATAATAAATGACGAAAATGCCCTTACATATTTTTTTAGTGGATATTATGTGTTGTGTTTTTTTATTGCCCGTTAAGTGTAATAAACATTTATCGTTAGAAATGATATAACGGACAAGATTTTTGGCTGACGTGTAACCATTTTAAAATCCGCTTTGCGAGAAAATATAAGTTGAATACAAATAATAGAAGTTATGAGAGTTTGACACACACAGCTTGTTACACTTTTATGCATTTTAACATTTTTTTAAACGTCAAATGTATTTTATAAGTGTTTGGATAAAAATGCGTTTTTTTAGTTAACTTTAGAAAGAATTATGAACATTTAGCTTGATATTATTTTTATAAACGGATAGGTTGAAATTTTATGTTTTTGGTATATTAGAAAGCTAATATAGCTTTGCTGAGAAGATATGTTGATTTGATGGATTGTACAGGCTGCTGGCTTTACCGGGGATGTTCGGAATCAGGAAGATGCAAAGAGAGTTATAGAAGCGACTGTAGAACGATTTGGAAAGCTTGATATACTTGTGAATGGTGCAGCTGGGAATTTCTTAGTGTCGCCTGAAGATTTGTCTCCAAATGGATTCCGAACAGGTTTTGACTTCACCTTAAAGTTGACTTTAGAATTAAGGAATCAATTGAACATAGAATTTTAAGGAAATATTAAATTGATTCATATTTGGATAGTTGACTAATGTATTTCTCTATTTTCATATTTTCCGGTTTGGGTACTCTGCTAATTAATAACAGTGAAGGTCCCTAAACTTAGGTTGACCTGTTAAGTAAGTCACGTTAGAGATCACTAGTGATGGATTTCCGTCACTAGTCCTTTACCATGTGACATGTGTTGGTATTTGAATAGTTTTAACAAATGTGTGTCCGTAAATGTGTGAGCCTACGGGAGCGCACACATCGACATTTAGACACGACTACAAGTTTAATTTATTTATTAAATATTACTTAATGGTTAAGTGTAAATATTTATTAAATAGAGGGTTTATTATGTAAATAAGGAGGTTTCCTTATTGTAATATAACTCAAACTCTTAGATTTGAAAACCTATAAATAGAAGATAAACCCTAAAGCCTAATGGATTGCAAAACACAAAAGTATCGACCTAAACCTTTTAGGCCGATCGGTATTTTAAAGAAAAAAGGGTTTTGTTTTTTTATTTTGGTTTTTGTAATAAAGAGTTGCTGCTAAGACAATTGTTGTTTAAAGCAATTAAACAAGTACTAGCATACTAGTCTGTCGCTAAAAGAAGGTGTCGCGTACGTAACCGTAGATTAGATCTTACACTTAGATCTACGATTTTCGCTTGCTTCTAATTCAAGGTAAATTCTTTATCCGATTTATTATTTACTATGTGATCCTAAATTCCGCTGCCATGTATTGTTTGACAATATGACTCTAGTTGTATACCTATAGTGGTATCAGCCAAAACATAGCTAAATATTATTTTGGATCTAAAACATCAAAATTGAAGGGGGATTAGGGTTGGTTTATTGTATGATTTTACAAAATTAAAAGTTAATTTGAAATCAATCTACTTTGCAATTTGATGTTTAATTACCTTATTTACTTTTATGCAAAATTATGTTTACAAAGTTACATGCATAACTTTGTAAGCATAAATAGATATATTGATATTGTTAAAAAGTAAATTGAATTAGTGACATATTATTAATTGTTAATTGAATATGTGCGACACAAAAGGATTTGTATGATAAAAAGTTATGTGTGGTTTATTTGATATACGAATTGTTTACATATTGATAGCTTACGCAATCCAAACTTGTTTATTTGGACGGATGTATGTGGTCCGTTTCCTTTGAAACGGGAGTGATTCAATATATAAACAATGACCATAGAGACTTTTTAGGCATTACCCAATTAGTTGCGTAGAATAATTCTAAATTGTTTATTATAAATATTGTTTGTCAAATGTCTTTTTGAAAGAAACAAAATTTAATAATAAGACTAAAGAATTATTATGACGAGTTATTAATTTATTTTGGCACTTTTATACGTTCTATAACGCATTTGGTTGGGTTTATATACCGTAATTTGGTCCAGCGACGGAACATATAAATTTACAAAATATCTTAAAAACCATGGATTTAATAAGCGTGTGATTGGTAATTTATAACTAGATTGTACATGCTCAGTGTATTATTACCCAACTAGGCTCACCTACAATAGGGGACGATGTCTAGGAAAGTTATGCGGAGTGGGGTACACTCCTAATGAGGCAATGCTATTAAGAAATGTTGAACCATTCGCTACACCTCACATACTTTCCTGGTCGTACCCTCGTAGAGCTACCGAAAGGGTTTTAATGATGACCATGTTACGATTAGTTGTATGAATTAGGTAATCATAGAAACACGTTTAATAACCAGTAAAATAAAAACTTTTGTTTTTAATTAAATTACGTTACGAAATTGTTGCATGGCAATTGCGTACGTAGATTTTTAACACCCATGGAATTTAAGTCAATTGCTATCCGTATTGCCTAGACAACTTGTACTTGCTCGTCACTCTACGTGAGACGTAGGTGAAGTGTATCCAAGGCGGATTACCACTCATAGTGAGACTGTGGTGGACTATCTGCAGTCTTCAGTAGGATGACTTAAATCGGGTTATGCAGTGAGACTGTAAACGCCGATAGCGATAAGATGCGACGAAACATGATTAATGTCACGATCACCATTTTGATGCTCGGATCGAATTATGACATTAAGTCCCATTTTCTAGGAGTTGCACCGGTAAATGCAATTACGGATCGTCACTTACCTTTTGAGTATTACTTAGTTCCTAGCAGATCAACTGATGGAACGGTGATATGTCAATTGGATCCTAGACTTAACTAAAAGTAAACCATGGGTTTTACGTTTTATGTTAAGAATTTTATGTCGAAAGTACTAATAAGAACTTTCACTCTGTTTTTGCAGAAATGGCACAAAACGCAACTGATGAGATTTTGAATGAAACCAAAATCGCGTTAAGGCGCAATATTCTTAATGG